>CM055825.1:29528197-29762865 GCA_029582265.1 Zoroaster sp. YZ-2022 | reverse complement strand
CTAACCTTTCAAAACCCTCCGGGTGACAGGTTTTGAAAGGTGCAATTTCTTGGCCCAAAACTGCAATTTTTATAGGAGGGTTAATTATCACTTTGTACCACGCAAAGCTTTCCGTCTTATTTAACGACAATGATTTTGAATTCTGGAAAGGTACGCATTGAAGTATGCTCATTCTGTTGTATTTTTGAAGGGTGTAGAAATGACAGGGGATCATCCTGTTCTACTCTACGGCTACGGTGGTTTCAATATCTCCATCACGCCCAGTTTCAGCGTATCCAGACTTGTTTTCATCCGCCATCTAGGAGGAATTCTAGCCATACCAAATATACGTGGAGGCGGGTAAGGATAAAGATGACAGGGGTGTGATTTGTCTGGAGTTTTCCGGATTTTTCCGGATTTTTGGATTTTTACAAATTGCAATGTTGTGATCCTCCAGAAAGGAAAGCAAAGCAAACGCTCAGAACTATAGATTTCACCCCAGCACTGTTCACAACAGCGGCCCCAATACAAAACACAATTTATGTGGATTTTTCAAAACTGCCCAATCACACCCCTGAGATGATGAATTAGGGTTTCCATAGCAACAAGTGTATTTTGATTGGAAGAAGGGTGATATGTGTATTCTTCTTATGCTTGCTTATTGTTTTATATATCATCAGTGGGGGGGGGGGGACGACAAGATTCTGAAGAATGTACTTATTTGAATAAGGAAGGTAAAACCAGTTTTCTCAAAACATAAAAATTAACATAAAAAAAGGTTATACTTGTCACATTATAAGGTTATAATCAAACATCCCTTGATGTATTTCTGTCTCAGTGGCTAAAATAAGTACAATTATTTTCTGACTGAATTCGTGTTTTAAAATCAACATTTCATGTTTAGAACAAATACATGTTTCCTGATCATAATAATGGAACCCATTTTCAATCACTAACCCTCCTAGTGTTTGACCATTTGAAACCATTCAAAATTTCCACTTACCAAAATGGCCATTGGTTTTGTACACACATGGTGATACCATTTGAAAAGTGTTGGTAGCAAGCTTTACTACCATTCAAATCCATTCAAATGGTTTTTGAATGGTGGATACACTACACCTTGGTGTGTTTCCATAGCTGAATGGTTTCAAATGGTGAATGGACTACACAGTGGCTTATAAATCATTCAAATGGTTTTGAATGGTGGATACACTACACCTTGGTGCGTTTCACAAAACGAATGGTTTCAAATGGTGAATGTACTACACAGTGGCTTATAATTCAAATGGTTTTGAATGGTGGATACACTACACCTTGGTGTGTTTCCATAGCTGAATGATTTCAAATGGTGAATGTACTACACAGTGGCTTATAAATCATTCAAATGGTTTTGAATGGTGGATACACTACACCTTGGTGTGTTTCCATAGCCGAATGGTTTCAAATGGTGAATGTACTACACAGTGGCTTATAATTCAAATGGTTTTGAATGGTGGATACACTACACCTTGGTGTGTTTCCATAGCCGAATGGTTTCAAATGGTGAATGGACTACACAGTGGCTTATAAATCATTCAAATGGTTTTGAATGGTGGATACACTACACCTTGGTGTGTTTCACAAAACGAATGGTTTCAAATGGTGCATCGATTTTATCATGTTTGAGTATATCATCCCTGTATCTCTGTTGTACATCTACCTTTTTTGGTATAGCTCTGTACATCCCCTCGTTGGGCTCCATGGTGGGTGGGGAGCAAGGATGACGAAATATAAGACTAATATTATGGCTTCCCATACAAACAAACGAAACCGTTCAGAATCAGACTCGGAATCAGACAATTTAGACCCTCATCAACAATCTTCATCTGACATAAACAACGATTGGAATAAATTTTTTGAAATAATTCCAACAGACGACAGCCATTCCATTACTAAGCTCTCACCCTTTACAATTGACAAAACAATTAAGGGCATGGTTGGTATCTTAAAAACTATCAAAAAACTTAGAAAACCTCCTGCAGGTAGTCTACTTATAGAAGTGGCAACAAAATCCCAAAGTGAAAACATCATTAAAGTAAAGCAGTTGGCTAACATCCCTGTTAGTGTCAAACCACACAAAACCTTAAATAGCAGCAAAGGTGTAGTGAAAACACGTGAATTAGATGACTTAACAGAGGACGAGATATTAAACCACCTAGCAGAACAAAAAGTTACTAGCACTAAAAGGATTACCTTATGGAAAAATGATACAGTTATTGCTACAGGCACATACATCTTGACCTTTGGCACATCCATACTGCCAGACTTCATCAAAGTTGGATACCTCAGGATAAAAGTCGAAAAGTTTATTCCTAACCCCTGAGATGCTTTCAATGTCAAAAAGTTTGGACACGGTCAACAGGCTTGCAGAGGAAAACCCCACTGCTCTCGCTGTGGTGAACCTGACCACAATGAACAAGACTGTCACAGAGACCCTAAATGTAAGAACTGTCAGGCGACCATATGGCTACATCAAGAAACTGTCCTGTGTGGAAAATGGAAAAACAAGTCCAACAACTAAAAACTATGAACAACATCAGCTATCAAGAAGCCAGGGAAATGGCAAAAACCAGCACGTTTAACAAACCTACATATGCAAAAGCAGTGACAAGGCTTAAAGAAACACGCAACATAGAATGCCAAACAAAACTTACTTGGATTACAACCGAAAGACCAGTAAATTACATACAAACCATAGAACCAAAACGACCCGAAACCAACTCAATTAGTTGCCAAACTGATCCAAATATAGAATTCACTGACCAAAGAAACCTCCAAATCAAAACTCGCTCTACCACTAGTGGGATAATAAACCAACCATCCACTAGTGGTAAAAAGGAAAATCCTTCAGGAAAACAATCCAATAAGAAAACCAACCCTGAATCAAATAGTAGATCCAAAAAAGGCAATAATATTCCAATTAACACCCAAAACCAATATAGTAATTTAGACGATGAAGCCGAAGTTGACATGGAAGTTTATTACACAGAATTACAACAAAAAAAGACTGACTCAAAACATAGGATAAGAAGCAGATCCCCGAGACCCAAACATAAATGATTTAGGTCTTTTTTAACTCTTTTTTAACATAGTTCGCCAATAACGTAAATGAATAAAACTAAAATCATTCAGTGGAACTGTAGAAGCTTTAAAGCCAACCTTAACGAAATTAAAATATTAGCACAAACACACAAGCCAGCTGTGTTTGCACTTCAAGAAACTCATCTAAAGGAAACCGACAATATTAATTTTAAATCATATCACATGTACAATACCTATGACCCTAACAAAGATTGGGCCAAAGGAGGCTCATCATTATTAATACAACGAGGCATTATCCATAGTCATATACCTCTTAATACCAACCTACAGGCTGTTGCAGTCCGTACTACTCTGCATAAGACAATCTCCATATGTTCTATTTATATACCACCAAGTCTTAACCTTAAATAAATCACTAAAAGATATATTCAATTTACCCCTAATATCATTATCGCATGACATTTAAATCATCTGAATTTTATTACATCTTCTGATTTTTCCACCTTTTTGACAAATTCAATATAACTGGGGAGTTATACTGGGGCCCTACCAGTCCTGGAGGACGGGCGTGGAAGATTGACCAGACACTCAGTACCATTGTCCTTTTGACACCTGGAGGTAAGAGGACCCAGTGAACATACCGGGCGGGGTTCGGACCCTTAAACTGCTGGGAACTGCCAACCTTGCAGGACCCATTGGGCAGGCTGCTGTGTGTCTGGGGGGATTTTCCTGTGACCCGCCTCCCAAGGGATCTCCCTCGAAGACTGCCCAGAAATAGTCTATCACTTTCAAACATTGTCCTACAAATTTTCAATACATACCTCATTCGTCACTTACGTGATCATCTCTTAAACCAATTTTAAGTATTCTTACTTGTCACGTCCTTTATGATCTAATTATTTTTGACTAAAATTTATCTGTTTATGTATTAATATCATCCCGCCGTGAATATGGCCACTGATGCCGGCTCGGCGTTAAACTCAAATCCATCCATCCATCCATCAAATGGTGCATCAACTTGTCTGAAAAAGGCACCAGAAGTACGAGGGTTAACGACTAAGCATGGGCGATATCGATTTTTTTCATCCACGATATATCGGCAAACATATATTGCGATTTTCGATAATATCACAATTATTTTTTTGATTCATGCATGATTGCTTTAGCAGGTATGTACCCCTCTATAAGCATAACAATAAATCGCATATTCATTTGCATAGCGTGTATGTGCTTATGAAGTAGTTCGCTTTTGTTTCTCACTTCCAAAAGCTGAAAAGACCTTCCTAATTTTGTTTCCATGGAATTTCTGACATGATTTACAATGGCGATTTTTATTGCATGTTGATGGATTTTGGTGGATTTGGGATGGTTTCTTGCCAAAATGCTAAGGGAGTTTAGGGCTGGGCGTTTTCGGTTATTTGGGGAACTGGATACCCGAAATTGGAAATCATCGGATTCCCTAGTAAATACTTTTTTAAAAACACATAAACATAAAATATATAAAATAACCAATACCAGGCATGATATTATTCCTACTTTTGTAGGAAATCCTACCTTTTGATTTTGAAAATCCTACCATGAAAATGGGTTCCGACTTACTTCAAACCATGAAAACTTTCCTTGTGTTATCTTTTTATTGTAAATACCGAGAAAGAAAAAAAACAGTTTCCTTGCTATACATGGCTATAGAGGTAAACCACTATAGGCAAGTATATGCCTAATGATAATGGCAAACATTTTTCCTACCTTTTCATTTTGTCAAAATATCATCCCTGCAATACATGTACACAGGTTTCAAACAAAAGCCGGCAAGTCTGTGAGAGGATGTTGGCAAATGTTACTTCTAAAGCCTTCATCCTAGTTGACTTCCATTTGTGTGGCTTAAAATGTTCAGTCAGAATTTAATTTTTTTTTTTTTTTTAACCAGTTTGCGTCGGAGGCCGTGTATACACGCATTTTTTTTTTGAACCGCGGATCGGAGAGCGTCTAAACACGCATTCCGATTTTTGTGTGTGTTACCGGGAGACTTGTCAACACGCCACACGTGGCGTGCCGTCGTGGCGGCTGACTTGTATACACGCAATCGTTTCTCGGAGTCCATGGGGTCACGGTTCGGTGGCCCCGGACAAAAGGCACTGCAAACAATGAACGAGTTCACTCTTTTTGTTGATTTTTGTGTAATCCCTTTATCCAAGACTTGTTCCTTTGAAGTACCAGCCAAGAATTTGTAAAGACGGATTTATATCCATTGTTTACGAGGCCTTTCCTCTCTCTCCAGGTATGCCGTCTGTTCGACCGGGCGCTGGTCGCCGTTGCATCGGAGCTTGCCAACGGTCTAATTGTGCTGAACAAACACAACCGTAATTTAAAAACTAGCCATTTAATTCTCGAAATGTCAATGAGTAAAGGTGTTTATTTGGGTGTCCGGACTTAGTTTCATTGATAAAAAAAATTATTAATGGCTAGAAATTTTTTCTGATTTTTCACTGAAAATAAACCCGCACGGGAGACCGGAAAAAAAATATATATTCCCGACGTGAACTGGTTAAATGGAAACGGGTAATGACATTTTCGGTCAGGTATCCAGATACCTGGCACCGCCTTACGGGAGTTAGGGTTTTAATATTTTGATTAATTGGCTTCATTTTCTTTCTTTAGGGAATATGGAGAAACATGGCACAAGGGAGGTATTATGGGTAATAAACAGAACGTATTTGATGACTTCCAGTGTGCAGCCGAATACCTCATCCAAAACAAGTACACCAATGCTAAAAGGTAATATATCATGCGTTATGATTGTCTAAAATTCATCTTAAAGGTCCTATGAAATGGTAATTTTTCACACGACATTTTTGGGGCTTAATATATGGATTTGTATTAATAAAACATAATACTTACTATTTTTATAAGTTTGTCATGAGTTATAACAATTTAATTTGTCCCCAAAATTTGTGTTGTCCCTTTTGATATCTCCTTTCGTGACGTACAACGTAGACCTAGGCACCGAATGACAAAGGACATTGACAATGCACATTCCTGACCATTTTGCTCTGGTATGCTTCACTGCAGCCGTCCAAACAAATTTGTTGATATTTTGGATCTGATGGGAATCTGTGCAGACTGACACCATTCTTTAGAAGTGTTGCTGTAATCAGCAACAATACACCTTGACGGCATAACAACAAAAACAGTTACATAAGTTTGCATGTTGTATCATTCATATGTATCGATCGATGCGTGCCAACAAACAACATGTTCCGAGCGGTCTAGCGCACCGAACTCAAGTTCTGGTGTTGCCAGCAGCAGGGTGTGGGTTCGAGCCCCGGTCGTGACACTTGTATCCTTGAGCAAGGTACTTAACCATAATTGCTTCGTCCTTCGGATGGGACGTAAAGCCGTAGGTCCCGTGTGTTGTATAATGCACGAAAAGTGGATTGTCGTGGCCGAGTGGTCTAGCGCACTGAACTCAAGTTCTGGTGTTGCCAGCAGCAGAGTGTGGGTTCGAGCCCCCGGCCGTGACACCTGTGTCCTTGAGCAAGACACTTAACCATAATTGCTTCTCCACCCAGGGGTTAAATGGGTACCTGTGAAGGCAGAGATGGTTTGCTCTCTATGCGCTAGAAATGGCAGCAATTGAGCTGTATACTCCCCAGGGAGCTGAGATGGTTTCAGGAATGATTTATGAGCGTTATGAGCCTTATGAGCAGGGATAATAATATAATGCGCCTTGAGCGCCACTTAGTTGGTGGATACGTGCGCTATATAAATCTATACATTATTATTATTATTATTACGTAACAAATTTGTCCCCTTTTAGGGGCGCAGGTTCATCCCAAATTTTTATTTTATTTTTTTTTGCGATGTAAATCTCCAATACATTTTTTTTTAAATTGCATTTACAGGTTAATGTGTGCATATTTTATAGTTTACACTGGAAACAATTTCTAATTCATAGGACCTTTAACCCTCCTACTACAGCTGCACTTTAGTGGCAAGTAGCTATAGAGGTCAAAATCAGTTAACTGCCCATTTTGACTGTTGACCCAAATGTGCACACGGGGGCATTTTTGACTGGTTTTTACTGTCATTTTGACCATCCTGAACAATACAAGACAATGCTTTTACCAGTCAAAAACAGTCGACTCATTTTGACCTGTAAATCAGGGATGTGACTTCTCCATTTTTTTTCTGGAAATCCGCAAAAGTCAACCATTGTGAATCATGTTAATCCATTGAGAAAATCAGGAATATAGTGTAGAATAATCATGTAGAATATATTAATTAATTATTCATATCGAGTTTTGCATTACGAAATTTACTTATGTACGTTGGTGCTGTTTTAATGCATAAATTAAATAAAACCGTGATGAACCAAATGGGTATCTCTTTTCAGAGCTATAGGGATGGCTTACCTTGATTTAGATTCGTTTTAGGCCAAGACATCTGTGAAAATGTTTTTTCTGTGAATGACCTTTGTTTAACCAGTTCGCGTTGGAGGCCGTGTATACACGCAATTTTTTTTTTGCACCGCGGATCGGAGAGTGTCTAAACACGCCATAGGAAACTCCGGAATATTTGTATGCATGCTCGGTTGAGCCACGCGCGTACGGTGACATGCTCGGAAGTGCTGGCCACCCGCTGTGGAAGCTTCCATTAACGTGTGTGTAGGAAAAAGAAACCCGCCACAGGGGCCCAGAAAAACTTTTTTATTCCCGACGCGAACTGGTTAAGTGAATTTTCCCCAGGACTGTTGTTATTCACGCAAACATAATGGATGTTTTCTTCTTGTAGTAATTAGCTAATAAATGTTTCTCTTTCGACAGAATTTCAATTAACGGTGGGTCAAATGGAGGTCTGTTAGTGGGCACTTGTGCAAATCAACGACCTGATCTGTTTGGATGTGTGATCAATCAAGTTGGGTAAGAGAATAGACCATGTGACCATGTGACCATGTTTACACTTTGCGTGACCTTTAGAGTACCAGTGTGATTTCCCGCCGGGCAAAAGTGTGTGTATTCGTATGCAGAGTTTGTACATTTTGTACACGTACTTCTCCACATCAAGAATTGTTTTAATTTTCAGATAAACAAGATAATAATAATAAGAAATTCTTATAAAGCGCCTTACATCAAAGACGATCTCAAAGCGCTTTACAAAGGTAGAAACATAAAAATACATGTGAAAGAACAATATAAAAGTAATTGGCGACTCGGGCGGGATTTGAACCCACGATCTCCTGCTTACATCAGAAAATACATCTCTCAAGAGGCTACGGAACAACTTGTACATGCGTATGTCACCTCCCGCCTGGACATGGGCAATTCACTTTTATATGGTCTACCAGATACACAAATTTATTGTCTGTCCCGTCTTCAAAACATAGCCGCTAGAATTGTAACCAGGACTAAACCAAGAGAACACATTACACCAATATTGCGAGATCTTCATTGGCTCCCGATTAAGGACAGGATTGTTTTCAAAATCTTAATGTATGTTTACCGCTCTTCCATTGATATGTCACCATCATATTTAGCAGAATTACTTCAACCGTATCACTCAAATCGTGATTTCATGAGATCACATCATAAACTTCTTCTGAGTAAGAAATTGACAAAGAGATCCTGGGGAAAACGTTCTTTTGCTGCTGCTGCTCCTTCTTTGTGGAATGATTTACCTGAGCATGTCAAACAATCTCCATCTCTTGCTTCATTTAAAACTGCTCCCAAAACTCATTTGATGAAAATTTAATGTATAATTTACTTATGTTTAAATATTGACTTTTATGATGATGTATTTATACCTTTTGTTTTTGTTTTGTTTAATATGTGAAGAGCATCCCTTCGGTGTTTACATTTTTTTTGCAAATCAACCTTGTTTGCATGGTTGTGTATGCAGGGTTTTTCGTCTTTGCCTAGCATATTCTGACCAGGGCCAGTCAGCCTTTTTACAATCATTGTTCCTTGTAATTTTATATTGCATTGTTCTTACCATGTATTTTGTTTTATTGTTTACACTGATGTGTCACTGCGCCATGAGCGTCTCTTTTGACGGATACCGGCGCATTACAAATGTTCATTATTATTATTATTATTATTACTAGTGCAGACGTCTTAGCCTCTCGACCACCGAGCTTGCCCGATGCCGATTGGCTGGCTAGAATCCTATATAGCAGCGGGTGCTGTGTAGGGCAAAATTAAAATCAATTGTTTATCACCCGACGCAAGAATTTCATCAAACTACAATATAAAATTACAAATATGGATTTTATACATTAAACATAGAATATAGGATAAATTAGATTAGATTAAACATAAGAAGAGTATAAACACGTAGCTAAAGAAGGCAGTAAACAATGGAAAACAATGGCCAGACCAACTAATAAATAATACCAGAAGCTAAGTTAACTCAAAGAGAACGTCTAAAAAAAAAAACACAATAATAGTAAAATGGAATTTAAAAGACAATGTTAAAAAGATGTGTCTTGGTGGATTTCTTGAATTGAGATTAGAGGTTGTAATGTTCAGTGCCTTATTAAAAAAAAATCGATTTTAAGAATTTTTCTGCTGATATCTCAAAATATCAGATTTTATGGTTTCTTGCCATAGACCAATGATAGTTTTATGATGTGTTTTTGTTCAAAGAGCAGGCATGTGATTTCAGGATTTGTTACAAATCTCCCTTGGTCTCAACATTTCTTGAAAGAAGAGAAGTAGCCACCAAGGAAAGAAAAAAAGTAGCCTGTATTGTGTCCATGAACCTCTAGTTTGTTGTTTGTGGGGATGTGGAGAGTCTGTAAATCCTCCATGGAGTGCCACATGGTCGAGCGGTTTAGTGCATCGGATTTGTGTTCTGATGGCTGAGTGGTCAGAATGTGGGTTCGATTCCCAACCGCGACCATGGTACTTGTGTCCGTGAGCAAGACACTTTACCATAATTGCTTCTCTCCACCCAGGGGTAAATGGGTACCTGTGAGGGCAGAGTTGGTTGTTGTGTTTGATTAGCCCTATATGCGCCGAAATGGCAGCAATTGAGCTGTATACTCCCCAGGGAGCTGAGATGGTTTCAGGAATGATTTGTGAGCCTGATGAGCAGGGGTAATAATATAATGCGCCTTGAGCACCAGTTTGGTGGATACGTGCATTATATAAGTCCACATTCTTATTCTTATTCTTATTCTTATTCTTATTCTTATTTTTATTTTTATTCTTATTCTTATTCTTATTCTTATTATTAAAATTAAACATCCAGGAGGTTCAGGGGGATTTGTCCTCTAGACCAAAGAGAGACCCAGGCCCGCTGCCCATTTTTCAGAATTTGTTACTTTTGTCAAATCACACCCCTGATAGAAGTGTGTTGAAATGAACGCACAGTACCAATGTCGTACCATTCCTTTAATGTTATATTTTTTATGAACCATATCTACCGGGTAATATCTTAAATATATATTTTTTCTTGTAGAGTCCTGGACATGTTGAAATTTCATAAATTTACCATCGGGCATGCTTGGACGACAGACTACGGCTGTGCCGACAAACAGGATGAATTTGAATGGCTAATCAAGTAAGAATTTTTACACATTACTAACAGTAATATTTAATTAACTCATGAAGACTTTCTCCCGAAGGCGATCAGGGCATACTGATCGAAACGTCGAGTTGTAACCACCTATGTAAGTTTTGAGGCTTTGCATGGTGGAATATCGATATCGCTTCGGTTTACGGTAACACCATGTGTTTATCTCAACTAACGCGAAGCTGAGGTACAGGTTCTGAAAAAAGCCTTATCGCCCAATTCGTATCTCAACCTTCGTTAAGTGAGAAAGGTTTAAGGGAGAACCAATTTCGGGCAATATATGGTTCAGGGAGAACCATGGGGACTTCACAGGTTAACCCCCTAATGGTTTTGGCTAAGAACCGTCCTGAATCCACCAAAATACAACACCATGCAGTAACACTACCACCCAACTGTTCGAATTAGCTGGAATTGGGACACCCGGCCCCATGTAAAGTATCCCTGTCAGGGCTATGCAGTACTGAATCCATTCAAATACAACACAGCCATTGGAGTTTGATGGGTTTGGGGTTGTTGGGGTTAAACAAAATATTGCTTTATCATGGAATCCTTTTTGAGCTCTGATCAGAAACTACACCATATTTGGGGCAAAAAAACAGAGCTATAAAATTTGTAACTTAGTTGGAGCTCAAAACAGAGAGGAAATTGTGAAAGTCCACTATTTATAATGAATTTTTTTTCATTTTTCATGTGGCATTGATTTTAACGGTTTTCAATACAATTACTTTATTTGGTTACAGGTACTCACCCCTACACAACATCAAAATCCCATCCGACTCTAGCATTCAGTATCCCAGCACGATGCTTCTGACTGGTGACCATGACGACCGAGTGGTTCCCTTGCACTCACTCAAGTACATAGCTAATCTGCAACACATTGTGGGAACCACTGAGCAACAGACCAATCCACTGTTTATACGGGTGGATACCAAATCTGGGCACGGTGCTGGAAAGCCTACAGCAAAAGTGGTAAGTGTTTGAATCATTGCAGGCCTCCCAGTGCCTATTCTACCAAATATAGGTTTATTAAATAGCTTTTTTAACCCTCTTACTACTACTACAAGGGTCAAAATGTTGATATACATTTTTGTACTTGCCAAGGTATAGTACACTTAAACGTCAAACACTGTCGAACCTTATGTGTAGTAAGTCATTTACAGATCAAAATGAGTCGACCGTTTTTGACTGGTAAAAGCATTGTCTTGTGTTGTTCAGGGTGGTCAAAATGACAGTAAAAACCAGTCAACAATTCCCCTATGTTGCACATTTGGGTCAACAGTCAAAACAGACAGTTGACTGGTTTTGACCTTGATAGCAACTTGCCACAAAAGTGCAGCAATAGTAGGAGGGTTAATAGGGCTGTGCGTTTTCGGTTATTTCGGGAACTGGATATCCGAAATTTGAAATCTTCGGATACCCGGGTACCCGCAAACAATTTTGTAAAACCACATGAATACTCCTGAATGTATAAAATAACCAATATGAACACAAGTTTCAAACAAAAGCCGGCAAGTGTGTGAATGGTTGTCGGCAAATGTTTCTTCTAAAACCTTCATCCAAGAGACTTCCATTATTTTGTGTGGCTTTAAATGTTCAGTCGGAATTTGTTCAGCCAGGATTCGAACCCACATTCTGATGACTCCGCCATCAGAACACAAGTCTGATGCACTAAGCCGCTCGGTCATGGCAGCCCATAAACTTCAAACTCCAACTTCAACTTCAGATCGTCACCAAAATTTCAGACATGTGTGCATAATTGGGAAATAACATTTGACGTTTAAAAAAAAAACATATAACACCATAGACAGAAAGATTTCAACTTAGGGAGGAGGGCCAAAGTCATGGTACAGCCAAGCCTTTGAGAAGCCCGGCCAGGCCCAGGCTTTGCCTGTAACTCTCTAAGGGAGGAGGGCCAAAGTCATGGTACAGCCAAGCCTTTGAGAAGCCTGGCCAGGCCCAGGCTTTGCCTGTAACTCTCTAAGGGAGGAGGGCCAAAGTCATGGTACAGCCAAACCTTTGAGAAGCCTGTCCAGGCCCAGGCTCTCTAAGGGAGGAGGGCCAAAGTCATGGTACAGCCAAGCCTTTGGAAGCCCGGCCAGGTCCAGGCTACCTGGCCTCCTAATTGTCTTTTGTGAGTCCTAATCCTGTAACAATACAGTACCTGCCAATCAACATAACCTGGGCTTCTGGAGGGCCTAGCCCAGGCAAGCAGAGCTCATTTTATAGGCCAGTATAGGCAGGGGAAAAGCCTGGGCCTGGCCGGGCTTCTCAAAGGCTTGGCTGTACCATGACTTTGGCCCTTGTCCCTTAACACCAAGTTAGCTGTTTGAAAAACTTTGAACATTTATGCATTTTGAATATATTGTCACTGCCTATAACAAATACTGGTTAAATGATCTATTTAAATGTTGCTTTGTCTTTCAGATTGAAGAGTATTCCGACATCTATGCATTTATAGCAGAAACACTTTGTCTTACATGGCAGGAATAATCATAAGACGCGAATTAGCAGAGGTACAACAATGGGGCATTGTTTTCTGGATAAGTTCACCAGTTTTGTGTACTAGACAACGTATGTACATGTACATTATGTCTACACTTTGAACACATCAGGCACAGAGAATAATGCCCTGTGTAGATATTCAGAACTGAGAATGACCTCTGGTGAATATAATGACCCCCCCTGATGACTAATGACCTCTGATGAATAATTACCCCTGATGAATGATGACATTTGATGCCTGATTATCCCTGATTATCTCAATATCGTCATGATCAACAGGGCATGGAATCGGAATGCTAGTTTCAGATTAACTCAATGACTGAAAATAATACCCTAGATGATAAGGTCATATTACTGTTGCTGCTGCACAAGTGTGCTCACCTTAATTAACCCTCCTACACATGGAGGCCACTCCGAGCCACAAAATTCTGTTCTTTAGCAACCTTCAGTGCATACATATACAAGCCTGCTGTCCTTTCCAAGTAATCTTACAAAATCAACTGTGTGCCACCCAAGGCCACTGTAAATGTTTTAACATATTAGTATGGCCTGCAATGTATCAATGGGAGACCACCTTACCCTGCAATCTCAGTGATGTGACAGTGCACAGAAGGGTAACCATAGGAGGCCACTGGCAACAGCTAATGGCTTGGAGTGGCCTGAATGGGTTGTTTCAAAAATTGCACTGATTGTAGGCGGGTTTAAACTAGGACACCAATTCCATGCCCTTTAAATGACCTCTGATAACTTCCATTGAATTACTTCTTAATATCTTTTGGTGAATTTGACAAATGATTTTTATGAATGGTGCTGAATGATCTTTGCTTACATCAGAATTTGGTTAAATGGACAACCTTTGTTTATGTTTATCATCTATTTTTGTTAAAGTTGGTGGCTGGGATGGGCATGTTGACAGAATAAATTTTACTATTTTTGTTTATGGATTTATATTTACTTATATAAAATAATCCAGTGACCATTTCACTCGAGTGTGGCCATAACTGCGGAGGTACCAATATTCTGTATTGAACATTCGTTTTCTATGCGTAGACCAGGGGTTCAATACCATTGAGCTGTTCAGCAGAAAAGTTTGCTTACCAGAAAATATTGCTAAGTAGATTTGTGTTGGTTACCATCCAAACTTGCATAGAAACTGTGTGTATTTTGGCTGGTAGTGCGTTTTATATTGCTTAGCAAAATTATTTTCTTAGCAAAATTCTCTGCTTAGCAGCTCTGTGAAATTGGCCCCTGTCTGGACTTTCACATTCATGTAGTGTACTACGGTGACAGGATATTATTACAATTTTATGTTCTAATACAGAAAAGAGATTTTTATAAATTGCACAGTTTTTACCTGTGTGAAGTTGCTGAAACTCGGCAGTAGAATTCTATGACCAACTACAGTGCATTTCAGCTTGGTTTTGGATTTCAAAATATCATTTTCACTAAGTTTTACATCCAAGACTCAGTGGCTGTTCGATAAAACGAATGCCAGTGTTGGCGCGTCAGCGTACATACGAGTACGACAAGCACACACAAAACCTGCTGTGTACTATGTTTTTTTACGCAAACCACACGCGCAGCCTTTTTGTCGCTACACACGCGTATGCTCAATGAACCTTGGAATGACGCCAACAGCCATCAAAACTCTAGGAAATACTTTAATGTTAGATCTGGATTTCTTTCAGTAAAATCACTTAGTGAAACTGATATTTTTAAATTCACACCTTAGCGCCTATCATAATGGTTGGTCATGAAAATCTGGTGCTGAACCTTACACAGGTAAAATTTCATCAATTTAGAAAATGAAATTGTCTTGGCGGTGACTGACCTTCGGGTCCATTTCATTGTATGCCATACATGTACACTGTATAGACTAATCCATCAACCAGTTCACTGGGTGCTGCCATAACTGCGGTGGTGCCTACATTCTGCATCAAGTATTTGTTTTCTACGCAGTCCAGCGCTTTTCATTTGACGAAACGCTAGCATACCGCGTATTTAAGAATGCGTGTGATGCATGCGTGCGGTGTGGTACCACTGCAGTAATGGCGGAAAACAGTGGTCGCCGGATTAGTCTGTACTTTACAGAGTCCATCTTTGGGCTACGCAGTCTAATTTCTTCTTTGACCAATGAGGTGTATTATTTATGTGCATGTGATGCGCACTTGCAATGTGGTACCACCGCAGTAATGGTGGAAAACAGTGGTCGCAGATTAAGGAAGGTTCCTACAGGGGGTTAGGGTTAAGGAAGGTTCCTAGCCATAATACCTATAGGGGGTTAGGGTTAAGGAAGGTTCCTAGCCAGAATACCTAGGGGGTTAGGGTTAAGGAAGGTTCCTAGCCAGAATACCTACAGGGGGTTAGGGTTAAGGAAGGTTCCTAGCCAGAATACCTATAGGGGTTTAGGGTTCAGGAAGGTTCCTAGCCAGAATACCTATAGGGGTTTAGGGTTCAGGAAGGTTCCTAGCCAGAATACCTATAGGGGGTTAGGGTTAAGGAAGGTTCCTAGCCAGAATACCTAGGGGGTTAGGGTTAAGGAAGGTTCCTAGCCAGAGTGCCTAGGCGGTTAGTTACTCAATATCTTTTGTGTAAATTTTGTATCCTTTTTAACCTTCATTTGTTAACAGTTTTCTTTTGCTGGAATCGTTTTGTCGCATTTGTCGAAATTTATGGGTTTTCCAAAAATTTATATTTATAAAACCATACCAGGTACAATTTCTGGGGAACAGTTGCTTGTCCACAGCCTGTTTGTCCAACTCTGAAAACAGAAATGTTATATTCAGCACACATGTAATGCATATACATACACAAGAAGTAAATGCAATGTGCAATGCACACAACATACGCATTAAGTAGACCTCATTTTATGCATCTGTTATGCAGTTTGTGTATAAATACATTTTGCAAACTGCATTTAGGGAGGAGGGCCAAAGTCTTGGTACAGCCAAGCCTTTGAGAAGCCTGGCCAGGCCCAGCCAGGCCTAGCCTCCTAATCTGTCTTTTGTGAGTCCTAATCCTGTAACAATGCAGTACCTGCCAATCAACATAACCTGGGCTTCTGGAGGGCCTAGCCCAGGCAAGCAGAGCTCATTATATAGGCCAGTAGGCAGGGGGAAAAGCCTGGGCCTGGCCGGGCTTCTCAAAGGCTTGGCTGTACCATGACTTTGGCCCTTACTTGTTGAATACATGTTGTGTATGAAGGAACTCAATAATTAAATAGTCAGTCATGATGGTGTGTTTACCTCATGTGTTTGTAATACACAACTACTTGTCTTCCATATTATAGACAGTGGCGTAACTAGGGTCCAATTTTCAGGGGGGGCACTAGGGGGTGCACCACTTTTTCTAGGGGGGCATGTCAATACTTGAATCCTGCAGTCTTAAATAGGGACGTATTTTTTTTCAAAATTCTGAATGGGGGCACCAGGGAGCACGGACCTCGGCTGGGGGGGGGGGGCACAGGGGCACGTCTCCTCCCCCCCCCCCATAGTTACGCCACTGATTATAGAGTCTTTCTTTTTACGTGTCATTTTATATTAAATTGTCATCAGCCAATTAGATGCTGCTGAAAGGAGCATGTGATCCGAGTCCTCCCTCTTACCTTATTAGCTAAGGGTGCGTTCGAGTAACTTCCCCGGGTCTTCGCGGGTCTGACTCTGGTGCGTTCGAGTAGGTCTTACGTCATTGCCGGGGGTTTACCTGGATCAGCCTCAAGTAACCTGCTCACGAAGCAGGTCACTTGAGGCAGACCCGGGTAAGTGACGTCACTTTGAAAATATTCTGAATGGCCGCCATTTTTGTTTTCAGAGCGGCAATTTTGTGAAGTTTGACAAACATTTTTATCTCTTAAACAATTAATTTGTGATTAGAGACTATTCTTGTACTAAAAGATGTGTTGTTTTGTACGAACTTGAGAAGTAAATGATATCATTAGTTCCTTTTTTACCCAGGAAAGAATTATTTTGCGATCGTTTCGTTGTAAATATTTTGTTTACAAAGTCCGTGTGAACTTTGACATTCTTCGCATAGTTTAACAACCACAAGAGGGCGAACGTCCCACCCACTGATCTCTATTATACTGAATAGAGATCAGTGGTCCCACCGTGACCCACTGATTTCTATACTAACTGGATGGGAGATGGGCGTTGATTGGCCTGTAAAAAGTTGAAGTAACTGGCCGCCATGTTGATTCCCCCAAAAGGTCAAGAGTCAAATTGTGGAGTGCCATGGTCGAGCGGTCTAGTGCATCGGATTTGTGTTCTGATGGCTGAGTCGTCAAAATGTGGGTTCGAATCCCAACCGCTACCATGGTGCTCGCGCTTGTGTCCTTGAGCAATACACTTTACCAGAATTACTTCTCTCCACCCAGGGGTAAATGGGTACCTGTGAGGGCAGAGTTGGTTTTTGTGTTTGATTGGCCCTATATGCGCTGTAATGGCGGCAATTGAGCTGTATACTCCCCAGGGAGCTGAGATGGTTTCAGGAATGATTTATGCGCCTGATGAGCAGGGGTAATAATATAATGCGCCTTGAGCACCAGTTTGGTGGATACGGGCGCTATATAAAGCGTCAGCGTCAGCGTCAGCGGTAGAACAAAGATGGCGAATATTGAGCTTCATGCCAATCGGCGTGATCTCCTATCCAGTTAGTATAGAGATCAGTGGTCCCACCAGGCGGGATGGTCGTTCGATTAGCTTGTGCATGCTCGGGGTTCACCCGTGGGACTTACTCGGGTTACTTCTGGGAAGCTACTCGAGCGCACCCTATGTGTTTAGAGATCAGTGATACCAACCCCTCAGTTTCAGAGAGATTCAGCTTTGACCTTGGTTGGTGGCTGGCCCGCAAGCCTTGAAGCGTGACAAGTGGAACAACATATCTGTTGAAATGCTATCCAATGGTACGCCTGGAGCCGGTCTTCATTCGTGATAGGATAAAGACTAGGACCAGTCTTTTTGTTTACAAGCTGGCAGGACCAGGGGCGCGTTTTCGCGACCCTAACCAGAAACTTGTTTCTGACGTCATATTCTTGACCAGAAACTTGTTTCTGACGTCATATTCTTGACCAGAAACTTGTTTCTGACGTCATATTCTTGACCAGAAACTAGACAGCACAGCTAGTCGAAAACGAGAACGTAACCAGAAATAGAACTTACTCGTGAGTGCTAGTAATAAACTTGAAAGATATACGTACTGGTATACGAACAAATCATTCCATCATGTTTTAACAAATAATTTTAATTTTTTTTAAAAATAAATCGCCAAGCTTAACCGATCGCAAACTTCGGTTCACGTTTGGTCAGAACAATGACGTCATCGCAGCACAACCGAACTCGCAAGAACGCTTAACCAATGACCGAAACCCAAACATGTTTCTGGTTACGGTCGCGAAAACGTGCCCCAGTAAGCTTGACTTTTAATATTTAGTATTTTACACCATTTAGTATAGTATTTATTTATTTTTATTTAAAAAACAAATTTTTTGTATCAAATATTGATTTACTGAAAAAGTTGGAAAGAGTGATTCGCTTCTAAATTACACGTAAGATAGCCCTTGGTCTGCATAATCATGGAGGAAGAAAACTTCCTCCATGGCATAATACAGCTACTGTTGTTGTAGCCTTCTTGGGTGAGGATTAAATTTCATTTTTATAAATAAAAATATTGAAAAAGTTGGAAAGATTTTTTGACCTGGAAATTGTTTTATCTCGCTTCCAAATTACATGAAAGATAACCCTGGGTCTGCATAAGACAGCCACTGTGTTATAGCCTTCTTGTAAATAACCCTGGGTCTGCATAAGACAGTCACTGTGTTATAGCCGCGTTGTAAATAACCCTGGGTCTGCATAAGACAGCCACTGTGTTATAGCCGCCTTGTAAATAACCCTGGGTCCGCATAAGACAGTCACTGTGTTATAGCCTTCTTGTAAATACCCCTGGGTCGGCATAAGACAGTCACTGTGTTATAGCCGCCTTGTAAATAACCCTGGGTCTGCATAAGACAGCCACTGTGTTACAGCCGCCTTGTAAATAAATCCCTGGGTCCGCATAAGACAGTCACTGTGTTATAGCCTTCTTGTAAACAACCCTGGGTCTGCATAAGACAGTCACTGTGTTATAGCCGCCTTGTAAATTTCAGTATTTTACCCATTTTTGAAAATAAAATATTGAAAAAGTTGGAAAGATACAGAGTGCAAAAAATGAGATCCCTGCACTGTATTTTCTTCTCTCCAACATTTGAGTAATTTAAAATTTTAGGCCAAAAAAAAATAAATAAAAAATAAAAATAAAGTAAGGGTTACCCCTCAAATTTGTTACACATAAGTTAGTCCTTGGTCTGCATAAGACAGCCACTGAGTTATAGCCGCCTTGGGTGAGGATAAATTAAGTATTTTACCCATTTAAAAAAATATAATATCGATTTTCTGAAAAACTAGGAAAAGATAGGTGACTCAGAGCACGAAAATTGAGATCCCTGCACTCTATTTCGTCTCTCCATATTAAGTATTAAGCAGTTGGAATTATTTTTATTTTTAGGCAATTTTTTTTACAACAGCAAGGGGTAGCACGATAGCTTAATGCATTATTAAAGGTACTGAGCACATTAGTAGCGCCCTCTTCAGGCCATGGCCGGAGCCTAACGCGTAATGCATTAGTAAATGCACCGAGTGTCTGGTTTCGCTCGTTACAGGATCATGGGAAACGGGATATGGTTGCGCAATCACAATAATTTAAGTAGTTTAAAATGATTTTTCGAATACAGCAGAGATTGATGGCGTATTTGTTAAGGCGATAGTTTCAGTGCAAAAGACCCGGGTTCAAAACCCAGTGGTGCCGCTATTTTAAATGGTTACGTAATAACGATTTATTTAAGTAGTTTAAAATTCAACTCTATGATGCCAACTGGATTGGTGGCGCAAGCCGTTAGTCCATTGGCATGTTAAATTGCAGGTGACCCGGGTTCGAATCTCAGCAGCTTTTTTTTTCTTTTTTTTCGTTTTATATAGTTGCACATTTACGATGGTTTATTTAAGTAGTTTAAAATTCAACTCCAAATACCAACAGGATAAATGGCGCAAGCCGTTAGTCCACTGGGCTGTCAATTGCAGGCAGTTCCAGGCTGGTACGTCTGGGTTCGAATCCTGCTCCTGACACATAGGGACATGACAGCTGCTGGCTGCGGCAATGGCTTGGGGACCGTCATGTCTCTCCCCTGAAGGTTAGAGCGTGGAGGAAATGTACGGGCGGGGGAGTAAAGGAGGGACCGGGAGGGTAGCGACCTCCCAGAAGGGTGCTAAGGTGATCACCATGCCGGTTCGCCCGGACTTTGAGTCTCCCGAATACCTGGTCGACACTCTGATTAACTCTCCGCACTTTTTTACAATTTTTTTTTAAAGCCAATATTTTATTAAATTTTCGGAAATAAAATTACACAGAAGGTAGTCACCGAGTTATAGCCCTTTTGGGCAAGTTTTTACTTGTCACTATTTAACGCATATTAATTTTGTTTGATAAAAATATTGATTTTTCTGAAAAACGTTGGTACGATAGGCGACTCAAATTAAGAAATGTGAGATCCAGGCACTATTGAAACATTGTCAAATGCTTTATATTTGTTGGAGAGACGAAATAGAGTGCAGGGTTCTCAATAAACAAAAAAACAAAAAACAAACAAACAAAAAATTAATTAAAAAAATAACAAGCGGTACCCCTTTGCTGGTTTTTCAAAATTTGGTCTAAAACGCCTAGTACTTGTGGGAGAGAAGAAGTAGAGTGCAGGTATTTAAATTTTTGCGCTCTGAATCGCCTATCTTTCGAATTTTCAGAAAATCAATTATTTTATATATAGGCCCTATAATAAAAATGAGGCAAAATACTATTTTAATCCTCATCCAAGAAGTCTATAACTTAGTGGCCGTCTTATGCAGTCCCATCTTCCATGTAATTTAGAAGCGAATTTGAGAAGAAAAAAAATCCAGGTCAAAAAAACAAAAACAAAACAACACAAAAACAAAAGCGACAAGGGTACCCCTTGCTGTTTTTTCAAAATTTGGCCTAAAATTATTATTTTTTTTTTCAAATGCATAGTACTTGTTGGAGAGAAGAAGTAGAATGCAGGGATTTAAATTTTACAGGCGAATTTGAGAAAACAACAATCCAGGTTAAAAAAATAAAAAAATAAATAAAAATAAATAAATAAAAAAAATAAATAAATAAAAAACAACAAGGGGTACCACTAGCTGTTTTTCCAGGTAAAAAATAATAATAAATAAATACAATAAATAAATAAAAATAAAAAACGACAAGGGTACCTCTTGCTGATTTTTCAAAATTTGTCCTAAAAACCTTTTCAAATGCATAATACTTGTTGGAGAGAAGTAGAGTGCAGGGATTTAAATTTTAAACAAAAATCCAGATAGAAAGAAAAAAATAAAATAAAATAAATAAATAAATAAATAAATATATAATTAAATAAATAAATAAATAATTTTTTTAACCCCTTGTCGTATTTTGACCTAAAAACAAAATGGTCTCAGATCCTTTCTATAATGGAAGATAGCCCTTGGCACGGGCGTGAAAGAAAGAACAGAAATGGTAAATAAAGTGATGTTTCACGCGGTATTTGGAGGGTAACCTCCCCCCCCCCCTCCGTTGAGCGACGTTCGAGATCCAGTTTATTCGCTGTGCATTATGGAAACAAATGTCAATATCATCCCAACCTAATTTCGACTCAGATTTACGCCACTGCCTTGTAGCCATAATGGTTTTCACAGTCACCAGCAGTACAGAACATAAATAATTCATTTTTAATTCCAGTAATGGAGCTTTCTGGAGCGCTAGCCCTGTTTGATGACTATGCGTAATAACAGAATCCATTCAACTGGTGATATAAATCATATATGGTACGATCCAAATGCTACAAGCAAGCCAGTTACCATATGATACAACAAAACACTATGGTTGCCCTTAGTATCTTGCTCGCTTATAGCATTTTGATTGTATCATATAATTGAATGGATTGTTTTATTACTGGCATAATCATCATGCAAGACTCATTACTGGACTTAAAAACCTTTTTTTATTCTGTACTGCTGGTGATGTGAAAACCTTTATGCCAGTCTGCCAGTCTCGGTAACTGGGTCGCTTATATCATTGTGATTATATCCTACTCAACACAATTTAGGGAACACCGGATTTTTAACATAAAATAGGTTTGAAATGTTCCATGAACCGAGATTTTCATTTGCAACCCCCTCTCTCTTTCAGTAGTCATGTCATGAAATGTGTAATCACTACATGCATCCTTTATCATCTGTTTCATTGTGCAGTTGTTTCTCATCAATTCTGTGAAACATTGTGTTCATCTGAAATAAATGATCTTGCTTTAACTGAGATTATTCCGGTGTTCCCTAAATTGTTTTGAGTAGTATATATCATAATTTATATCACCTGTTGAATGGATTGTTTTATTACGGGCATATTCATGCCAGACTAGCTCCATTACTGGAATTTATGGGGAGCGGCAATGTAAACCCCTTGGTTATCGCCATATAAATTTACCATACGCTTTTTGTGTGTCCCCGCCCCCTTTTTCAAGGCCCTTCATCCGCGCCTGATTCTACCTTCTTCTTCAAGGCGAGTCCAGTCATCACAAATTCACAGATAGTCACAAAACAACATCAATATCAATATATACAGTCTCTGTATAGAGTTCATCCAGTGTAACACACATCTTTCAGCTTCATAGTTGTACACTGCTAGGTCAGATACTGTGCATGGTAATTCAAGTAGAGGACATCGCATCAGGTGGGCCATAGTTTGAGGCTCTCCGCAATCGAGGCATTTCTACCTAATTTTTGGTTTCTTTAGTGACAACTAGGAGGTGGAGTTTGATAGTAAACCAAAACCCATGAATAGTGGCATCTAAATAATACATTAATCGTCGATATTTTCAGCTACAATAATGTAGGCTACCGGGGTAATTAAGGTAATTGATCAAATCGCAATCCGCCAGGGAACTCCGTTCTTGTCATTACGGGTTATAATTTCTGTTATGAATTAATGAAGTTCTAATGGCTTTTTAAATGAATTAATCAGGATACATGCGGCACAGTTCATATTTGACGCCCATATAAAACAGACATTCGAGTTGACAACTGTTAGTTACCCAGATCAGACCGTTCAGTGCCAAGTAAAACCCGAGCAAAATGAGGAGTTTTTGGCATCGGGCTTTCGTTGCTGGTAGGGCTGTTCCATTCACAGTCGTTCTACTTCTCCTTGTGAGGCACATTTTGCTTTCCAGTGCATTGATTGATGACGGTAAGTTTGGAAGATATTCGATTAAATCAGTAAAACATAATTGTACTTACCTTCATTTCCATTACGTTTTCTCGGCCAATTTCAAAACATTTTTATTCATGTTCGATAAGATCATTCAAATTCGTTAAAGACCATTCAAAATTTCTGCTTTGCAGCTCCATGAAATTGGGCCCTAGGCATACCCTCTCAGAAAAACCCTCAATATAACTTTTGTTGGGATGTTTCATTTTCAGATTCTGTTACAAAATTGGAGTTACATGGCACAATAGTAGAGCTGTGCACCTATCGCCACCTCTGTAGTAGTCTTGGTTGTTACTTTCAGCCGTTTGAAGATATCAATCGCACCGCTGCTGCCCCTCTGTGCCAGTGTGATCCAGAATGCACCTTCTTTAACGACTGTTGTCAAGACTACAATCAAATCTGCCTACCACTGGCCGATGAAGGGTCCACATCCCATCTGGAAGGACTTATGGTATGTTTAATATTTTGGGTATAAAATAAATTATGTTGTTATTGTGGCTCGTAAGACCTGGTTGGGTTGAAGAGACGGTAAAGCATTGGTAATGTTGGCAAAACTGCTTCTATGAGTATGCTTACTCTCTTTGAATCAAAATATACATTAAAGGGAAGGTACAGCATTGGTAATGTTGGCAAAACTTCTTCTATGAGTATGCTTACTCTCTTTGAATCAAGATATACATTAAAGGGAAGGTACAACATTGGTAATGTTGGCAAACTGCTTCTATGAGTATGCTTACTCTCTTTGAATCAAGATATACATTAAAGGGAAGGTACAGCATTGGTAATGTTGGCAAAACTTCTTCTATGAGTATGCTTACTCTCTTTGAATCAAGATATACATTAAAGGGAAGGTACAACATTGGTAATGTTGGCAAACTGCTTCTATGAGTATGCTTACTCTCTTTGAATCAAGATGTACATTAAAAAGGGAATGTACAACATTGCTAATGTTGGCAAACTGCTTCTATGAGTATGCTTACTCTCTTTGAATCAAAATATACATTAAAGGGAAGGTACAGCATTGGTAATGTTGGCAAAACTTCTTCTATGAGTATGCTTACTCTCTTTGAATCAAGATATACATTAAAGGGAAGGTACAACATTGGTAATGTTGGCAAACTGCTTCTATGAGTATGCTTACTCTCTTTGAATCAAGATATACATTGAAGGGAAGGTACAGCATTGCTAATGTTGGCAAACTGCTTCTATGAGTATGCTTACTCTCTTCGAATCAAGATATACATGTACATTGAAGAGAAGGTACAGCATTGGTAATGTTGGCAAAACTGGTTCTATGAGTATGCTTACTCTCTTTGAATCAAGATATACATTAAAGGGAAGGTACAACATTGGTAATGTTGGCAAACTGCTTCTATGAGTATGCTTACTCTCTTCGAATCAAGATATACATGTACATTGAAGAGATGGTACAGCATTGGTAATGTTGGCAAAACTGGTTCTATGAGTATGCTTACTCTCTTTGAATCAAGATATACATTAAAGGGAAGGTACAACATTGCTAATGTTGGCAAACTGCTTCTATGAGTATGCTTACTCTCTTTGAATCAAGATATACATTGAAGGGAAGGTACAGCATTGCTAATGTTGGCAAACTGCTTCTATGAGTATGCTTACTCTCTTCGATTCAAGATATACATGTACATTGAAGAGAAGGTACAGCATTGGTAATGATGGCAAACTGCTTCCCCTGATAGCAGACTGACGTCGTGAAGACGTCGTCAACTGGTAATCTCGTCGTACGTCGTATGACTGACGTAATTATGACGTGAGAATTACGTCTTACATGAATTGAGTTTTTATCGTCAAATTCAAGTTTCTTGCTGACCATATTATGACGTATTCTCACGTCAATATTTTACCAGATTTTCCAATGTTACGACCATTGACATCACGTGATATTCACGTAAAAATCACGACGGGCCTTTAATTAAGGTTGGCGAGGATGATGCCGAGAGAAAACGAATTTTCCCGAAGTGGGGCGAAAGATTGCAATATTTCCTCACGTAATTGTAAGTGAATTTTAAATTTGAGAAATTCAGGCCGTGTAAAAATGATAAAATGAAGAATGGTTACAGTTTCAAAAGTTTTGCACGATTTTAGTCTATTTCCAAAAAATACGCCTTGTTTTCGACTGCGCACGCGCCAGTAGAATGGTTCCCGATCCTCCTGATTTTGGTGACTGGATTGGTAATGGTATAATGGCAAGAACTATGTGTGAAGTTTTAAGGTTCTCTGAACTCCGCAACTATGTTTTTGTCTCTGGATATGTTTTACTGAGAAGAAGAAGAACTAGATATTTGAAGTTTGTTAAAAACAAACTCAGGGTGTTCGAGTGTGCATCATATGTGATGATGTCATCACCTAAAGTTGTTATAAAACAAGATTTACTTCAGGAGATATGAGTTTTCATAATATATAATTAAAATAACATACTAGACGGAATTGTTTGTTATATTACAAACACAAACGTGTTCGGGTTTTGTCAGGGCAGTGATGATGACGTCAGAATTTTCTTTAAAGAAACTTTGCATTATTATTTTTTTTCATATTAAAGAGTACCCTGTAAAATATGATGTGGTTACCGACGATGATTTGTTTGAAGTTCATTTCAATGATTTGAACTTAATCACATTATTTATTCTTAAAAAAACAGTTCAAATGTGAAAAACAACTGTTCTGCTACATAAGGGTCAATTTTGGTACCGAAATTCTTTGAGAGAAGGCACTTCTTTGGCGAGTTTTTACAACCTGTTTTTGTGTAGTTCCAGATACGAATTGTGATTTTGACGAAACCGTCGTCCTCGCTAATAATGTACGGTTTTGAAAATATTTTTTTAATATTAAACTTTGACTTCCGGTTTGGACAGGAAGTAAAGGTCAAATTGGGTCACCTTTGTGTAAATATTTTTCGACAATTAATAATCTATACAATGGTGGAAAGATTGTGAATTTACCCCTTGTGGTTGTTGAAATATGATTTTTTTAAATATCAATCTTTGACTTCCGGTTTGGACAGGAAGTAAGGTCAGATTGGGGTCACGTCTGTATACGAAAAATCACATAATTCAAGATCTATAACATGGTGCAAAGATTGTGAAAATATCTTTTGTGGTTTATGAGATATAATTTTTTGAAAATATTAAACTTTGATTGAGTGTAATTCGATATCTGATGACCTCACTATGACGTCACAACTTTAGATATAACTACATGTTAAGGTCTAAGTATGTGTGAAGTTTTAAGGTTATGGGAACTCCGCAACTATGTTTTTGTCTCTGGATATGTTTCACTGAGAAGGAGAAGAAAAAGTAAAACTAGATGGAAGTGTTTGTGATATTACAAACACATAGGTGTTCGAGTTTTGTCAGGGGCAGTGATGATGACGTCAGAATGTTTTTTAAAGAAACTTTGCATTATAATTTTTTTCATATTAAAGAGTACCCTGTAAAATATGATGTGGTTACCGACGATGATTTGTTTGAAGTCCATTTCAATGATTTGAACTTAATCACATTATTTATTCTTGAAAAAACAGTTCAAATGTGAAAAACAACTGTTCTGCTACATAAGGGTCAATTTTGGTACCGAAATTCTTTGAGAGAAGGCATTTCTTTGGCGAGTTTTTACAACCCGTTTTCGTGTAGTTCCAGATACGAATTGTGATTTTGACGAAACCGTCGTCCTCGCTAATAATGTACGGTTTTGAAAATATTTTTTTAATATTAAACTTTGACTTCCGGTTTGGACAGGAAGTAAAGGTCAAATTGGGGTCACCTTTGTGTAAATATTTTTCGACAATAAACAATACATACAATCGTGGAAAGATTGTGAATTTAGCCCTTGTAGTGCAAAAACTGTGAATTTACCTCTTGTGGTTGTTGAGATGTGATTATTTTAAATATTAAACTTTGACTTCCGGTTTGGACAGGAAGTAAGGTCAAATTGGGGTCACTTTGTGTAAATATTTTTTGACAATTATTAACAATCTATACAATGGTGGAAAGATTGTGAATTTACCCCTTGTGGTTGTTGAGATATGATATTTTTAATATTAAACTTTGACTTCCGGTTTGGACAGGAAGTAAAGGTCAAATTGGGGTCATGTTTTTGTAAATATTTTTGACAATTAACAATCTGTACAATGGTACAAAAACTGTGAATTTACCTCTTGTGGTTGTTGAGATATGATTTTTTTTAAATATTAAATTTTGACTTCCGGTTTGGACAGGAAGTAAGGTCAAATTGGGGTCACCTTTGTGTAAATATTTTTCGACAATTAACAATCTATACAATGGTGGAAAGATTGTGAATTTACCCCTTGTGGTTCATGAGATATAATTTTTTGAAATATTAAACTTTGATTGAGTGTAATTCGAGATCTGATGACCTCACTATGACCTCACAACTTAAGGTACAACTACATGTTAAGGTCTAACTATGTGTGAAGGTTTAAGGTTCTGTGAACTCTGCAACTATGATTTTTGCTCTGGATATTCACCGAAAAGAAGAAGAAGAAGGAGAAGAAAAAGTAAAAAACTAGATGGAAGTGTTTGTGATATTACAAACACATAGGTGTTCGAGTTTTGTCAGGGCAGTGATGATGACGTCAGAATGTTTTTTATTAAAGAAACTTTACATTATTACTTTTTGTGGTTACGAAGGATGATTTGTTTGAAGTCCATTTCAATGATTTGAACTTGATCACATTATTTATTCTTGAAAAAAGAGTTAAAATGTGAAAAACAACTGTTCTGCTACATAAGGGTCAATTTTGGTACCGAAATTCTTTGAGAGAAGGCATTTATTTCTTTGGCGAGTTTTTACAACCCGTTTTCGTGTAGTTCCAGATACGAATTGTGATTTTGACGAAACCGTCATCCTCGCTAATAATGTACGATTTTGAAAATATTTTTTTAATATTAAACTTTGACTTCCAGTTTGGACAGGAAGTAAGGTCAAATTGGAGTCACCTTTGTGTAAATATTTTTCGACAATTATTAACAATCTATACAATGGTGGAAAGATTGTGAATTTACCCCTTGTGGTTGTTGAGATATGATATTTTTAATATTAAACTTTGACTTCCGGTTTGGACAGGAAGTAAAGGTCAACAATTGGGGTCATGTTTTTGAAAATATTTTTGACAATTAACAATCTGTACAAAGGTGCAAAAACTGTGAATTTACCTCTTGTGGTTGTTGAGATATGATTTTTTTAAATAATAAACTTTGACTTCCGGTTTGGACAGGAAGTAAGGTCAAATTGGGGTCACCTTTGTGTAATTTTTTTTCGACAATTAACAATCTATAGAATGGTGCAAAAAAATTCAATTTACCTCTTGTAGTTGTTGAGATATGATTTTTTTAAATAATAAACTTTGACTTCCGGTTTGGATAGGAAGTAAGGTCAACAATTGGGGTCATGTTTTTGAAAATATTTTTGACAATTAACAATCTGTACAAAGGTGCAAAAAATGTCAATTTACCTCTTGTAGTTGTTGAGATATGATTTTTTTAATATTAAACTTTGATTTCCGGTTTGGACAGGAAGTAAGGTCAGATTGGGGTCACGTCTGTGTACGAAAAATCACATAATTCAAGATCTATAACATGGTGTAAATTGTGTGAAAATATCTTTTGTGGTTCATGAGATATAATTTTTTGAAATATTAAAATTTGATTGAGTGTAATTCGATATCTGATGACCTCACTATGACGTCACAACTTCAGGTACAACTACATGTTAAGGTTTAACTATGTGTGAAGTTTTAAGGTTCTGTGAACTCTGCAACTATGATTTTTGCTCTGGATATTCACCGAAAAGAAGAAGAAGAAGGAGAAGAAAAAGTAAAAACTAGATGGAAGTGTTTGTGACATTACAAACACATAGGTGTTCGAGTTTTGTCAGGGCAGTGATGGTGACGTCAGTATGTTTTTTAAAGAAACTTTGCATTATTATTTGTTTTTCATAATTAAAGAGTACCCTGTAAAATATGATGTGGTTACCAACGATGATTTGTTTGAAGTCCATTTCAATGATTTGAACTTAATCACATTATTTATTCTTGAAAAAACAGTTCAAATGTGAAAAACAACTGTTCTGCTATATAAGGGTCAAGCGAACTACTTCAAAAGTACATACACGCTCTGCAAACAAATTTGCGATTTATTGTGACGCTTGATAACCTGTGATTATCGGCTCTAAAGCAATCATGCATGAATGAAAAAAGAATTGTGATATTATCGAAAATCGCGATATATGTTTGCCGATATATCGTGGATGAAAAAAATCCCGCAAGCTTAGATTCTTCTTTTCAATTTATATTGCATTCTCGCTGGAAAAATATTTCAGACAATAGTCAAGCCTCTGTGTCTACCAAACCTATGGTAACACTGCTAGTACTACGGTTATATATTTTGTCGTCTTTAAATTGTTCACCAAAGCTTCGCATATTGTCCAGTTTTAATATTAATTTTAGGGATAGGTATTAGCCTTGATCTACATCTACGTGTTGCAATTTCCTGCTTCTACCTTCCAGTTTTGTTTACAATAGTGGAGCAACTGTTCGTTTACTGCTAATAATACAGTTATGTATTTTGTCAAAACTCAAGAGATTGGCTCAGTTAACCATTTTAATAATTTTTAATTACGATTACCCTCTTATTTCAAGATCTTGTTCCACGTCACGATGATTTAGCTGGTTGGTTAAATGATTTCTAGTTGGCGTTTGTTGATTGGCTTATGCATTGTAGTGCATCTATCAAATTAAACATTTACCGGTTTCTAAATATGCATGTTTATTTTCTTGCAAATTAATTGACCAAAGCATTGTAAAATAGTCATATGGTGCCAGTGTATGACCACCAATGATATTGTCACGCTATGTCATAAATACATCTATTCACCCAATTATGCTTAAGCCATAACGTGGCAAATTGTTTGGTGCAATGACTCATTCAAAAGTAGATATGTACTGCACTAAAATAACCACCACAACCGAACACCAAGATTATCAATTATCGTCTGACTGCTGCTTGGTTTTTAACTATTTTTCTTTTACAAGGGAGATTTTACTCTTAGCCATGACTTAATAAATTGCTTTGTGCAATGATTTATTTACCAGGAAAAGAGCAGTGCACGTAATCACAAACACATATGGATAAATAAAAGATTCGCAAGGAATGTTCTCCTTTAAAACTGGCCCAGGTTGGGTATAATGAGAAAAGAAGAACAAATCAATCATATTGGCTAAAAATGAATCATATCGCCGTTGTATACCATACAGCCAGCTGTGAAGGGGTACTGCCGCAAACCGCGGATTTGCTGACAAAGATAAACGGTATTGGTGTCCCTTTACCAGGGACTCAAACAACTTGACACACAAGTACGAACACAATTGCAGCAAAAAAACTGCCAACAAGCCTTCAACAAGGCCATTACTAAGAGCCGGGAGACTAAAATAATTTTCAATCACTTCAGGCTGCAAAAAAGATTTTCTTGTCTGTCCAGTTCAAACCCTCAAAACCAAACGAGATAAAAATTTCAAGAAATCCTTGCGGTTGATACTTGTTGCTACCCCAAACCTGTTTTCCTCAGCTACAAGAATTGTGTGTAGCAAGACCAATCCAACTACCATAGACGGTTCTCATTCAACTTCAACAATTTCAAATGACGCAGACATACGGTTTTGGCGCCCCTCTACTAGGGGCTAAAATGAGATGGTGAGAGAGTTGTTATATGCTGATGATGCAGCAGTAGTGGCGCAATCACTGGAGGACGCTCAAGAAATATCAAACTGTTTTGCCAATGCCGCCACTGAGTTTGGCCTTAGAATTAATATTGGAAAAACAGAGCTGCTGTTCCAACCAGGTGCCAGAGTTCCTGTCCCAAATCAAGATCCAATAATTACAATTGGTGGTCAGAATCTAAAAATGGTTCGTTGCTTCAAATATCTTGGCGGCCACGTCAGTAGCGACAATAAAATTGAAGAAGAGATTGCATACAGAGTGCAGACAGCCTCCAAATCATTTGGTAGCTTACAAAAACGACTCTGGTCTAAACACGGCATTACAACAAAAACCAAACTAAAGGTATATCGAGCAGTGGTGCTGACTGCACTCCTGTACTCGGTCGAAACCGTGACTCTGCATAGGAAACATATAAAGAAGTTAACTAGCTTTCAACTAAATCATCTAAGACGAATTTTGAAAATAAATTGGCAGGACAAAGTGCCCAACACAGAAGTGCTCAGAAGAGCAAATATGCCTAGTGTTGAGGCCATTATTACAGCGGCACAACTCAGATGGACCGGCCACGTAGTCAGGATGGAGGACAGTAGACTTCCTAAAATTCTACTTTATGGAGAATTGAGGGAAGGAACGCGAAACGTGGGGGGGGGGGGGGCAACGGCTTAGGTACAAAGATTTAATAAAAAGAAACTTAAAGCGGGTTGATGTAGATGTAAAAACTGGGAAGCAAAAGCTAAAAACAGGAAGGAATGGAGAGCAGTTGTACAGAGATCAATTGCGACAGTAGAGAAGAAGAGAGAAGCAGAGTACCAAGAAAGACACCGATCTAGACACGGGTTAGTGCAGTCAGCCATCTCATGCGGAAGATACGGGAGAAACTTCCTGTCGAACGCATGACTGGCTTCGCACACCCGAGCAAAGAAATGCTAACCAAAGAATGAAATTGACCTTCACATATGAGTCGTCATCGTTCGCGATGGACAGCCGTATATACTAGGGGCTAAAACAACACGACCCACTATCGAGGTTACATTGTTTATTCCAAGGCTTCGTTTGCATATTGTCTAGTTTTAATACTATCTTTGGGGATAGGCATAATCATTGATCTACGCGTTGTAATTTCCTACTCCTGCCTTTAGTAAGATCTTCTTTTAAATTTAAATTGCCTTCTCCCTGGAACAACATTTCATACAATAGTGAAGCATCTTTGCGTCTAGCGAACCTACTGCTAATAATACGGCTGCATGTCTTTTGTTACGGTAAAATTGTTTCGCCTATACTGTCTAGTTTTAGGGATAGGCACGATTGGCAAACTGCCCAACAGGTAAACAAGCATTACTATGGTTACATTGTTTATTCCAAGGCTTTTGTTTGCCTATTGTTTAGTTTTAATATAAGCTTTGTGGATAGGCATAATCATTGATCTACGTGTTGTAATTTCCTGCTTCTACCTTCCAGTGAGATTCTTGTTCAAATTGGTATCAACCAGTTTGAACTGGAATGAATAGATACTGAATAAAAATAGTGGTCTAGTACCAAGACACTTAATAATCAGTCTGATACTCTTTTACTAAAACATGTACCATAGCATGAACATAGGTGATCAGCCTGTTGACCTTCAAGCAGCCCGAAAGCAAATTTCTACAAACACTGAAACTAAATTAATTGGAGAATTTTAATCTCCCAAACTATCATAGGATATCTTAGTTAGATTAAACCCTTTATAACCTTATCATGTTTATATCAATCTATGCATATAATGCTAGAAACCAGAATTCACTTTATGTTAATAAATCGACATTACACCAAATATACTTTCAGAACTGGTAAACCTTGTTTCCATTGCCAATCGTGTACAAGGGTTGGATATGTTATAATGTACTACATTTCCTCTGTTAAATTCTTTGATACAACATCCGATCCTTCTCATATTCATAAGCTATATCCAGCTGATGTATCTCTCAAAGTCAAATAATTATGTTAATAATGATTGTAGTCTTCAAATCGAGAGTCTATTTCATGATCAATGTTGTATAGCTCACGGGGTTAATGTCAACTATTCTATTCCGTCACCATGACTTCACCATGTAGGTACAACTACATGTTAAGGTCCAAGTATGTATTACGTTTTAAGGTGCTGTGAACTTTGGAAAAGATAACATGTCACTAGTCACTTTATATTCACAGAAGTCATATTCAAATTCCCTATCACATTGGCTGCATAATAATAATATAATAGTGATGCAGAATCTTTTTTCTGTTTAACTTTCGGTTTCAACGGGAAGAAAATGTCAAAATGGGGTCATGTCTGTGTACGAAATTTCACATAATTCAAGGTCTGTAAGATGATACAAAGATTGTTAATTGATCTATTGTGGTTCATGAGATATGTTGTTGTTTTTTTTAAATATTAAACCTCTGTTTGATGTAATTCGATATATGATGACGGCAACTTCATTGTGACATGTTTAGCTTCATGTCAACGTCAAAGTATTTGTGAAGTTATAAGTCAGTCTGAACTTTGCAAATATGGTTTTCTCTTCAGAAAAGTTTCACGACAAAACTCTCATCCATGGTTCCGAGTACAGTTCGGCGTGCGACTAGACTTAAGGCTATGCCTCGTGCTCTGTGTGTGCAGAAATGTGTATGTGAAAAGGTCGTGTGCGCTACAATAGTGCTTCAGAATATTTTTCACGTAAACTTCCGGTTTCGAACAGAAGAAGAGGTCAGATTGGGGTCATGTCTGTGAACGAAATGTGACATAATTCAAGATCTTTCATACACATTAACTTCCAGTTTAATCACGTGACTGAATTTATACTTCACACAAAAGTAATATACTGAGACGCAATAGAAACTTACCACTTTTCGACCTTAAATTATCAGTAATCACAATGCACAAATGTAATATGTGCACTTATTTTGTCAGTGTACCCCCTACAGACAAATCGGACACACATGGTCACGTGACCTTTGAGTCGTTCTCTTCATGGCCCTGGTGCGTAACACCTGGTTTGACCATCAGCGATTGCTTAAGGGGTATGTGATGATTTTAATTAGCAGCACGTGATGTCTTATTTTGAACCATTACAATGTTATGCTATTTCAAAACAAGTGGTAAGTTTCTATTGCGTCTCAGTAATACATTGGATATCTTTTATCATCGTACTAATTGTTTTAAAATTCTGTTCGATAATTTCTAAGATAATTATTTTCCAATCTCAGAAATTGAACCAAAGCAGGTACTAATGTTGTTTTTTCATAATCATGAGGTCATATATGACCTTCAAATCACCTGATCTGACCTTTACTTCCTGTCCAAACAGGAAGTTCAAATTCAACACATTCTAACGCAAAATTGATATGTCTTTTGAATATGAAATTGATATTGTTATTATAAAAGATGATAAACCCTTGCACAATATGATATTGACATCATCGATGATAATTTTATTGAACCAGAAGTTCACACGAACACCGTGTGCTTGTTCCAACAAACACTTGAGCTCTAGTATTGATATTATATTGATAAGCATACTCGTGGTATAATGACCTGTTGCCAAAATTACCAATATTGTACCTTCCCTTTAAGTTTGCTAAATATAAGCGAAAAAAATCAACGCATCAATATAAACGGAGCCACCAGAATCAATACCAGCGTCTCTAAAAATAACACATCTAACAGAAATTGAAAGAAAATATTTGTCAGTGCACCAAAATATTAGTTTGTATCCATGGTTTCGTCAGTCAGCGTGAAGGTGAGAGGGCGTGAAGATACAACGTGCGTTTATATTTACACTCAATTAACCTGTGTTAATGACGAATGACGAATGCTCTAACTGGCTATTTTTGTAATTTGGCAAAATGACCAATACCGCATTGGTCACTATGCCAACTTATTTGGGATTGGTGACTATGGCAATTTGGGGACGAAATATCATTTTAAGTTATGGGTCCATCTTGGGTCTCACCTAATTTGGGGCGGGGTTAGAAGTGGGGGAATGAGACCCCAAAATGAGAAAAGTGACTGTAACATTGTGCCATTTTTTTTTTTTCTTATTAAGGAAATTAATTGAACAGGAAGAACACAAGATACCTGTCTTCATAATTGAAATTAAATTTTGGTAAAAAGTTTCTCTGAAACGAAAACTAGATGAAAGTAAAACACTTTCAAATGTAGAGTCATCTTGTATTCTACTTTTTTTGGGCGGGGACACACTATTAAAAAGGTAGGCGGCACAACACCATAAACAAGAAAACCTGACTTCAACAGGAAACAGGACAGATACAACATTTTCAGATGTAGACCCTTCTTGTTTTCTGCCTATTTAATGGCGAGACCACAATGTTCCAAGTGGGCAGACAACAACAAAAATCTAGAAATCTGTCTTCAACATTGACAGTTTGTTTAAAGATGCATCGCCCGTGTTTGGCTAAGATGACCCACAAAATAGAATTTTGAAGATTATGTTGTTGTTAAACGAAAAAAAATATGAAATTCGGAAGTCAGAAACTGTATATAAAAGCGATATTTCATATGCGCTTGACTCTGATTGACATTCGCTCTGGCCAATCAGAAGACTAACCACGCCCTCGGCTCGTTGATTGACATTCGCTCTGGCCAATCAGAAGACTAACCACGCCCTCGGCTCGTTACATACCATGTGTGGTCACATGCAACCTGTGGATTAAAACGATGGGTCCAGCCGGCCTTTTATTAATTTGAGTTTTTAATTTACTGGTACTAATCTTTGACGGATTTTTTACGTTCAATGTCTCAAATGAAAGCTTATAACTTCTTTAAAAATCTGTTTTTTACCGTAAAATCGGCCAAAACACGGGCGATATATCTTGAAATTGTTTTGTAAATGATAACAGAATGAATGTAAAAGAATTCCAGGTATGGACCCTGCTAAGTTATTGGTGGGGCCAGATTATTAAAAGAAAGCGGCACAAGACCAAATTAAAACAACTATGTCTTATAATCCAAACACTTAACAGAATGGTGAAACATTTTTCGATCTATACCCATGTATTGTGATACCTTTTTAGGGGCAGGACCACATTGTTTGAAGAGTGGAGACGTTGGCACAGTATCAGAAATTTTGTTGGGGGTGATGCATGCCCACTCCTGTTCAATACATAGATCCTCCCCTAAAAAGGTTAAACAAGATTGGTCTACATCTGGATATACAACAATTACACAAATTCAGCTGCTACGGTGGGATTGGTCTTTGGTCTTTTGTCCCCCATTATTTTTTTAAACAACCTAAAACATAAAACGGCAGGATCAAAGATCGGTCTTTCATCGGAAAATATATGCCATTATTGGGATATGAAACTATTTAGTGTACCTTTCCGAGGTCGCTGTAATACTGAGAGCATATCAAGGGCTCCGTACCAGCTAAATTATTTAGAGGTAATGAAATATTAATTCGTGGCAACGAAATGATTTCGAGGGAACGAAATGATTTTGTTATCTCGAATACTATATTTCGTTCAAACGAAATAATATTTCGAGGGAACGAAATAATATTTCGAGGGAACGAAATACTATTTCGAGGGAATGAAATATTATTTCGAGGGAATGTTGTACAGAGCGTTACTTGTCAAAAAATATTTTTTTAAAGATGACCCCAATTTGACCTTTACTTCCTGTCCAAACCGGAAGTCAAAGTTTAATATTTAAAAAAAATCATCCACAAGAGGTAAATTCACTATCTTTGAACCATTGTACAGATCGTTAATTGTCCAAAAATATTTCAACAAAGTTTACCCCAATTTGACCTTTACCCTTCCCTAGCACCTAGCACAGCATATCAATATACATGTAGCCGAAACCCCTATGTTCGTTTTCATCGAACACTTCCTTGCAATTTTGTACGAGTGTAACAATATAATACACTGCAAACAATACTGTCACCTCAAGTATTTCTTTCTTAAATAAACCAACCAATATTTACACCCAAATTATTGCCATATTGTGCTAATATCTGTACAACTAATACTGCAAACAGTAATGCCATCTTTTTAATGCCATCATTTATTTACAGTACTCATGTCACACATCTCAACAACATTTATCATATTCTTAGTATCTACAATTTTATATATCTATATCAATGGGTGACTTTGAAACAGTAGGTGGCAGTAGACTTAGCTGCTAATTTTTTTCCATTGCTCATTTACTTCTGAGTAATAGTGCCCATTACATTTCGAACAATAACAAACACCTCATCAGTCTCCTGCCACATACCATCCCCTCCCCCAAAAAACAACAACTCCCACTCAGTTTCATCTACCCACCCGTCCTGCCTGTCGATCGGGTCTTGCCTAAAATTATGTTTGCACGAGTTAGTACTACTTGGACGCCGAAGGAACACACGATGCAACTTTGTTATACAATGACTACAATTAAGGCGCCTTTTCAGTTTATTTCAATATATCATAACTTTCTTAACGCTAAACCAAGAACTATAGCGACAACAGTGCCCAATATTATCAATACATCCGAAACCCATGTCAGCGTATTCATCAAAGGCTTAACCCCTTGTTTATGTTTTTAATGTTTTAGAAAAAATTGCCGTACGGAAACTTTTTGTAAATTTCACATAACCATTCCTGCGCCACTTTTCACTACAGATGGTCAAACCATAGACCTACAGCAAAGATGGTCAATCATTGTTTTATTGTTAACAAAATGCTATCTTGACCCAACATTTACAAACATTGGTAAAGCACCCCTATAATGACGGCATTGTGACGAGTAATATGATTTGAGAAAAGACGGAGGGGTTTCTTTTCCCCACCTCTATGTCGAGGCGGATTATTATTATTATTATTATTATTATTATTATTATTATTATTATTATTATTATTATTATTATTATTATTATTATTATTATTTTATTCAGATAAAAATCAACAAGGACAATGGATGACATACTAATAATACAAAAATACAGAAAAACAAACAGAAAACAAAATTACAGTTGATTTCATCTGGGATAGCCCAAAAAGCCAATTACACAGGCTTATTTCCATTGGGGTCCCTTACTGAGGAACAAAACAATACAAGAATTGGACAATTTACAAAAATACTTTAAAATATTGCACAAATTACAACATTTAAAGGCATCAAAGACATTAGAAACCACCCAGACTGCATATACCATTGGCCCACACCTAAATTAAAAATTAAAAAAATAAGAATTGCACTATACACATTTAAAACAATTTTGGGGAATACCCCAGATTACAAATTGTATATTGAGGGCTAAGATTGATTTAAAACTATGGTCACAGCTAATTGAGGAAAACCCACAACCCTAAGGATACCCCCACACCTTTACAAATACACCGAAGCAAATATATTAAAATAAACTTAATTTATTTCCTTAAATTTGGCTTTTGTTGAAAGATGGGACTTAACTAGTTTTTTATATAAGAGAAAATTAGATGTATTTTTTATATTAGATGACAAAGCATTCCAGTCTTTGATGTGTAGTGATATTGTAGTCTTTCGACTATTGACTTGACGCCAAATTAGGGAAGCTTGTAAAAATTGGTAGTGTAGCTTTATTTATCCGTTGATTACTCACAATCACAAAAAAAACTAGTACAAATAAAATATACATACAAATAACATTCCATATTTTGGTTCATGTGTATTACTGATCATCATCATCTTCAAAAGATATACTGAAATTTAATTTAAATCATAATCATAAAAATACATGAGTACCCTGTGTGTGCATACTCCCACTAACAGCAGTCTAAATGTGTGTGCATATCCTTGTCAGTCAGACACATGTACATTGTACATCCACATATATGCCTATGTTATGTACACATACATACATACATACATGAAAACCATGCTTTTCCAACATCAATAGTTTAGAAACATTAAATACCAAAATATGACCCAACTTTTAAGTAACTCACCAAAGCAATGTCCCGACCCTGCTCACCCATATAAAAGGTGAAAATCTACTCCATCTAGTAACAGCAGTTCGGCAAAATCAGTGTAGCTTATCAAAAAGGTCGAGAAAGTTCGAGAAACTTTTAGCCAAGCATATTATTTAATTTAGTACGCACCAGAGTTGTAAACATGTTTTTATAACCTAAATGGCTCACAAAGTATCAATAATAAACTAAAACATATTGACAATGAATACTAATTGGATGCAATAAGTAGTTTCATTTTATGGAAAAGATTACACAATTAAATAAATGTTGTCAACAGAACTATTTTGCGCTCCTGGCACAACCCAAAAAGACGTATACGTGCGCGACCATTAAAAGTGAAGTGCGCCCTCTGTTGATCACACTCAATTTATACTATTTAAGAAAAAGAGCTACATGTACGGTATGGTCTAAACAAAACTTTTCACCACAGATGGCTGTAACAGAAAAGGTATTGCTGGATGAAGCTGCAATGATCAAATTAAATTCACTATGCCTGGTGCTATAATTGTGTACATCAGATACTCTGATAAAATTGTCACTCAAATATTTAGGTGTTATATTACGAGTTATTTTGTACACATGATTAAGTTTCAATTGGGTAACCCTATCCTTGACATTTAATAAACCAAGTCTATCTAGTTCCGTCTGTCCTATATGAGCCCTAGAACTTTTATCCAGAATAAATCTAACCATTTTATTTTGCATAATTTGAAGTTTGTTCTTCAGTTTTGATGAGAGTGCAGAATACCAGGATGAGCATGAGTAGTCAAAGTAACATTGAATCAATGCTGAACATAAAATTTTACGGGAATTTTCATTGAGAAAAAGAGCCTGTCTGTAAAGAAACTTGAGTCTATCACCAGTTTTCTTAATAATCGAATTGGCGATAGGCTCTCCCAATAAACATTGGTCTAGTGAAACCCCTAGATATTTCACAGTTGAAGCAGGTTTAATTGGTTCGCCATTGCATAAAACTGAAAATGTACCAGCCATCTTCAGTCTGCGCTTAGTTCCAAAAAGAATGGACTCTGTTTTACCCAAATGTAGAGATAATTTGTTGTCAACAAGCCAATGTCTGCATGATTCAATTCTGTACTTAAGGACATAACTATAACATTAGGATCCTATCGAGAGACCAGAAGAGCACTATCATCAGCATACAGGAGTAATTTACAATTAACACTGATTGGCATGTCATTAATATAACATAAAAATAAAAGAGGACCTAATAGGCTGCCTTGGGGCACACCACATGTTAGCCAGAGTGGTTTAGACTGAACTTTATTAACATTGACTATTTGCTGTCTATTATTTAAATAAGATTGAAACCATTTCACAGATCCAAATCCCGTAGCCAGTAGCTTTTTACAGAGTATAACATGGTCCACAGTATCAAATGCCTTTTGGAGATCAAGCATGACCATACCAGTATAATCACCAAGGGACATATGAGAACGGATGTGATCAGATAAATGGATGAGACATGTATCAGTGGAGAATGAACCCCTGAACCCTGATTGAAAATTATATAAAATATTATTTTCCCTAAGGTATTCCTCAACTTGAACATACACTGATCTTTCGAGTAATTCAGAAATAACACAAAGAATGCTGATTGGTCTGTAGTTGCTGACATCAGATCTGCCAACAGCGGTTGAACACGGGCAATTTTAATGATAGTTAAACAGGCCCAGTCCCGTCAGGGTTGACATACACACATCAGGAAACCATCCTTTTGAGGTTGGGTGATCGTGGACTCTCTCCGAATGCGCCCTCTGACATAGGGGACTGGATAACAATAGGGTTTGATCTCCTCCAAGGATGAAACCCTGTTAGCACTATACTGATACATAATTGAAAACTACGGGCTTTATTACCAGAAAACAGAACACAAAACGCGTTGGCGTTTTAGGTTCACCGTGAAAATCGAAGGCAGCAGTTTGACTGAGGCCTAGTTAGGATTTATGTCTTCATACCGGTACTTCATTAAGGCGTGAGGTTCAAAGACCCGCTCAACAACCCCGGATGCTTTATGATTGTAGACAATCTCTATGATGGAATCATGAAATATCAGAAACACATAAGTCACGATCATTAATTATGGTACACCTCAGTTTTTAGCTTTTCGTCGTGTGCCCGGAAGAAGGACGTAACGAAAGTGTGAAAAGGTTGTATTCAAGCAATTAAAGGATCTATGAAGTGTTTTTCTTAATTTATTTGTTATTGTTATTTTATCAGTTGATATGAATAAAAAATAATTTTAAGTTTGTTTTGTGCCTTGAGTGGAATTTTGTGATATTACAAACACATAGGTGTTCGAGTTTTGTCAGGGCAGTGATGATGACGTCAGAATGTTTTTTAAAAAAACTTTGCATTATTATTTTTTTCATATTAAAGAGTACCCTGTAAAATATGATGTGGTTACCAACGATGATTTGTTTGAAGTCCATTTCAATGATTTGTAAAGATTGTAAATTTACCCCTTGTGGTTGTTGAGATATGATTTTTTAAATATTAAACTTTGACTTCCGGTTTGGACAGGAAGTAAAGGTCAAATTGGGGTCATGTTTTTGTAAATATTTTTGAAAATTAACAATCTGTACATTGGTGCAAAAAACTGAATTTACCTCTTGTGGTTGTTGAGATATGATTTTTTTCAATATTAAACTTTGACATCCGGTTGGGACAGGAAGTAAGGTCAAATTTGGGTCACCTTTGTGTAAATATTTTTCGACAATTATTAACAATCTATACAATGGTGGAAAGATTGTGAATTTACCCCTTGTGGTTGTTGAGATATGATTTTTTTAAATATTAAATTTTGAATTCCGGTTTGGACAGGAATCAAGGTCAGATTGGGGTCACGTCTGTGTACGAAAAATCACATAATTCAAGATCCATAACATGGTGTAAATATTGTGAAAATATCTTTTGTGGTTCATGAGATATAATATTTTGAAATAATTAAACTTTGATTGAGTGTAATTCGATATCTGATGACCTCACTATGACGTCACAACTTAAGATACAGCTACATGTTAAGGTCTAACTATGTGTGAAGTTTTAATGTTCTGTGTACTCTGCAACTGTAACTTTTGCTCTGGATACTCAACGAGAAAAAGGAGAAGAAAAAGTATTTAAAAAAACGAACAATATCAAGAGGTGTTCGCGCTGTGGCTCGAACACCTAAAAAGAAAACGAACAATATCAAGAGGTGTTCGCGCCGTCGCTCGAACACCTAATTAGCGCAGAATTGAACTCGACCTTCTGCATCGATGGGAAGCGAAGTGCTCGGAACTGCTTGGTTTACATGCGTACGGCAGCTATATTCTGCCGGTCTGGAACCTATTCTCTCACTCAGTTACCATTCAACTTAAGGACCAGGAACCAATCTATATGTGCCACGCGTCCGTACTGTAACGAAATGGTAGCCTTGGTGCTTGTGTGTTGGGCGCGCCATAGTGCTTAGGCGCGCCTTAGTAGCAGCGCATGCGCCGTAGGTCGGGCATGTGTTGCGTGCGAGGTGCGTGCCGGTGGTGGGCCGCGCGCAGCGTCAGTCAGTTGGCCAGAGCGACAGACAGAGGAAACACGCACTTGCCAGGAGCGCTTCAAAACGTAAGTTCCGTGGGACGGGATCTTTGCAGTTCGTTGTCAGGGACAGCGCGGTAGTTTAGCGGGGCGACTACTAATTGGTGTGCTTTCACTTTCAGGGAACATCACGGATAGCTGGGCGGCTATCGGGATATTTTTGACGGCGTGACTTTGTCGAGTAATTCTTCAGCATTCAGCACTTGGCTCTGTTAAGTTATAGTTTTCCCCCCACTCTCCGTCAAGTACTTCCTATTTACCTTAAGTAATCCGCTCTCCGTCAGTAATTCACACTCACCTTAAGTAATTCTTACTCACCTCAAGTAATTCATATTCACCTTAAGTAATTATAAAGCCGTGTTCGCACTGGACTTTTTTGGGTAAAACTTACCGAGACGATGCGTACTTTTCCCATTTTAAGTCCAGTGCGGACAGCCTGGGACATTTTCCTCTCAGTTACTTTTCCTGAGTCCAGCGGTTACTTCTACTGGCCAACTGCTGCCCAGGAAAACTAACCAGGTAACTTTTCCCGAGACGATAAGTCCAGTGCGGACAGTGCGAGTCGGTAAAAGCGGCTCAGGAAAGCGTACATCCGGCCCGAGCGCAAGGTCGTGCTACACAGGGACACCACGCATGCGCTTTGCATTGTTTCACCGCGCGGTGGGGGCGGGCCGGGCGCATTTAATGCATGTGCATGTGTAGCAAGTTTTCTGTGCGTTGTTGGGTCAATCGGGTCAACGTAGAAAGGTCACGCAAAGCGCCCTCATGAGTCATTATACTGACAGCTCGGTTACTTCTACCACGGTCTCGGTAAAATTTTCCCGTGTCGAAAGTCCAAGTGCGGACAGAGGTTACATTTGACCATTTTTCATTTTACCATCGTCTCGGTAAAACCTTCCCAAAAAAAGTCCAGTGCGAACACGGCTTTACTCACCTCAAGTAATTCCTATTTACCTTAAGTAATTCTTACTCACCTTAAGTAATTCCCATTCTCCTTAAGTAATTACACTTCGCCTTGAGTAACTTAATATGCCTTAAGGGTCCACTCATTGCCTTCAGGGACAAATTTCTGCCTTAAGGGAGCTCCTTATTTATTGAATAAATAGTTTGAATTTGAGTTTTGCCTCCGTGTTACTTTTTGTCTGTCTCGTCTGTCTAAGTTTAAGTGGTGTCACGTGCGGCGATAAACGGTCTCCATAGGACCTGCCTTCAAGTACCGGCTGGACTGCCGCTCGCCCGGAACGGTACGGGTTTAGCCACATTGGTGTCAGAAGTGGGATAAGGCGTGACACTTATTTAGGGACAGGCTGGAGACTGCACGGACAGTCATGGACCTGCAGGACTCAAAACTAATGGAGGAGGAGCTCGCAGTCCTGAGGATGGAGGCTCACAGAGCTGAAAGCATGTACGAGGACGCAGTTAAGGAGAGACAGGACATGGAGAATGAACTTCGGAGTCTGCACCTGCAACTGACGGAAAAACCAATACCTGTAGGGAGGGACTCATCAGACATATTCCTATGCACACCTAGTCCTGCGGCTTCAAGTACAATCAGGAACGACACCTGCAAATACGTTGGCAGATTCAACATCTGCAGTTAAGGAGGAGCCTGTCCAAGAGGATAAAATAAGGAAACCGAACATCTGCTCAGATCGGTTCAGCGGAAAGGTCCCTTGGAAGGACTATAAAGCGCACTTTCAGGCATGCTGTGTGGCCAATGGCTGGAAGGATAGCCAGGCAGCGGTTTTCCTCGCGGCAAGTCTTCAAGGGCAAGCCTTGAAGGTATTGGGATACCAGCCAGAAGGAAAGAAACCGACGCTTCAAGAACTGATCAGCCGATTGGATCAAAGGTTTGGCCCTGGCCAACAGGCAGACTTCCACTTAATGGAGCTTCGTCACCGCAGGCAAGGAGAAAAGGAGACACTCCAAGAACTGGGGCAAAGCATAAGGGAGTTATCAGCGTTGGCGTACCCAGAGTTCTCTGACGAAAGTAGGGAACGCCTGGCCAAGGGACACTTTATGGACGCTATCGTGGATAGGGCCATAAGAGAAGAGATATTTTGGGCAAGGCCCAGCTCCCTGGACGATTATATACGGGCTGCCTTGCAGACGGAGAGCTTCTTGAGGACCGAAGAACGGAGGACAATGGACCAAGCAAAGGTGAAGTTTGCCAGAAGTCTCGAGGGCCCTGAGGGATTAACAATGCAGGGACTAAAGGAAGAGATCCAGGACACCCAGGAGTGTATGGGTCAGGCCCTTGGAAAAATTCAGTCAATGTTGCAAAACTTATCAAGGGATAGGGATGGTTCCGCAAGGAAACTAGGAAAGGACAATCGTACAGGCCCGAGGAGAACCTGGAAAGCAGAGGCAGGGGATATCTGCTATAATTGTAAGGAGAAGGGGCACTTTGCAAGGGATTGTCCTTCGCACAAGAAAGCAAAATTCGGGAAACGACGGTGAGCTATATTACTAGTTGGGAAATTCTATTGGCAGCTATGTTTAATCACCTTGGACTGCAGGCATTATACAAAATTTGCGGCCGGGTTTAATTTTGGAATCATTGGCAAGGATTGTTCATCGAAGAATTTTAATATACAGGAAAAAGATCTTTTCATAATCCTTGGCTGCCAGGCTTGATTTGTTTTTACCACTTAGGCCTAAGGGTGGCTCAAGCTTAAATGTATATTTTAATGACCGTTGTTTTTGTTTGCATTTCACATGTATAGTTGGATATAAAATATTGGTTTTTAAATAAACATGAATTACCAGAATATGCTGTCTTTATCATTTTAATTACATATTGTGGAAAAGATATTGTGGAGACAACACTGGAGTATCACCAGAAACTGGTCACCTTCACGTCAGGAAGACGTCATTAAGACGTTATTGTTAAGATGTTATCACGTGAAAAAGACGTAAATTGTGTACCAGTGAAAGACGTTATTATCACTTTATGATCATGTGATAAAGACGTCAGATTTTGACCTGTAAGACGTAATAATCACGTCTTACATCTGTGCAAATTTACGTCATAAAGACGTCATTTGAAGACGTCATAAAGACGTGTAACACAACGTGATTAACACGTGATTTGCACGTGTTTCTGCTATCAGGGTATATGAGTATGCTTACTCTCTTTGAATCAAGATATACATGTACATTAAAGGAAAGGTACAACATTGCTAATGTTGGCAAACTGCTTCTATGAGTATGCTTACTCTCTTTGAATCAAGATATACATTGAAGGGAAGGTACAACATTGCTAATGTTGGCCAAACTGCTTCTATGAGTATGCTTACTCTCTTTGAATCAAGATATACATGTACATTAAAGGGAAGGTACAGCATTGGTAATGTTGGCAAACTACTTCTATGAGTATGCTTACTCTCTTTGAATCAAGATATACATTGAAGGGAAGGTACAACATTGCTAATGTTGGCAAAAGTGCTTCTATGAGTATGCTTACTCTCTTTGAATCAAGATATACATTGAAGGGAAGGTACAACATTGCTAATGTTGGCAAACTGCTTCTATGAGTATGCTTACTCTCTTTGAATCAAGATATACATTGAAGGGAAGGTACAACATTGCTAATGTTGGCCAAACTGCTTCTATGAGTATGCTTACTCTCTTTGAATCAAGATATACATTGAAGGAAAGGTACAGCATTGCTAATGTTGGCAAACTGCTTCTATGAGTATGCTTACTCTCTTTGAATCAAGATATACATTGAAGGGAAGGTACAACATTGCTAATGTTGGCCAAACTGCTTCTATGAGTATGCTTACTCTCTTTGAATCAAGATATACATTGAAGGGAAGGTACAACATTGCTAATGTTGGCCAAACTGCTTCTATGAGTATGCTTACCCTCTTTGAATCAAGATATACATTGAAGGGAAGGTACAACATTGGTAATGTTGGCAAACTGCTTCTATGAGTATGCTTACTCTCTTTGAATCCAGATATACATTGAAGGGAAGGTACAACATTGGTAATGTTGGCAAAACTGCTTCTATGAGTATGCTTACTCTCTTTGAATCAAGATATACATTAAAGGGAAGGTACAGCGTTGCTAATGTTGGCAAACTGCTTCTATGACTATGCTTACTACTCTCTTTGAATAAAGCCAGTATATAAGAATCAAGGTTATGTTTAAAAAACCAACCTATGAACACTTTCATTGTGACTTTAACGAGAAAATCGTGAAAACGCATTCAGATTATTGACTTTACACCAAGTAAGTTTTATGTAAAACAGTGATCATTTATGACTCTCGAGATTATCAGTAGTGTACATTGTATATAGGGGGCTTTCATTTATGACTCTCGAGATTATCAGTAGTGTACATTGTATACAGGGGGGGCTTTCATTTATCAAGATATACATTCAACAAACAACCTGTGACAAATTCAGCGTATTATTTAGTATTTTAATGCAAAATTTATTAAAGAATACTCTTTCCTAAATTCGAACTGTAAGTTATTTCTTAAAACAGACAACACCTCAGCTAATATTATTTATAAGGAAGATTAATGCCATCATCAGCTATACACCAAGTAAGTTTCACACTGCAATTCAACAATATTATATATTTTTTTAAATTGCCAATTCTATACATTATCTTGAACAGTTTTTGTCCTTTTTTCAGATTGGAGATTTAACCTGTTACTTTGAAGATACAATCAATCCTATGAAGGGGTACTACGTCATAGCTACTTGTCCGGATGACAGCCCAGTGCGCGATGATACCATATGGTTTCTATGCGGACATGTCGACAACGAGGACTTTTTATCAACGATTCTCGTCTCTGGTGTGAAGAATAACCTTCCGTATAGGAATGTGTATTGCGCCCTCTGTCGAGGAGAAAACTTATCTGACTTGGAGTCTTGGTCTGTGAATGTTGAATGTGAGAATGAGTTTGTGGCCACACAGGCCCTTGATCTACTATCAAACTCCACCTCCCGTGCCACTCTGGATATTATAGAGGGAGGTTTGGGGTGTAAGGTGCTAGCCAAATCTCCTGACCCAACTGCTTCAATCCTTCGAGTGTGCTACTTCGGTGTTGTCGAGTCCTGCCCCGAAGGACATCCACTAAGTGAGGCCTGTAAGTCATACACAGCATTCGTGCAGACCAAATTACCTAACTTTTTTTTCCTCCAAAATAAAAATCCTCACTGTGCATCGTGTAACAATGAAATGAAAAACAATACGGACTGCTACCAAGACTACCCTTCCATTTCCACAGTGGATGTGATAGACATCCCTCTGGCCGATGCACGGGCCGATGCACCGGCCGATGCACCGGTAGTCTACCGGTATGCACCGGTAGTCTATGCACCGGCCGATTATATACCACCGATCTCGATCATTCTTGACTTCCGATCTGGGGGTAACGTAAAAGTTGTCAGGAAGCAGGAAGTGGTCGTTCAAGAAAGGGTCACGTGTTTATCTAATGAGGTATACGATCCGTTTCTTTCATCATGTCGAAAGCTGTCTTGCATTGAAGGGTATGTCTTGGAAGACGATCGGTGCATTCCAAAAATAAAGATTGCTCAGCACGGATTGAATATGGTGATTTATATGCATGTCACTGTCTGCACACTGGAGACTTCAGAGAATGGGACGGAAGAAGCCATTAAGGGCTGCCTTGCTGAACTTATGAGAGTTGATCAACATCAATTTGAACCTTCAACAATTACTCCTACAATGCTAACGACCAACTGTTCCACAAATGAGCAACAGGTACTTCATCCATTCATGGTCCAATCAAATTGGGAAAGATTTCAAGAGTTCTATCGTAGCTTACAAAGGACTGCAGGGATGACAATTTGTCCAAATGATGTCATGATGCAGATTGGTGCTGTGGAAATGATTTATCATAATGTAAATTTATCGCTCAGTAAATGCAACGGGAGATGGATTAATAAAACTCACTTCTACAAGAATGAGACGAGTTTGGTGTACGTGAATGAGTCCAAATCTTGGTATGCTACAAACCAGACAATTCAACGAGCGATACTCATCCAAAGCAAGATATCTAGTGAATTTGAATGGTTTTATGATCTTCAGTTATGTCAAAATCCTGATCTTTCTTGCTTACTCGAGACGTTCAACATTTCCTTATTTCACCCGAATGACAATGAAACTCTCGTGTACATTCCGACTGGGGCCGTTTTTACCCGAGACCAGTATATAGAAACATGGAGTGGACAAATCCAAGTCTGTTCTTTCAATAAGAAGAACGGGACTCGAAACATCACTGAAGTGGTCGCTTTCTTTCAATATTCACCAACACAGGGGATTCTCAGTCTCATCGGAAGCATCTTATCAATGCTAGCTGCAATCATTACTTTCCTAACCTACTGTATCTTCAAGGAGCTAAGAAACCGCACCAGCGGTCCCATCATGAACTTTACAGCAACCCTGTTTATGGCACAGTTACTCCTCCTACTAAGTAGCGTGGCAACTGTACATCCAACGGTCTGTACTATTGTCGCCTTTTCGTCACACTACTGTCTGATTGTCAACGTTATGTGGACTGGGGTTCTTGCTTTTAATCTCTACCGAACATTTGCGACAAAACCAACAGCCCGACAAAACAATGGAAGTGTATCCTTGGCAAATGTCTCCTTTGCTTGGGGCATCCCCTTTCTCATCGTCATTCCATGTTTAATCCTACACCTCTGTAACTGTACTGATATCCCACTGTGGTACGGCAACGAGAATGTCTGTTGGATCGGGAATGGTTATGTCAACATTCTTGTGGTTGGGGTTCCGATTGGGATGGTTATATCTGTCAATATTGTCCTGTTTTCTTTCACTGTCCACGTGATACGAGAAACAAACAAGAAGACAAAAATGGTACGGAAGGATAAATCTACGATTCGGCAAGCAAAAGAAGAACTGATCATTTTCATAAAGGTAAGATCTACTTATTAAAAGGAATACTATAAATTGGTAATGGTGGCAAAACTGTTTCTGTCAGTATGAATCACGGTAGGCCTATATGGAAATGCATACATTTCACAACTATTACCAGTGAAACAATTTTCTGGTTCATTGGTCATGAAATATTGACTAAATAAGTATGTGAATCATCTTGATGATTCACACGATTCTTCATGAGAGAGAACAAATTGTCAAAACTTTACATTAGAAATAGAGGAATATTACATATTGATTCAAGACACCCGATACTCCAAATTTGTGTCAGTAGATAACGTCTCAAAAGGATCAATTTCATCTTGCTATTAACAAGCACAGATTATAATCTGGTAGTCTGGATTACAATTGGTGTCGTTTTAAGTGAGTGGCACATGCATATCGCGTAGCATGCAGCAATGGCACGCTTAATTCACACGGTAGATCGTTTCATGAATAATCAAATTGTTTCTGTATACATCGTGTAACAGTCGTAGCAACGTTCTAATTAGTCTATAACTATTTTATGTTCTTTAAATTAAATGTTAACGACGAAAATATTTAACGATTGCGATTATGCATGTGCCACCCAGATTATAACGACTGACTGACTGACTTAACGACACCAATTGTAATCCAGATTACCAGATTATAATCTGTGCTTGTTGAGATATCTTTTGAGACGTTATATACTGACACAAATTTGGAGTATCGGGTGTTCAAGACCAGAATTTCATAGGGAATCCAATCCAAGGGATTACAATTTGTTTTCTGGGGGAAATATGGACTTTTGGGTAATAAGTCACAAAATGTGTAATTTTCGTTAAAAATTAGAATTTAATTATCTTGGACATTGTGATTAGTGGAGGCCTGGTGGAAACAAATTGTTCATGTGTCGAGGTAGCCATTGTACTAAAGACTACTTTTTTATTAAAAAACAATATTTTTTTCTGTTCTCTAGAAAAAAACATGAGAAAATCACACGTAATTCCGTTACCAAAATAATGCAAAAACGTAATTATTGTGGCTAAGGAAATAAAAATAAAAAACCCAACATTAATTTTTCCCCCTAAATACACCTCCCTACAAGTGTTATAAAAACTTTCCCACTTTGGTCATTTGCTTCTATTTTTATATTTATTCCAAACTCGTAATTCCGTTACTATTTACGGTAACGGAATTACGGTATCCATGGTTATGGACTTTTACTGTTAGGATTGTGACTTTTGACCCCTTCTGTGACAAACTTTTATTTAATGTTAATACTAAATATTTTTCAATAAAAACAGAAATTAAAAACACTCTTCCCCCAAAAATATGACACAATGTTTAGTTGAAATGCAAAAGTTTACTATTGTATATGTATTTGTACAGTGTTCTAGGAAATACTTGCAGTAGCCTAAACGTTAATTAATTTGGTTGGAAACTCTTAAGTTTGCATAATTCAACTGGAGTATGCATGTTCAGGATATGTACTTGTGAGAACATTATTACATATCCTACAAAAACACAATGGATATGCCTAAAGACAGAACTTCAAATAAAATACTGTTTTTGCCTTGCATTTAGCGCTATTATTTTTTAGATCTGTACAAAGACAATACGTTACCGTCCAGACGTAATTCCGTTACCATGATTGAATGGTAATTATTAACCCTACTAAAGTCTATATGCTACAAATAAAACCTATTTTGGAAATTACTAAAATTACTACAGAAATGTATTAATTTATGCAAGACCTGAAAAATGCTGTCCTTCGCCGTAATTCCGTTACCGAAATTTTGACCTCCCGAAAGTGACCCAGCAGGTGATTTTTTTTCTTCATTTGTGTCCAATGAATCTGTTGGATCTTAGCTCCCATTTCATACCAAGATTAGTTGTCTAGCATAAAACATATTTTCCAAGTGATGGCAAATGTTGGCTGGATCATGAATGGGCGTAATCCCATTACCGGAGAATTGCCCAAATGGTGTGTTCTTGTGCGGCGGCTCATTGTAACAGCTGGCACGCGACTCACACACACACCAGTTCGATTATTATTTGTTTCATTACCTAATATAACGGCCTAATACCTAATGACCTGGTGGAACGCTCCCAAGATGAAAACTGGACCAAGCTAAGCAAAAACTATAGCTACACGTGTTACATCACATAGTTTTTCGATAATAATTCGTTAAATTGATAATCTGGTAATTACCAATGTTGTACGATCACATTTTAGCCGTCGTCATTCTTTCATGATTGACACAGTTTTGTTTTTAATCTAACAGATTTCCAGTCTGATGGGTTTTACCTGGATCTTTGGTTTCGCAGCAGCCTTCAGTGACGCCGTTGCTCTCTGGTACATCTTCATCATTCTCAACTCCAGCCAGGGTCTCCTCATCTTCATCTCCTTCATCTGTACGAGCAACGTCTGGAAACTGTGGAAGAAAACCTTGAGAATGATGTGTCATTTTCTTTGTAGGCGGTCAAGGAAAATAGATGTCACTATTAATCATGGAGTGTCGTGGCCGAGCGGTCTAGCGCACCGAACTCAAGTTCTGGTGTTGCCAGCAGCAGGGTGTGGTTCGAGCCCCGGTCGTGACACTTGTGTCCTTGAGCAAGGTACTTAACCATAATTGCTTCGTCCTTCGGATGGGACGTAAAGCCGTAGGTCCCGTGTGTTGTGTAATGCACGTAAAAAAGAATGCGCCTTGAGCACCACTTAGTTGGTGGATACGTGCGCTATATAAGTCCACACATTATTATTATTATTATTATTATTATTATTATTATGTCTCTTGAACAAAGACTGTCCATTCAGTAACATCTGCAGAGACTTATACCACTGTTATTTGAGAATTTACCGTTTCCGAAAACTAAAAGCCCCGTCTTTGGATGATTGCCATCGAAATGATTCCGGGGTTAACAAATTACAATAATTATTGCTAACAGTAAGAGGACGTTTGCAGTAGCTCCATATTTTATCTCAAAGTTTCTGAGAAGAGCCGTGATTTTGACAACTCAACGTTTTGATCACTATACTCTGATCGTCTTCAGGAGACTGCCGCATCTTTAGGATATAACTGCTGAAGCAGCTTGATTGAGATGTAGATACACTCTAAAAAAGGAGGGGTGAATATAGCACCTCTAGTGTAATCACTATACAAGCTCCTAAAAAGTGCTAAAATTAGCACTTGAAGTGCTATATTCAGCACTTCGCTTGTACTTTGTATATGCACTCTAGAAACGAAGTGCTGAATATAGCACCTCAAGTGCTAATTTTAGCACTTTTTAGGAGCTTGTATAGTGACTGCACTCGAGGTGCTATATTCAGCACTTCGTTTTTAGAGTGTATAAGTAGTGTTAAACATAGAAGAGGCATTTGATTGAGTTGATGGAGTTGCAAGTAAAAAAATCAAACCAACGAGATAGATGAATGCTTTTTCAGAGGAACAAACGTAAGGTGTTTGGGTTTAAAGGGAGGTTAAGGTCAACTCAGGCCATGTCTTTGCGAAAACTTAATTATAATATATTTGTTTTTGTATTTGTATTTTTATTAATTTTTTGGAGGGGGTGTGAGGGTTATGTGTAGCAGTGATGAAGTGCCTAGTTGAGTTTGAAAAGGAGTTGCAGGGGTCGCTGGTGGGATGGTTGAGGACATAGACAGTGCATCTTTTATATAATCATTTGAATACATATGTATGTACAATAATCCACTGCAAAGACTATACTGGTGTCAAATACTAATATTGGGCTTCGCCCAGTATGAACACCAAAGTTGACAACATTGGTGTTATTTTAACACCACGGTCTTTGCAAGGTGTATTTATTTTGATAATGTTAACATGTGAAATGTTGTATTGTTGGCACAAGGAGTGCCACTCTATAGTGAGTTGATTCACTTTTTGGCGATCCTGCAGGGGCGACTTATTTTTTTATTTTATTTTTTTATATTTTTATTTATGTCTAGATTGTTCTAAATAGTAATCTGATATGTCTGTATGTTCTTAATTATTTATAAACGTGTCTTTTGTTGTAGGATTTGAGGCTTTGCATGGTGGAGATACTTGAGTTATTTCGGGTGACACCATGTAATGATCTCTTCTTGGAAGAAGTGATGGCTTTGAGATAAGCCGGTTGGTTTGTTCTCAACGTTTCGACTAGTATGCTCTAGTTCTCATTCTCCTGATGACGGCTAGAGCAGACCAGTCGAAATTCAGATTATTGTTAATGTATTGTTAACGACCATATTTTATGCGAACAGGTTACCCTGATAAAAGATCAGCAATAAATATTTAAATAAATAAGATCTTAGTGTGACGTATCTTGCCACTGGGCGTAGGCCAGATATTGCTTAATGCATTGGCAGATGAGGCCACTTTTGTGGTTAATTGGAGTTAATGTTGTGGTTAATTCAAGGGCTTTGTATGACATATCTTGCCACTGGGTGTAGGCAAGATATTGCATGGTACATTGGTAGAAGGGCCGCTTCTGTAGTTAGTTGGAGCATCAATCAAGTAATGTTGTAGTTTATTCGAGTCTATGTTGTGGTTAATTACCTCTGTTGAGATATGGTATAGGCAAATGTGTTTATAAGTAAGACTAATTGAAGTGACACCAGGACGATCAGAGCATACTGATCGAAACGTCGAGTTGTAACCTTCAATTCTTTTCAGAACTAATTACTACTCAATAGAAAATTTCACATGGTGTCACCGCAATTAGTCTTACTTATCCTCTTCACCATGCAAAGCTACAAGTTTTAGCTAAAAAAGTGTGTTCATAAGACTACCTTTGCGGTTGATTAGAGATACTTTTGTGGTTAATTAGAGCTTCTATTGTGGTTAATTAGAAATACATTGCCCGGTTGTAGTTAATTGGAGTGCAGTGTGCAACATACTTTGCTACTTCCGGGTGTAGACGAAATATTACTTAGTGCTATAATATTTACATGTTGAGTGCGCGATTTAATGGAATGGTCTGCAAATTGTTGTACTAAATAAATAGTTCCAATACACTGTACATTTTATTTTATTTATTTATTTTTAAATTTTTAGTGATCTTTGCTGAATGATATGATTGTCTGCATTTTGCGTTTGATAAATATAGTATTATTATAATCATTACATGTGCAAAAACATAATCAGCTATGTAACAAGAAAAATGAATTTCTGTCTCGTTTGTATTTATAAAAAAAGTACTTCGTGCTAGTGTCATTAATACTTTAATTGTACAGTGTATCAAAACAGATACAATTATTTCAGTAGATGTTATTGCTTTGTAAATGTTTTAATTGCAAAACCAATTCAAATGTGTGTCTGCTAAAAGTGAATGGATTGTAATAATAGTTTTTAAATCATTACAAATTATTTTAGTAATTATGTAAATAAATGCTTGCGTAAGTTTGTGTTTTTGTTAAAATACATTGTTTCCTCATCAACCGTACCCATTTTTGCACTTGGTTTAGTGCCAAAATGTTGCATCAAACGCCTTTGAGTTTGCCCGTACAAATGGGAATTTATATTGCACTGAAACGAAAACTTTTTAAAAACTTTTAGAAACAAAAATAATTAAAATATCAAAAAGAAAAAAAATAATAAACAAATGATTAGAGTAAATACGTCATATAAAAAAATAACCATGTGTAACACTTATAAGTTCTGTAAGCAAAACTTAAAATTTTTTGTAATAATTTTGTATTGGAGTTTTGACTAAGTCCACCTTAGCCCTAACTCCCTAGGCCCATTTGCTTACACATAACCTGAATCCTTCCTAACTCCCTAGGCCCACTTGCTTACACATAACCCGAATCCTTCCTAACTCCCTAGGCCCATTTGCTTATACATAACCCGAATCCTCCCTAACTCCCTAGGTCCACTTGCTTACACATAACCCGAATCCTTCCTAACTCCCTCGGCCCACTTGCTTTCACATAACCCGAATCCTCCCTAATTCCCAAGGCCCACTTGCTTACACATAACCCAAATCCTTCCTAACTCCCTAGGCCCACTTGCTTACACATAACCTGAATCCTTCCTAACTCCCTACGCCCATTTGCTTACATTATTACCTGAATCGTCCCTAACTCCCTAGGCCCATTTGCTTACACATTACCTGAATCCTCCCTAACTCCCTAGGCCCACTTGCTTACACATAACTAGACTTGATTTGAAGTCTGAGATCGCGGTTATTTTTGTCTGCATCAGCCACGCAAAACGCCGTTTACCCCTACTGGCTATCACAGCCCTAACTCGCGATCTCAGACTTGACCCTCTTGTGTTTGTGGGATATTCATGTATTCATAGCTAAAATTTACATAATAATACGGATGCTAGAGAGACGGCCAATCAGGAGGCCACAAAAACCTTGTAGGCCGCGTCTATTACTAACAGGTTACACTCGCTTAAAATTCTTTCTGCAAAGACTAATATTCATTCGATATTAAATTTGTATAGTGCTTGGTACGTAAATAGTATTTGAAATGATAGGTAAATTTAATGAGATCTTAGAGTTGTAAAAAAGCACAAAATAAAATACATAATTCCTTCTCTACAAAAAACGTCTTACCTACTGTTTAAATGGAATCGTTGAGTACATCTCCTCCAACAGGTTTAATTTGAATATTCATGTTATGTAAGGCTTTCCGACCAATCAGATTGTTCCGTCCACTTTTGGACTAATTCGCAATAGGGTGTGTACAAACCGACGAACAACATTCCCAAGTCTGTGATTGAAGGTTAATGTCGAAGGTTAATACACAAGAGGGCGCTATTTAATGCGATACTGCAGATCCGCATTGGCTTCAGGCAGACATAAAACCACGATCACAGACTTGGAACCAAGTCTAACACATAACCTGAATCCTTCCTAACTCCCTAGGCCCACTTGCTTACACATAACCTGAATCCTTCCTAACTCCCTAGGCCCACTTGCTTACACATAACCTGAATCCTTCCTAGCTCCCCAGGCCCACTTGCTTACACATAACCCGAATCATCCCTAACTCCCGATGCCCACTTGTTTACAAAAAACCTGAATCGTTCCTAACTGCCTAGGCCCACTTGCTTACACATAACCCGAATCCTTCCTAACTCCCTCGGCCCACTTGCTTTCACATAACCCGAATCCTCCCTAATTCCCAAGGCCCACTTGCTTACACATAACCCAAATCCTTCCTAACTCCCTAGGCCCACTTGCTTACACATAACCTGAATCCTTCCTAACTCCCTACGCCCATTTGCTTACATTATTACCTGAATCGTCCCTAACTCCCTAGGCCCATTTGCTTACACATTACCTGAATCCTCCCTAACTCCCTAGGCCCACTTGCTTACACATAACTGGACTTGATTTGAAGTCTGAGATCGCGGTTATTTTTGTCTGCATCAGCCACGCAAAACGCCGTTTACCCCTACTGGCTATCACAGCCCTAACTCGCGATCTCAGACTTGACCCTCTTGTGTTTGTGGGATATTCATGTATTCATAGCTAAAATTTACATAATAATACGCATGCTAGAGAGACGGCCAATCAGGAGGCCACAAAAACCTTGTAGGCCGCGTCTATTACTAACAGGTTACACTCGCTTAAAATTCTTTCTGCAAAGACTAATATTCATTCGATATTAAATTTGTATAGTGCTTGGTACGTAAATAGTATTTGAAATGATAGGTAAATTTAATGAGATCTTAGAGTTGTAAAAAAGCACAAAATAAAATACATAATTCCTTCTCTACAAAAAACGTCTTACCTACTGTTTAAATGGAATCGTTGAGTACATCTCCTCCAACAGGTTTAATTTGAATATTCATGTTATGTAAGGCTTTCCGACCAATCAGATTGTTCCGTCCACTTTTGGACTAATTCGCAATAGGGTGTGTACAAACCGACGAACAACATTCCCAAGTCTGTGATTGAAGGTTAATGTCGAAGGTTAATACACAAGAGGGCGCTATTTAATGCGATACTGCAGATCCGCATTGGCTTCAGGCAGACATAAAACCACGATCACAGACTTGGAACCAAGTCTAACACATAACCTGAATCCTTCCTAACTCCCTAGGCCCACTTGCTTACACATAACCTGAATCCTTCCTAACTCCCTAGGCCCACTTGCTTACACATAACCTGAATCCTTCCCAGCTCCCCAGGCCCACTTGCTTACACATAACCCGAATCATCCCTAACTCCCGATGCCCACTTGTTTACAAAAAACCTGAATCGTTCCTAACTGCCTAGGCCCACTTGCTTACACATAACCTGAATCCTTCCTAACTCCCTTGGCCCACTTGCTTACACATAACCTGAATCCTTCCTAACTCCCTAGGCCCACTTGCTTACACATAACCCGAATCCTCCCTAACTCTCGATGCCCACTTGTTTACACATAACCCGAATCCTTCCTAACTCCCTAGGCCCACTTGCTTACACATAACCCGAATCCTCCCTAACTCCCGATGCCCACTTGTTTACAAAAAAACCTGAATCGTTCCTAACTCCCTAGGCCCACTTGCTTACACATAACCTGAATCCTTCCTAACTTCCTAGGCCCATTTGCTTACACATAACCTGAATCCTTCCTAACTCTGTAGGCCCATTTGTTTACACATATTACCTGAATCCTTCCTAACTCTCTAGGCCCACTTGCTTACACATAACCTGAATCCTTCCTAACTCCCTAGGCCCACTTGCTTACACATAACCTGAATCCTTCCTAACTCCCCAGGCCCACTTGCTTACACATAACCCGAATCCTCCCTAACTCCCGATGCCCACTTGTTTACACATAACCCGAATCCTTCCTAACTGCCTAGGCCCACTTGCTTACACATAACCTGAATCCTTCCTAACTCCCTTGGCCCACTTGCTTACACATAACCTGAATCCTTCCTAACTCCCTACGCCCATTTGCTTACATTATTACCTGAATCGTCCCTAACTCCCTAGGCCCATTTGCTTACACATTACCTGAATCCTCCCTAACTCCCTAGGCCCACTTGCTTACACATAACTAGACTTGATTTGAAGTCTGAGATCGCGGTTATTTTTGTCTGCATCAGCCACGCAAAACGCCGTTTACCCCTACTGGCTATCACAGCCCTAACTCGCGATCTCAGACTTGACCCTCTTGTGTTTGTGGGATATTCATGTATTCATAGCTAAAATTTACATAATAATACGGATGCTAGAGAGATGGCCAATCAGGAGGCCACAAAAACCTTGTAGGCCGCGTCTATTACTAACAGGTTACACTCGCTTAAAATTCTTTCTGTAAAGACTAATATTCATTCGATATTAAATTTGTATAGTGCTTGGTACGTAAATAGTATTTGAAATGATAGGTAAATTTAATGAGATCTTAGAGTTGTAAAAAAGCACAAAATAAAATACATAATTCCTTCTCTACAAAAAACGTCTTACCTACAGTTTAAATGGAATCGTTGAGTACATCTCCTCCAACAGGTTTAGTTTGAATATTCATGTTATGTAAGGCTTTCCGACCAATCAGATTGTTCCGTCCACTTTTGGACTAATTCGCAATAGGGTGTGTACAAACCGACGAACAACATTCCCAAGTCTGTGATTGAAGGTTAATGTCGAAGGTTAATACACAAGAGGGCGCTATTTAATGCGATACTGCAGATCCGCATTGGCTTCAGGCAGACATAAAACCACGATCACAGACTTGGAACCAAGTCTAACACATAACCTGAATCCTTCCTAACTTCCTAGGCCCATTTGCTTACACATAACCTGAATCCTTCCTAACTCTGTAGGCCCATTTGTTTACACATATTACCTGAATCCTTCCTAACTCCCTAGGCCCACTTGCTTACACATAACCTGAATCCTTCCTAACTCCCCAGGCCCACTTGCTTACACATAACCCGAATCCTCCCTAACTCCCGATGCCCACTTGTTTACACATAACCCGAATCCTTCTTAACTGCCTAGGCCCACTTGCTTACACATAACCTGAATCCTTCCTAACTCCCTTGGCCCACTTGCTTACACATAACCTGAATCCTTCCTAACTCCCTACGCCCATTTGCTTACACATAACCTGAATCCTTCCTAACTCCCTAGGCCCACTTGCTTACACATAACCTGAATCCTTCCTAGCTCCCCAGGCCCACTTGCTTACACATAACCCGAATCATCCCTAACTCCCGATGCCCACTTGTTTACAAAAAACCTGAATCGTTCCTAACTCCCTAGGCCCACTTGCTTACACATAACCTGAATCCTTCCTAACTCCCTTGGCCCACTTGCTTACACATAACCTGAATCCTTCCTAACTCCCTTGGCCCACTTGCTTACACATAACCTGAATCCTTCCTAACTCCCTAGGCCCACTTGCTTACACATAACCCGAATCCTCCCTAACTCTCGATGCCCACTTGTTTACACATAACCCGAATCCTTCCTAACTCCCTAGGCCCACTTGCTTACACATAACCCGAATCCTCCCTAACTCCCGATGCCCACTTGTTTACAAAAAAACCTGAATCGTTCCTAACTCCCTAGGCTCACTTGCTTACACATAACCTGAATCCTTCCTAACTTCCTAGGCCCATTTGCTTACACATAACCTGAATCCTTCCTAACTATGTAGGCCCATTTGTTTACACATATTACCTGAATCCTTCCTAACTCTCTAGGCCCACTTGCTTACACATAACCTGAATCCTTCCTAACTCCCCAGGCCCACTTGCTTACACATAACCCGAATCCTCCCTAACTCCCGATGCCCACTTGTTTACACATAACCCGAATCCTTCCTAACTCCCTTGGCCCACTTGCTTACACATAACCTGAATCCTTCCTAACTCCCTAGGCCCACTTGCTTACACATAACCCGAATCCTCCCTAACTCTCGATGCCCACTTGTTTACACATAACCCGAATCCTTCCTAACTCCCTAGGCCCACTTGCTTACACATAACCCGAATCCTCCCTAACTCCCGATGCCCACTTGTTTACAAAAAAAACCTGAATCATTCCTAACTCCCTAGGCCCACTTGCTTACACATAACCTGAATCCTTCCTAACTCCCTAGGCCCACTTGCTTACACATAACCTGAATCCTTCCTAACTTCCTAGGCCCATTTGCTTACACATAACCCGAATCCTCCCTAACTCCCGATGCCCACTTGTTTACAAAAAAACCTGAATCATTCCTAACTCCCTAGGCCCACTTGCTTACACATAACCTGAATCCTTCCTAACTCCCTAGGCCCACTTGCTTACACATAACCTGAATCCTTCCTAACTTCCTAGGCCCATTTGCTTACACATAACCTGAATCCTTCCTAACTCTCTAGGCCCATTTGTTTACACATATTACCTGAATCCTCCCTAACTCCCTAGGCCCACTTGCTTACACATAACCTGAATCTTTCCTAACTCCCTAGGCCCACTTGCTTACACATAATCCGAATCCTCCAAAAATCCTTCAGTAGTAAAGCAAGCGCATGACATGTATGCACACATGTGTTTCTATTCTGTGATACATGTACATGGCCAGGGACCCTCCCTGCATGCATGAAGCAATAAACAGTGTCCACTGACCCAGCACTGACCTTACAATCACTACAACAAACATGGATGTACATGTACCATGGAAAGGCAAGTATGCCTAAAAACCTCAATCCTCCAAAACCCTTCACTTTAGCAAAGAGCATGTAGCATGTAACCTTAATCCTCCAAAATCCTTTACTTTAGCAGAGGATTTGGGAGGGTTACGGTTAACTGGCATTTGGCCAACGGATCAGTGGTATTAATGTCAAGCCCTGCATGTGATCGTGTACATTCATTTGTGAGGTCACTGCTGATACAGGACAGTAAGGTCGAATCAAAGGTTTTGTCAAATACCTCAATTTTTTCTTTTCAAAAGCATTAAAACGATATCAAAACGATATCATGCGCGCAGTCGACAGCAAAAAGGCTGTACTATTGGTCCTACTCGACCTCTCAGCGGCCTTTGACACCATCGATCATAATGTACTTATCCAGAGATTGACTAGTAATTTTGGTATTCAGGGTTCAGCTCTTAGCTGGTTTCAATCATATCTTCACAATCGTCGCCAAATAGTTCAAATTCAAGGAGAGTCATCGATGGAGGCCAATGTTAATTATGGAGTCCCCCAGGGCTCTGTCCTTGGTCCCATGCTATTTACCCTCTACACATCACCTTTAGGTCAAATTGCAAGACAACATGATTTACAATCACATTTTTATGCAGATGACACACAATTATACACCACATTAATGCTCCCAATATCGAGGGTAATGACGACGACATGTTACATTCACTCACCAGCTGCCTCCATGACTTCCAAAATTGGATGCTGGAAAATTTTCTGAAATTCAATCCTCAAAAGACAAAGTTCATAATCATCTCTTTTCCACAACTCAGACACCAAATCCAAATCCAAAACATACAGATTGGCAATGCTGAAGTTATACCAAGCACAGACGCGCGTAATCTTGGCGTGCTGTTCGATCTATATGTATGAATGAGCGCCTAACAATTAAGCAGCCACTCATAACAGCTCTCCAGTTTTTGTGCTAAGTAAGTGTTTTGTAGCTACAAGTTTGTCTTCATTTTTATACTAGTGGATTTCTTATTACACCTGGAATCTACTGGAAGTTTTATGCGAGTATTGGTACATTTGTTTTCTTATAATAAGTGAAAAACTGTTGTATTTTTTGTCTGTCTCTGCTGTAAGATTTTACTGTGTTGTGGATACACACTTGTATCTTCATTTTATTTGTGCAGTCAACCCTGACTTAGATTATAACCTGTAGCTTGACCACAAGGCTTTTGTTTGGATCAACAACCTTGTGATTAGATAATGGAGGTCTACAGTCTGTTTATTCTACTCCTGCTATCCGGACCATTGTGTCTCAATGACTCATCTTTAGAATACAGCATGTAACCTACAAGTACACTACATAATAAACAACAAATCCGCCATCTTAAATTCTTGAGTTGCCCTATATCATAAAATTATTATAATAATTCATCTGTCACCTTTCACCTGGAACTCTTAATTTCTGGTGACATAAACCCAAACCCTGGACCTGAAACACTGAACAACACACCCACAAACGCCACTCAGCTCCATAAAATTTCATACAGCCGCAATGAACTACTCAATCTTATTCAGCAGTGAGTCAATTGAACTGTCTTGGAATACTTGCCAATCAACTGCAAACATACCGCCGCACACATAGAGGTAAAAAAGCTGGTCGCCGTAGAATGGACAGACTTACGCAACTAGCCAGTGATGTAGTGCCTTGATGCTGAGCCTTGGCCTTAAGGCTGCCTTAAGGCTTGATTTTAGGGCCTTGGCCTTAGCCTTAAGGCTTGAGGGCAAAAGCCTTGGCCTTGGCCTTGAGGGTCAAAGCCTTGCAACTTTAGGGCCTTGCTCTTCAAGGCCCATCGATTTTTGAATTTTTCAGGTAAATTTGTTTGAAATTTTGCTTTTCTACAAACATACAACTTGGAGTCAGCTGTCTGCAAAGTCTGCAGTATCTAATTTAATCATGTTTTACCATGGAGGAGGGAAAACACCCTAGATGTGTGTTGACACACTTTCACTTTTACAGCATCACATTTTGTTACCATGATAGTACATTTTGCTGCTTGCTTTGAAGATATAATCAATCCTATGAAGGGGTACTACGTCATAGCCACTTGTCCGGATGACAGCCCGGTGCGCAATGATACCATATGGTTTCTATGCGAACATGTCGACAACGAGGACTTTTTATCAACGATTCTCGTCTCTGGTGTGAAGAATAACCTTCCGTATAGGAATGTGTATTGCGCCCTCTGTCGAGGAGAAGACTTATCTGACTTAGTGTCTTGGTCTTTGAACGTAGAATGTTCAGAGTTCAGAGTATCCAGACAGGCCTTTCGTCTACTATCAAACTCCACCTCCAATTTGAGGTGTATGGTACTAGTCAAATCTCCTGACCCAACTGCTTCAATCCTTCGAGCGTGCTACCACGGTGTTGTAGAGTCCTGCCATGAAGGACATCCACTAAGTGAGGCATGCGAGTCATACACAGCATTCGTTCAGACCAAATTACCTGGCTCCACGTTTATCGAAAACAAAAATCCTCATTGTGCCGCCTGTAACAATGAAGTCCGAAATTATACGTAATTATACTGTAACCAAAACTACCCCTCCATTTCCACTGTGGATATCTACGTCGCCCCAATACTACCAGTCGGTGTTGATCCACCAATTGATATGTAACCCATAGATAATACAGGGGTAATGCCGATGTCGATCATTCTTGACTTCCGATCCGGGGGTAACGTCAAAGTTGTAATGCCGCGGGAAGTGGTCGTTCAAGAACAGGTGACGTGTCTATCCAATGAGGTATACGATCCGTTTCTTTCATTATGTCGAAAGCTATCTTGCATTGAAGGGTATGTCTTGGAAGGCGATCGGTGCATTCCAAAAATAAAGAATGCTCAGCACGGATTGAATATGGTGATTTATATGCATGTCACTGTCTGCACATTGGAGCCTTCAGAGAATGGGACTGAAGAAGCCATTAAGGGCTGCCTTGCTGAACTTATGAGAGTTGATCAACGTCAATTTGAACCTTCAACAATTACTCCTACAATGCTAACGGCCAACTGTTCCCCAAATGAGCAGCAGGTACTTCATCCATTCATGTACCATGACTTTGGCCCTTGTCCCTTACTTGTTGAATACATGTTGTGTATGAAGGAACTCAATAATTAAATAGTCAGTCATGATGGTGTGTTTACCTCATCTGTTTGTAATACACAACTACTTGTCTTCCATATTATAGACAGTGGCGTAACTAGGGTCCAATTTTCAGGGGGGCACTAGGGGGTGCACCACTTTTTCTAGGGGGGCATGTCAATACTTGAATCCTGCAGTCTAGGGACGTATTTTTTTTCAAAAATCTGAATGGGGCACCAGGGAGCACGGACCTCAGCTGGGGGGGGGGGGCACAGGGGCACGTGCCCCCCATAGTTACGCCACTGATTATAGAGTCTTTCTTTTTACGTGTCATTATATTAAATTGTCATCAGCCAATTAGATGCTGCTGAAAGGAGCATGTGATCAGAGTCCTCCCCTTTACCTTATTAGCTATGGGTGCGTTCGAGTAACTTCCCCGGGTCTTCCCGGGTCTGACTCTGGTGCGTTCGAGTAGGTCTTACGTCATTGCCGGGGGTTTACCTGGATCAGCCTCAAGTAACCTGCTCACGAAGCAGGTCACTTGAGGCAGACCCGGGTAAGTGACGTCACTTTGAAAATATTCTGAATGGCCGCCATTTTTGTTTTCAGAGCGGCAATTTTGTGAAGTTTGACATACATTTTAATCTCTTAAACAATTAATTTGTGATTAGAGACTATTCTTGTACTAAAAGACGTGTTGTTTTGTACGAACTTGAGAAGTAAATGATATCATGAGTTCCTTTTTTACCCAGGAAAGAATTATTTTGCGATCGTTTCGTTGTAAATATTTTGTTTACAAAGTCCGTGTGAACTTTGACATTCTTCGCATAGTTTAACGACCACAAGAGGGCAAACGTCCCACCCACTGATTCAGCAACACTTGGCATTGTCGTCGGTCGGGTAGCAGTAAACCGGCCGTCACGCATGCGCCTTCTTTCTTGGGAGAACAAAGATGGCGAATATTGAGCTTCATGCCAATCGGCGTGATCTCCTATCCAGTTAGTATAGAGATCAGTGGTCCCACCAGGCGGGATGGTCGTTCGATTAGCTTGTGCTCGGGGTTCACCCCATGGGACTTACTCGGGTTACCTCTGGGAAGCTACTCGAACGCACCCTATGTGTTTAGAGATCAGTGATACCAACCCCTCAGTTTCAGAGAGATTCAGCTTTGACCTTGGTTGGTGGCTAGCCTTGACAAGTGGAACAACATATCCATTGAAATTCTATCCAATGGTACGCCTGGAGCCGGTCTTTATTCGTGATAGGATAAAGACTGGGACCAGTCTTTTTGTTTACAAGCTGGCAGGACCAGGGGCGCGTTTTCGCGACCCTAACCAGAAACTTGTTTCTGACGTCATATTCTTGACCAGAAACTTGTTTCTGACGTCATATTCTTGTCCAGAAACTAGACAGCACATCTATGCGAAAACGAGAACGTAACCAGAAATTGGTTTCTCAAAATATACGGTATAATTCCAATTTTTGCAAAATAGAACTTACTCGTGAGTGCTAGTAATAAACTTGAAAGATATACGTACTGGTATACGAACAAATCATTCCATCATGTTTTAACAAATAATTTATTATTATTTTTTTTTTTTAAATCGCCAAGCTTAACCGATCGCAAACTTCGGTTCACGTTTGGTCAGAACAATGACGTCATCGCAGCACAACCGAACTCGCAAGAACGCTTAACCAATGACCGAAACCCAAACATGTTTCTGGTTACGGTCGCGAAAACGTGCCCCAGTAAGCTTGACTTTTAATATTTAGTATTTTACACCATTTAGTATAGTATTTATTTATTTTTATTTAAAAAACTATTTTTTGTATCAAATATTGATTTACTGAAAAAGTTGGAAAGAGTGATTCGCTTCTAAATTACACGTAAGATAGCCCTTGGTCTGCATAATACAGCTACTGTTGTTGTAGCCTTCTTGGGTGAGGATTAAATTTCATTTTTATAAATAAAAATATTGAAAAAGTTGGAAAGATTTTTTGACCTGGAAATTGTTTTATCTCGCTTCCAAATTACATGAAAGATAACCCTGGGTCTGCATAAGACAGCCACTGTGTTATAGCCGCCTTGTAAATAACCCTGGGTCTGCATAAGACAGCCACTGTGTTATAGCCGCCTTGTAAATAACCCTGGGTCTGCATAAGACAGCCACTGTGTTATAGCCGCCTTGTAAATAACCCTGGGTCTGCATAATACAGCCACTGTGTTATAGCCGCCTTGTAAATAACCCTGGGTCTGCATAAGACAGTCACTGTGTTATAGCCGCCTTGTAAATAACCCTGGGTCTGCATAATACAGCCACTGTGTTATAGCCGCCTTGTAAATAACCCTGGGTCTGCATAAGACAGTCACTGTGCTATAGCCTTCTTGTAAATAACCCTGGGTCTGCATAATACAGCCACTGTGTTATAGCCGCCTTGTAAATAACCCTGGGTCTGCATAAGACAGTCACTGTGTTATAGCCGCCTTGTAAATAACCCTGGGTCTGCATAAGACAGTCAATGTGTTATAGCCGCCTTGTAAATAACCCTGGGTCTGCATAAGACAGCCACTGTGTTATAGCCGCCTTGTAAATAACCCTGGGTCTGCATAAGACAGTCACTGTGTTATAGCCGCCTTGTAAATAACCCTGGGTCTGCATAAGACAGCCACTGTGTTATAGCCGCCTTGTAAATAACCCTGGGTCTGCAGCCACTGTGAAAAAAAAATATTGAAAAAGTTGGAAAGATACAGAGTGCAAAAAATGAGATCCCTGCACTGTATTTCTTCTCTCCAACATTTGAGTAATTTTAAATTTTAGGCCAAAAAAAAAATAAAATAAAAAATAAAAATAAAGTAAGGGTTACCCCTCAAATTTGTTACACATAAGTTAGTCCTTGGTCTGCATAAGACAGCCACTGAGTTATAGCCGCCTTGGGTGAGGATAAATTAAGTATTTTACCCATTTTGGAGCGTCGTGGCCGAGCGGTCTAGCTTACCGGACTCAAGTTCTGGTGTTAGCAGCAGAATGTGGGTTCGAAACCCAGCCGTGACACTTGTGTCCTTGAGCAAGACACTTAACCATAATTGCTTCTCTCCACCCAGGGGCTAAATGGGTACCTGTGAGGGCAGAGTTGGTTGATTAGCCCTATATGCGCTGTAATGGCAGCAATTGAGCTGTATACTCCCCAGGGAGCTGAGATGGTTTCAGGAATGATTTATGAGCCTTATGAGCAGGGGTAATAATATAATGCGCCTTGAGCACCACTCAGTTGGTGGATACGTGCGCTATATAAGTCCACACATTATTATTATTATTATTATTATTATTATTATTATTATTTTTAAAAATAAAATCTCGATTTTCTGAAAAACTAGGAAAAGATAGGTGACCCAGAGCACGAAAATTGAGATCCTGCACTCTATTTCGTCTCTCCATATTAAGTATTAAGCAGTTGGAATTATTTTTATTTTTAGGCCAATTTGTTTTGTAAAACAGCACTAGGCAAGGGGTAGCACAATAGCTTAATGCATTATTAAAGGTACTGAGCACATTAGTAGCGCCCTCTTCAGGCCATGGCCGAAGCCTAAAGCGTAATGCATTAGTAAATGCACTGAGTGTCTGGTTTCGTTACAGGCTCATGGGAAACGGGATATGGTTGCGCAATCACAATAATTTAAGTAGTTTAAAATGATTTTTCGAATACAGCAGAGATTGATGGCGTATTTGTTAAAGGCGATAGTTTCAGTGCAAAGGACCCAGGTTAAAAACCCAGTGGCGCCGCTATTTTAAATTTTAAATGGTTACGTAATAACGATTTATTTCAGAGGTTTATTTATTTATTTTATTTATTAAGTAGTTTAAAATTCAACTCTATGATACCAACTGGATTGGTGGCGCAAGCCGTTAGTCCATTGGGATGTTAAATTGCAGGTGACCTGGGTTCGAATCTCAGCAGCGCTGTTTTTCATTTTTCGTTTTATATAGTTGCACATTTACGATGGTTTATTTAAGTAGTTTTAAAATTCAACTCCAAATACCAACAGGATAAATGGCGCAAGCCGTTAGTCCACTGGGCTGTCAATTGCAGGCAGTTCTAGGCTGGTACGTCCGGGTTCGAATCCTGCTCCTGACACATAGGGACATGACAGCTGCTGGCTGCGGCAATGGCTTGGGGACCGTCATGTCTCTCCCCTGAAGGTTAGAGCGTGGAGGAAATGTACGGGCGGGGGAGTGAAGGAGGGACCGGGAGGGTAGCGACCTCCCAGAAGGGTGCTAAGGTGATCACCATGCCGGTTTGCCCGGACTTTGAGTCTCCGGAATACCTGGTCGACACTCTGATTAACTCTCCGCACTTTTTTACAATTTTTTTTAAAGCCAATATTTTATTAAATTTTCGGAAATAAAATTACACAGAAGGTAGTCCTGGGGCCTGCAGAAGACAGTCACCGAGTTATAGCCCTTTTGGGCAAGTTTTTACTTGTCACTATTTAACGCATATTAATTTTGTTTGATAAAAATATTGATTTTTCTGAAAAACGTTGGTACGATAGGCGACTCAAATTAAGAAATGTGAGATCCAGGCACTATTGAAACATTGTCAAATGCTTTATATTTGTTGGAGAGACGAAATAGAGTGCAGGGTTCTCAATAAACAAAAAAACAAAAAACAAACAAACAAAAAATTAATTTAAAAAATAACAAGGGGTACCCCTTTGCTGGTTTTTCAAAATTTGGTCTAAAAATTAATTTCTTTTTAAAACGCCTAGTACTTGTGGGAGAGAAGAAGTAGAGTGCAGGGATTAAAAATTTTGCGCTCTGAATCGCCTATCTTTCGAATTTTCAGAAAATAAATTATTTTATATATAGGCCCTATAATAAAAATGAGGCAAAATACTAATATTTAATCCTCATCCAAGAAGTCTATAACTTAGTGGCCGTCTTATACAGTCCCATCTTCCATGTAATTTAGAAGCGAATTTGAGAAAACAAAAATCCAGGTCAAAAAACAAAAACAAAACAAAACAAAAACAAAAACAAAAGCGACAAGGGGTACCTCTTGCTGTTTTTTAAAAATTTGGCCTAAACATTTTTTTTTTTTTCAAATGCATAGTACTTGTTGGAGAGAAGAAGTAGAATGCAGGGATTTAAATTTTACAGGCGAATTTGAGAAAACAACAATCCAGGTAAAAAAAAACTAAAAAAACAAAACAAAACACAAAAAATAAAAACAACAAGGGGTACCACTAGCTGTTTTTCCAGGTAAAAAATAATAATAAATAAATACAATAAGTAAATAAAAATTAAAAACGACAAGGGTACCTCTTGCTGATTGTTCCAAATTTGTCCTAAAAACCTTTTCAAATGCATAATACTTGTTGGAGAGAAGTAGAGTGCAGGGATTTAAATTTTAAACAAAAATCCAGATAGAACAAAAAATAAAAATAAAATAAATAAATAAATAAATAAATAAATATATAATTAAATAAATAAATAAATAATTTTTTTAACCCCTTGTCGTATTTTGACTTAAAAACAAAATGGTCTCAGATCCTTTCTAAAATGGAAGATAGCCCTTGGCACGGGCGTGAAAGAAGAACAGAAATGGTAAATAAAGTGATGTTTCACGCGGTATTTGGAGGGTAACCTCTCCCCCCCCCCCTCCGTTGAGCGACGTTCGAGATCCAGTTTATTCGCTGTGCATTATGGAAACAAATGTCAATATCATCCCAACCTAATTTCGACTCAGATTTACGCCACTGCCTTGTAGCCATAATGGTTTTCACAGTCACCAGCAGTACAGAACATAAATAATTCATTTTTAATTCCAGTAATGGAGCTTTCTGGAGCGCTAGCCCTGTTTGATGACTATGCGTAATAACAGAATTCATTCAACTGGTGATATAAATCATATATGGTACGATCCAAATGCTACAAGCAAGCCACTTGCCATATGATACAACAAAACACTATGGTTGCCCTTGGTTTCTTGCTCGCTTATAGCATTTTGATTGTATCATATAACTGAATGGATTGTTTTATTACTGGCATAATCATTCATGCAAGACTCATTACTGGAATTAAAAACCTTTTTTATTCTGTACTGCTGGTGATGTGAAACCATTATGGCTACAATAATAAAACTGTATATCATGTAGGTGTATTCAGATTGCTGTATAGACCCTTCATGAAGCTGAGAAGGCTGCGAAAATTGGGGGGGGCTAATAATTTTTTTTTTTTTTACTAAAATAAAATACTTCAAAATATAATTTTCATAGAGAATTTTGCAGGCGACGAAAGAAACGTTGTGTTCTTTTGAAAACTGAATTTGGAAGTATTTTGGTCAAGTACAAATCCTTCAGTTCGATATCGGTTTCAACAACAAATTCTCAGATACTGAAAAACCAGCCTGAAGCTGGTAAGATGCATGGCAGTAATAAGCAACATGTCTTACAAACTAGAATATTTTGACATCATCAACACATGATTAAAACGTGAAAAAAAAAAAAAAACTTTGGAAATAAACGCCGACACGTATATGTACGTACATAATTATGAAAATGTACCTGTAGATGTACTGCGAGACCAGTGTACTGCGAGATAACTAATAATAAAGATTTGTAGCGCGCGCATATCCACCCTGCTGGGCGCTCAAGGCGCGGGAACGTGTATCTGAGTCTTGGGAACGTGTATCCGTACACCAGTCGATTACATCTACAGGCCTCGGGAATATTTTTGCGACCATAAATCGTTCCGACGAGCCTTGGTCAAGACTAGATTTTCTATTATATACGGTACCCAATGACAGATCCTGAGGGGTGCGGCAACATAACCCCTTTGTTATTGCCATATACATTTACCATACGCTTTTTATGTGTCCCCGCCCCTTTTTTCAAGGCCCTTCATCTGCGCCTGATTCTACCTTCTTCTTCTTCTTGGCGAGTCCAGTCATCACAAATTCACAGATAGTCACAAAACAACATCAATATCAATATAAAATTATACAGTCTCTGTATAGAGTTCATCCAGTGTAACACACATCTTTCAGCTTCATAGTTGTACACTGCTAGGTCAGATACTGTGCATGGTAATTCAAGTAGAGGGCATCGCATCAGGTGGGCCATAGTTTGAGGCTCTCCGCAATCGCACCATATGGCACTCTCTGGTATTTGGCCCCACTGATACCTAGTGTCTCTGCATCTGCCAGCTCCTGATCTGAGACGATTGAGGCATTTCTACCTAATTTTTGGTTTCTTTAGTGACAACTAGGAGGAGTTTGATAGTAAACCAAAACCCGTGAATAGTGACATCTAAATAATACATTAATCGTCAATATTTTCAGCTGTACACAAGGCTACCGCGGTAATTAAGGTAACTGATAAAATCGCAATCCGCCAGGGAACTCCGTTGTTGTCATTACGGGTTATGATTTTTGTTATGAATTAAGTGAAGTCCTAATGGCTTTTTTTAAAATTAATCAGGATACATGCGGCACAGTTCATATTTGACGTCCATACAAAACAGACATTCGAGTCGACAACTGTTAGTTGCCCAGATCAGACCGTTCAGTGCCAAGCAAAACCCGAGCAAAATGAGGAGTTTTTGGCATCGGGCTTTCGTTGCTGGTAGGGCTATTCCATTCACAGTCGTTCTACTTCTCCTTGCGAGGCACATTTTGCTTTCCAGTGCATTGTTTGATGACGGTAAGTTTGGAAGATATTCGATCAAATCAGTAAAACATAATTGTGACGCCGTATGTCAAAACCAGGCACAATTGGGCAAGAGGTCAATTTTGAGTTATTGAAATATTAGTAAAATATAGACCTTGCACTTTACAATGCCGCTTTCTTTTTTCAAATCGGATATTCCATAGCGAAGTTATTAAGATTTGAATTCGGACTGTCCGAAACATCGAAACTGAGATAATAGCCCTTTAAAGTTTGAGAAATAGCCCTTTAAGGTTTGAGTTTAAACAAAACAAGTAGGTCAACAATGTTACCTTAGCAACGGGCATGCAGGAGCAAAGAAACTGGTCTATAGTTGATTTTCAAACTTTTTTCAGTTATGAAATTGCATTATTTACCAAAGAAAGTAAGATTTTATTTTGTGAAAAATTATAATGCCTCTCTAAAAGTATTTAAAAAATAATATGTCGATGAAATTTCAGTTAGAAACTTTTACAGAACATTTTAAACATTTGTAGCATCATAAATTTCCAAAAATATCAAAATCGCAAAAAATCACCCCCAAGGCATTTTGCAGCTGTTCCTCCGTTCGTAGCTCTGCCCAATTCCGCCTGGTTTTGACATACCGCGTCACAATTGTACTTACCTTCATTTCTATTAGGTTTTCTCGGCCAATTTCAAAACATTTTTATTCATGTTCGATAAGATCATTCAAATTCGTTAAAGACCATTCAAAATTTCTGCTTAGTAGCTCCATGAAATTGGGCCCTAGGCATATCCTCTCAGAAAAACCGTCAATATAACTTGTTTTGGGATGTTTCATTTTTCAGATTCTGTTACAAAACTGGAGTTGTATGGCACAACAGTAGAGCTGTGCACCTATCGCCACCTCTGTAGTAGTCTTGGTTGTTACTTTCAGCCGTTTGAAGGCATCAATCGCACCGCTGCTGCCCCTCTGTGCCAGTGTGATCCAGAATGCACCTTCTTTAACGACTGTTGTCAAGACTACAATCAAATCTGCCGACCACTGGCCGATGGAGGGTCTACATCCCATCGAGAAGGACTTATGGTATGTTTAATATTTTGGGTATAAATATGTTGTTACTGTTGTGGCCCGTAAGACCTGATTGGGTTAAAGAGGCGGTAAAACATTGATGTTGGCAAAACTTCTTGTATGCTTACTCTCTTCGAATCAAGATATACATGTACATTAAAGGAAAGGTAAAGCATTGCTAATGTTGGCAAAACTGCTTCTATGAGTATGCTTACTCTCTTTGAATCAAGATATACATTGAAGGGAAGGTACAACATTGGTAATGTTGGCAAAACTGCTTCTATGAGTATGCTTACTCTCTTTGAATCAAGATATACATTGAAGGGAAGGTACAACATTGGTAATGTTGGCAAAACTGCTTCTATGAGTATGCTTACTCTCTTTGAATCAAGATATACATTGAAGGGAAGGTACAACATTGGTAATGTTGGCAAAACTGCTTCTATGAGTATGCTTACTCTCTTCGAATCAAGATATACATGTACATTGAAGGGAAGGTACAACATTGGTAATGTTGACCAAACTGCTTCTATGGGTATGCTTGCTCTCTTTGAATAAAGCCAGTATATGCTTTTGGTAAAATGTCTGTAACTGCATCTATACTTCATACGAATCAAGATCATGTATTAAAAAACCAACCTATGAAAACTTGCAGCTTATTTCATTGTGACTTTAACTAGAAAATCGTGAAAATGCATTCAGATTATTGACTTTACACCAAGTAAGTTTTTTGTAAAACAGTGATTATTTATGACTCTCGAGATTATCAGTAGTGTACATTGTATATAGGGGGCTTTCATTTATGACTCTCGAGATTATCAGTAGTGTACATTGTATATAGGGGGCTTTCATTTATCAAGATTATCAGTAGTGTACATTGTATATAGGGGGCTTTCATTTATGACTCTTGAGATTATCAGTAGTGTACATTGTATATAGGGGGCTTTCATTTATCAAGATTATCAGTAGTGTACATTGTATATAGGGGGCTTTCATTTATCAAGATTATCAGTAGTGTACATTGTATATAGGGGGCTTTCATTTATGACTCTCGAGATTATCAGTAGTGTACATTGTATATAGGGGGCTTTCATTTATGACTCTTGAGATTATCAGTAGTGTACATTGCATATAGGGGGCTTTCATTTATGACTCTTGAGATTATCAGTAGTGTACATTGCATATAGGGGGCTTTCATTTATGACTCTTGAGATTATCAGTAGTGTACATTGTATATAGGGGGCTTTCATTTATCAAGATTATCAGTAGTGTACATTGTATATAGGGGGCTTTCATTTATCAAGATATACATTTAACAAACAACCCGTGACAAATTCAGCGTGTTATTATTTGTGTCGTTAACAAGAATAATAGTGATGATGCATTTTCATTTTTATGCAAAATTAAAGAATACTCTTTCCTAAATTCGAACTGTAAGTTATTTCACTCCTCTTAAAAGAGACAACACCTCAGCTAATATTATTTATAAGGAAGATTAATGCCATCATCAGCTATACACCAAGTAAGTTTCACACTGCAATTCAACAATATTATATTTTTTAAATTGACAATTCTATACACTATCTTAAACAGTTTTTTGTCCTTTTTCAGCTTGGAGAATTGACCTGTTACTTTGAAGATACAATCAATCCTATGAAGGGGTACTACGTCATAGCTACTTGTCCGGATGACAGCCCAATGCGCGATGATACCATATGGTCTCTATGCGAACATGTCGACAACAAGGATTTTTTAACAACTGCGATTCTCGTCTCTGGTGTGAAGAATAACCTTCCGTATAGGAATGTGTATTGCGCCCTCTGTCGAGGAGAAGACTTATTTGACTTGGTGTCTTGGTCTGTGAATGTAGAATGTGACTCAGAGCTTTTGACCACAGAAGCTGTTCGCCTTCTTTCAAACTCAACCTCCCTCGACACTCTGGATGATATACAGCGAGATTTGGGGTGTATGGTGCTAGCCAAATCCCCTGACCCAACTGCTTCAATCCTTCGAGCGTGCTATCTCAGTCTTGTCGAGTCCTGCCCTGAAGGACATCCACTAAGTGAGGCCTGCCAGTCATACACGGCTTTCGTGCAGACCAAATTACCTAACCCCTTTTTCCTCCAAAATAAAAATCCTCACTGTGCATCGTGTAACAATGAAATGAAAAACAATACGGACTGTTACCAAGAATACCCTTCCATTTCCACAGTGGATGTGATAGACATCCCTCCGGCCGACGAACCACCCAATGCACCACCATCCCTAGATTATATACCGATACCGCCGATCTCGCCGATCTCGATCATTCTTGACTTCCGATCCGGGGGTAACGTCAAAGTTGTTAGAAAGCAGGAAGTGGTCGTTCAAGAACAAGTCACGTGTTCATCCAATATGGTATACGATCCGTTTCTTTCATCATGTCGAAAGCTGTCTTGCATTGAAGGGTATGTCTTGGAAGACGATCGGTGCATTCCAAAAATAAGGATTGCTCAGCACGGATTGAATATGGTGATTTATATGCATGTCACTGTCTGCACATTGGAGCCTTCAGAGAATGGGACTGAAGAAGCCATTAAGGGCTGCCTTGCTGAACTTATGAGAGTTGATCAACGTCAATTTGAACCTTCAACAATTACTCCTACAATGCTAACGACCAACTGTTCCCCAAATGAGCAGCAGGTACTTCATCCATTCATGGTCCAATCAAATTGGGAAACATTTCAAGAGTTCTATCTTAGCTTACAAAAGACTGCAGAGATGACAATTTGTCCAAATGATGTCATGATGCAGATCGTTGCTTTGGAAATAATTTATCATAATGTGGATTTATCGCTCAGTAAATGTAACGGGAGATGGATTAATGAAACTCACTTCTACAAGGATGAGACGGGTTTGGTGTACGTGAATGAGTCCAAATCTTGGTATGCTACAAACCAGACTATCCAACGAGAGATACTCATCCAAAGCAAGATATCTAGTGAATTTGAATGGTTTTATGATCTTCAGTTATGCCAAAATCCTGATCTTTCCTGCTTACTTGAGACGTTCAACATTTCCTTATTTCACCCGAATGACAATGAAACTCTCGTGTACATTCCGACTGGGGCCGTTTTTACCCGAGACCAGTATATAGAAACATGGAGTGGACAAATCCAAGTCTGTTCTTTCAATAAGAAGAACGGGACTCGAAACATCACTAAAGTCGTCACTTTTTTTCAATATTCACCAACACAGGGGATTCTCAGTCTCATTGGAAGCATCTTATCAATGGTAGCTGCAATCATTACTTTCCTAACCTACTGTATCTTCAAGAAGCTAAGAAACCGCATCAGCGGTCCCATCATGAACTTTACAGCAACCCTGTTTATGGCACAGTTACTCCTCCTACTAAGTAGCGTGGCAACTGTACATCCAACGGTGTGTACTATTGTAGCCGTTTCATCACACTACTGTCTGATTGTCAACGTTATGTGGACTGGGGTTCTTGCTTTTAATCTCTACCGAACATTTGCGACAAAACCAACAGCCCGACAAAACAATGGAAGTGTATCTTTGGCAACTGTCTCCTTTGCTTGGGGCATCCCCTTTCTCATCGTCATTCCATGTTTCATCCTACACCTTTGTAACTGTACTGATATCCCACTGTGGTACGGCAACGAGAATGTCTGTTGGATCGGGAATGGTTATGTCAACATTCTTGTCGTTGGGGTTCCGATTGGGATGGTCATATCTGTCAATATTGTCCTGTTTTCTTTCACTGTCCACGTGATACGAGAAACAAACAAGAACACAAAAATGGTACGGAAGGATAAATCTACGATTCAGCAAGCAAAAGAAGAACTGATCATTTTCATAAAGGTAAGATCTACTTATTAAAAGGAATAGTATAAATTGGTAATGGTGGCAAAACAGTTTCTGTCAGTATGAATCACGATAGGCCTATATGGAAATGCATACATTTCACAACCAACCAGTGAAACAATTTTCTGGTTCATTGGTCATGAAATATTGACTAAATAAGTATGTGAATCATCTTGATGATTCACACGATTCTTCATGAGAGAGAACAAATTGTCAAAACTTTACATTAGAAATAGAGGAATATTACATATTGATTCAAGACACCCGATACTCCAAATTTGTGTCAGTAGATAACGTCTCAAAAGGATCAATTTCATCTTGCTATTAACAAGCACAGATTATAATCTGGTAGTCTGGATTACAATTGGTGTCGTTTTAAGTGAGTGGCACATGCATATCGCGTAGCATGCAGCAATGGCACGCTTAATTCACACGGTAGTCGATCGTTTCATGAATAATCTAATTGTTTCTGTATACATCGTGTAACAGTCGTAGCAACGTTCTAATTAGTCTATAACTATTTTATGTTCTTTAAATGAAATGTTAACGACGAAAATATTTAACGATTGCGATTATGCATGTGCCACCCAGATTATAACGACTGACTGACTTAACGACACCAATTGTAATCCAGACTACCAGATTATAATCTGTGCTTGTTAATAGCAAGATGAAATTGATCCTTTTGAGACGTTATATACTGACACAAATTTGGAGTATTGGGTGTTCAAGACCAGAATTTCATAGGGAATCCAATCCAAGGGATTACAATTGGTTTTCTGGGGGAAATATGGACTTTTGGGTAATAAGTCACAAAATGTGTAATTTTTGTTAAAAATTCTAATTTAATTCACTTGGACATTGTGATTAGTGGAGGCCTGGTGGAAACAAATTGTTCATGTGTCGAGGTAGCCATTGTACTAAAGACTACTTTTTTATTTAAAATTGTTTTCTTCTTCTGTTCTCTAGGGAAAAAAACATGAGAAAATCACACGTAATTCCGTTACCAAAATAATGCAAAAAAGTAATTATTGTGGCTAAGGAAATAAAAATAAAAAACCCAACATTAATTTTCCCCCTAAATACACCTCCCTACAAGTGTTATAAAAAACCTTTCCACTTTGGTCATTTGCTTCTACTTTTATATTCATTCCAAACTCGTAATTCCGTTACTATTTACGGTAACGGAATTACGGTATCCATGGTTATGGACTTTTACTGTTAGGATTGTGACTTTTGACCCCTTCTGTGACAAACTTTTATTTAATGTTAATACTAAATATTTTTCAATAAAAACAGAAATTAAAAACACTCTTCCCCCAAGAATATGACACAATGTTTAGTTGAAATGCAAAAGTTTACTATTATTGTACATGTATTTGTACAGTGTTCTAGGAAATACTTGCAGTAGCCTAAACGTTAATTAATTTTGTTGGAAACTCTTAAGTTTGCATAATTCAACTGGAGTATGCATGTTCAGGATACGTACTTGTGAGAACATTATTACATATCCTTCAAAAATACAATGGATATGCCTAAAGACAGAACTTCAAATAAAATACTGTTTTGCCTTGCATTTAGCGCTATTTTTTTTTTATAGATCTGAACAAAGACAATACGTTACCATCCAGACGTAATTCCGTTACCATGATTGAATAGTAGTTATTAACCCTACTAAAGTCTATATGCTACAAATAAAACCTATTTTGGAAATTACTAAAATTACTACAGAAATGTATTAATTTATGCAAGACCTGAAAAATGCTGTCCTTCGCCGTAATTCCGTTACCGAAATTTTGACCTCCCTAAAGTGACCCAGCAGGTGACTTTTTTTTTCATTTGTGTCCAATGAATCTGTTGGATCTTGGCTCCCATTTCATACACAGATTAGTTGTCTAGTATAAAACATATTTTCCAAGTGATGGCAAATGTTGGCTGGGTCATGAATGGGCGTAATGCCATTACCGGAGAATTGCCCAAATGGTGTGTTCTTGTGCGGCGGCTCATTGTAACAGCTGGCACGCGACTCACACACACACCAGTTCGATTATTATTTGTTTCATTACCTAATATAACGGCCTAATACCTAATGACCTGGTGGAACGCTCCCAAGATGAAAACTGGACCAAGCTAAGCAAAAGCTATAGCTACACGTGTTACATCACATAGTTTTTCGATAATAATTCGTTAAATTGATAATCTGGTAATTACCAATGTTGTACGATCACATTTTAGCCGTCGTCATCCTTTCATGATTGACACAGTTTGGTTTTTAATCTAACAGATTTCCAGTCTGATGGGTTTTACCTGGGTCTTTGGTTTCGCAGCAGCCTTCAGTGACGCCGTTGCTCTCTGGTACATCTTCATCATTCTCAACTCCAGCCAGGGTCTCCTCATCTTCATCTCCTTCATCTGTACGAGCAACGTCTGGAAACTGTGGAAGAAAACCTTGAGAATGATGTGTCATTTTCTTTGTAGGCGGTCAAGGAAAATAGATGTCACTATTAATCATGTCTCTTGAACAAAGACTGTCCATTCAGTAACATCTGCAGAGACTTATACCACTGTTATTTGAGAATTTACCGTTTCCGAAAACTAAAAGCCCCGTCTTTGGATGATTGCCATCGAAATGATTCCGGGGTTAACAAATTACAATAATTATTGCTAACAGTAAGAGGACGTTTGCAGTAGCACCATATTTTATCTCAAAGCTTCTGAGAAGAGCCGTGATTTTGACAACTCAACGTTTTGATCACTATACTCTGATCGTCTTCAGGAGACTGCCGCATCTTTAGGATATAACTGCTGAAGCAGCTTGATTGAGATGTAGATACACTCTAAAAAAGGAGGGGTGAATATAGCACCTCGAGTGCAGTCACTATACAAGCTCCTAAAAAGTGCTAAAATTAGCACTTGAAGTGCTATATTCAGCACTTCGGGTGTACTTTGTATATGCACTCTAGAAACGATGTGCTGAATATAGCACCTCAAGTGCTAATTTTAGCACTTTTTAGGAGCTTGTATAGTGACTGCACTCGAGGTGCTATATTCAGCACTTCGTTTTTAGAGTGTATAAGTAGTGTTAAACATAGAAGAGGCATTTGATTGAGTTGATGGAGTTGCAAGTAAAAAAAATCAAACCAACGAGATAGATGAATGCTTTTTCAGAGGAACAAACGTAAGGTGTTTGGGTTTAAAGGGAGGTTAAGGTCAACTCAGGCCATGTCTTTGCGAAAACTTCAACATATTTAATTTGTTAAATTTATTTGTTTTTGTATTTTTATTTTTATTTATTTTTTGGAGGGGGTGCGAGGGTTATGTGTAGCAGTGATGAAGTGCCTAGTTGAGTTTGAAAAGGAGTTGCAGGGGTCGCTGGTGGGATGGTTGAGGACATGGGCAGTGCATCTTTTATATATATCAATTGAATACATATGTATGTACAATAATCCACTGCAAAGACTATACTGGTGTCAAATACTAATGTTGGGCTTCGTCCAGTATGAACACCAAAGTTGACAACATTGGTGTTATTTTAACACCACGGTCTTTCCAAGGTGTATTTATTTTGATAATGTTAACATGTGAAATGTTGTATTGTTGGCACAAGGAGTGCCACTCTATAGTGAGTTGATTCACTTTTTGGCGATCCTGCAGGGGCGACTTATTTTTTTAATTTTTTTTAATTTGTTTATTTATGTCTAGATTGTTCTAAATAGTAATCTGATATGTCTGTATGTTCTTAATTATTTATAAACGTGTCTTTTGTTGTAGGATTTGAGGCTTTGCATGGTGGAGATACTTGAGTTCTTTCGGGTGACACCATGTAATGATCTCTTCTTGGAAGAAGTGATGGCTTTGAGATAAGCCGGTTGGTTTGTTCTCAACGTTTCGACTAGTATGCTCTAGTTCTCATTCTCCTGATGACGGCTAGAGCAGACTAGTCGAAATTCAGATTATTGTTAATGTATTGTTAAAGACCATATTTTATGCGAACAGGTTACCCTGATAAAAGATCAGCAATAAATATTTAAATAAATAAGATCTTAGTGTGACGTATCTTGCCACTGGGCGTAGGCCAGATATTGCTTAATGCATTGGCAGATGAGGCCACTTTTGTGGTTAATTGGAGTTAATGTTGTGGTTAATTCAAGGGCTTTGTATGACATATCTTGCCACTGGGTGTAGGCAAGATATTGCATGGTACATTGGTAGAAGGGCCGCTTCTGTCGTTAGTTGGAGCATCAATCAAGTACTGTTGTGGTTTATTCGAGTCTCTCTTATGGTTAATTATCTCTGTTGAGATATTGTATAGGCAAGTGTGTTTATAAGTAAGACTAATTGCGGTGACACCAGGACGATCAGAGCTTACTGATCGAAACGTCCAGTTGTAACCTCCAATTCTTTTCAGAACTAATTACTACTCAATAGAGAATTTCACATGGTGTCACCGCAATTAGTCTTACTTATCCACTTCACCATGCAAAGCTACAAGTTTTAGCTAAAAAAGTGTGTTTATAAGACTACCTTTGCGGTTGATTAGAGATACATTTGTGGTTAATCAGAGCTTCTAGTGTGGTTAATTAGAAATAATTATATTGCCCGGTTGTAGTTAATTGGAGTGCAGTGTGCAACATACTTTTCTACTTCCGGGTGTAGACGAAATATTACTTAGTGCTATAATATTTACATGTTGAGTGCGCGATTTAATGGAATGGTCTGCAAATTGTTGTACTAAATAAATAGTTCCAATACACTGTACTTTTTATTTTATTTATTTTAATTGTTAGTGATCTTTGCTGAATGATATGATTGTCTGCATTTTGCGTTTGATGAATATAGTATTATTATAATCATTACATGTGCAAAAACATAATCAGCTATGTAACAAGAAAAATTAATTTCTGTCTCGTTTGTATTTATAAAAAAAAGTACTTCGTGCTAGTGTCATTAATACTTTAATTGTACAGTGTATCAAAACAGATACAGTTATTTCAGTAGATGTTATTGCTTTGTAAATGTTTTAATTGCAAAACCAATTAAAATGTGTGTCTGCTAAAAGTGAATGGATTGTAATAATATTTTTAAAATCCCTACAAATTATTTTAGTAATTATATAAATAAATGCTTGCGTAAGTTTGTGTTTTTGTTCAAATACATTGTTTCCTCATCAACCATACCCATTTTGCACTTGGTTTAGTGTCAAAATGTTGCATGAAACGCCTTTGAGTTTGCCCGTACAAATGGGAATTTATATTGCACTGAGACTTTTAGAAACAAAAATAATTAAAATATCAAAAAAATAAAATAAACAAATGATTAGAGTAAATACGTCACGTAAAAAAAATAACCATTTGTAACACTTATAAGTTCTGTAAGCAAAACTTTAAAAAAATTGTAATAATTTTGTATTGGAGTTTTGACTAAGTCCACCTTAGCCCTAACTCCCCAGGCCCACTTGCTTACACATAACCTGTATCCTTCCTAACTCCCAAGGCCCACTTGCTTACACATAACCTGAATCCTTCCTAACTCCCAAGGCCCACTTGCTTGCACATAACCTGAATCCTTCTTAACTCCCTACGCCCATTTTCTTACACATATTACCTGAATCCTTCCTAACTCCCTAGGCCCATTTGCTTACATATGTTACCTGAATCGTCCCTAACTCCCTACGCCCACTTGCTTACACATAACCTGAATCCTCCCCAACTCCCTACGCCCATTTGCTTACACATAACCTGAATCCTTCCTAACTCCCTAGGCTCACTTGCTTACACATAACCCGAATCCTTCCTAACTCCCAAGGCCCACTTGCTTACACATAACCCAAATCCTTCCTAACTCCCTAGGCCCACTTGCTTACACATAACCTGAATCCTTCCTAACTCCCTAGGCCCACTTGCTTACACATAACCTGAATCCTTCCTAACTCCCTAGGCCCACTTGCTTACACATAACCTGAATCCTTCCTAACTCCCAAGGCCCACTTGCTTACACATAACCTGAATCCTTCCTAACTCCCTAGGCCCATTTGCTTACACATAACCTGAATCCTCCAAAATCCTTCCGTAGTAAAGCAAGCACATGACATGTATGCACACATGTGTTTCTAATATGTGATACATGTATATGGCCAGGACCCTCCCTGCATGCATGGAGCAATAAGCAGTGTCCACTGACCCAAGCACTGACCTTGCAATCACTACAACAAACATGGATGTACATTTACCATGGAAAGGCAAGTATGCCTAATAACCTCAATCCTCTAAAACCCTTCACTTTAGCAAAGAGCATATAGCATGTAACCTTAATCCTCCAAAATCCTTTACTTTAGCAGAGGATTTGGGAGGATTTGGGAGGGTTAGGGTTAACTGGCATTTGGCACAACGGATCAGTGTTTTTAATGTCAAACCCTGCTTGTGATAGTGTACATTTCATTTGTGAAGTCATCGCTGATATAGGACAGTAAGGTCGAATCAAAGGTTTTGTCAAATACCTCCAATTTTTCTTTTTAAAAGCATTAAGAAAACAAACCCGATTATTTAAGATTCAAATAAATGCCGCAGTAGTTATATATGTAATAATGTATACGTGTGACCCTGTTGTGATTGTTGGCTTTGTACTTAGTCTTTGGCCAAAACGTTTGTTTTAGGCGTTTTCTGTTTCACAAAATATCGTGGGTATCTTATATTTTGGACATTCAGGCACGTGTGTTAAAGTATGAAAATCTGGTTCCAAACACGCACACATTGGTTTCCTTTGAAAAGTGATGCTTAAAAGAAAGAAAATGTTACAAAATAGATTACAAGATATCCAAGATGTTTATAAAAGCCGAAATATAAATAAATATATATCTACATATCTACCTGCAATACGTAGGATTTGAAATTTGAACGGCCTAGTCTCAGCCTCCTTACTGTAGCAGACGCTCTTGTTAATAAATGTGATTACTATACCCCTAAACCCCATCGGCTTCGAGCAACTAATTTAAATATCCAAGATGTTGGATATTGGAATTATAATACAGGCAAAACATGTAGGTTCCATGACAAGTATTCTTGTTCCATGACCACGCTTTGAAGGCGATTTTTATATAAGCGGGTCATCTTGAGGTTTATTTATTTATTTATTTATTTATTTATTTATTTATTTATTTATTACATCTCTTTACCCAGGGTATGCCAAAACAGTTTTAAAATAGTTTCTATTGGAACCTGCATAGGTTTAGAATTTGCCAAATAACATCCCAAATAAACGTGTTGAGGAATGCGTTTAAATGCTAAACGGCCATCCTCTGTACATGTCACAAAGCTAAACGTGCTTAGCTTTTTGACACCTGTTCATATGGTTTTTAGCATTCAAACACACATCACAGAAAATCACAATGTAAACATGTTTTAGGCTAAACATGTGAAAAAAGCGAGTACAAGCTAAGTGTTTAGAAATGTGTTTGAATTCTAAACTTCCATTTTTATAGTGTAGGGGTGATAAAGACGGTCCTTAATATAGGCTTTATGTTTACAAACGCAAATTTGGTAGGCCTTCAATGACCTAGTCCTTCCAGATAAGCCTGGTGCACGGCATCTTTGATGAGTTCAATGGACCAACCCAGTAAATCCTACTCCAATATCAGAGCCTGGATAATAATGTGTGTACACTACCCCGTATAATAACCCGTATTGCACGTCTATAGGCTCATTATTTCACCATTATGGTGACGGCAATGGTAGTCATATAATTTAATTAAAATTTTGGGTAGATACTTCCCAAGGACCTTCAGAAATAAAACAAAAAATATATTTCAAGCATAAGAACACTTATTTCACATCAACACAAAAATTGCAGTAGCTACTTCCCCTACAAAGAACGGTGTTGCTATTTGTACAATCAGCCCGCAGGGTTAAAACAGGTTTATATTTTGAAACTAAGAAAGATGTACCCAAAAACATAATTTCGAGAAGAAAAAACTCAAACGCATTGGCGATATAACTGCTTCGGTCGTTATACTTCTCAACACACAACGTTTACAACGGCTGTTTAATATTGGGCACTGATTTAGTAGCTTAATTATTTTACTGCGTTAAAAAGCATGGTAACGTTTTAGGCTACCGTACGTCTGCATGTAAGCTACCATTAAACAGTCGTATAATGTTTTATTGAACGAGGTTATAAGCATATTATTTTTGTGTAATTTTGAAAGTAGAGACCATGTGATAGAATAAGTTGCTCCAGATAGTACCGGCAAGTTAATTTTCAGCCTCAGCCTAGGATCATTGGACTAAGGTACTCTCATCCCGTACTGATTCCTTACCCGATGAATTCCGTTCACGAAACACCGACACGTTCACATACTGCGAGATTAGCCTTGACCAAGTCGCGTCGGAACGGTTTGGTCGCATAATTTTACCCCGCTTTTCAAGACTGGCCCTCGATCTGCGCCTGATTCTGCTTAATTAGTTTCTTAATAGTGACATGTAAATAAAACATGAAGCGTCAATATTTTAGCAAGATGTACAAAATTGTATCTTTCTATAGGAAAGAAATTAACTTACGGTAGTTGATCAAATCGCAGTCCGCATGAGAATTCCTCGATCCACGCCTGATCCTGCCTGATTAGTTTCTTTATAGTTACACCCATCATCCCATCATCCCACCGACACGTTCACGTACTGCGAGATTAGCCTTGACCAAGTCGCGTCGGAACGGTTTGGTCGCATAATTTTACCCCACTTTATAGCTATCCAAACTCCAGAGCACATACACAGTACAGTATGTAATTGTTTATGTAATGTACATGTATGTACAGTGATCATTCGTCGTCGCGTCTTGATCCTTTTGTACTTGCCTTAACTATTATGCTAATAATATCAAATTTGAAAACAAAAGACGTATTCTCACTGGTTGTATTGGTTGGCCCAGAATATTCTCACTGGGATGTCATATAAATGATGCGTGTGCATGCATTGTGTGGGGGATCAATCGCTGTCAAAGCTAGGGGCCTGTGATTGGCATCATTTAAAACAAACCGCCCACAAATCAACAATTCTTGCATGAGGAATTTCTGTCTGAAATCAGATGGGAAAATAAAGAAACACATAAATTCTCGATCGCAGAAGAATCAAGGCTGTTGTTTGAGTTAAAACGTACGGGGTCGCAATGCACAACCGTATCTACGACTCAGTTACTGATTTCGTGTACACTGTACGTGTGTGGTCTCTATATCTGGGGACAGCACACCGTTTATGTTGAATGTTGAAATCGTTACGGGATGGGGGTACCGTGGTAAGTGCGAACTAAGACGACAGCCTTGGTCAAGGCTACTACAAAATCAGTGTACTGCGACTCTGCGAGTCTCGGGAACGATTTTGAATTGCGACCTCGTACACATTCGAAGTCAAATAGCGGTACAGGCGACAAATGGTTACTTTATATGGCGATGTACGCCAGTCAATAATATTGACTGGCGTACATATATTATATGTATAGGCCCTGCTGTATTTATGCGATAATAAACCGTGTCGACGCGCCTTGGTGAAGATTAACTATAAATTATATATATCCACTGACAGATCCAGATGCCAGAATATAAATTTACCATACGCTCTTTCTATCTTTCCCTTGTCAAGACTGGCCCTCGATCCGCGCCTGATTCTGCCTAATTAGTTTCTTTATAGTGAGAATCATAAACCCTCTTAAGAGTGACATCTAAATAAAACATGAAGCGTCAATATTTTAGCAAGATGTACAAAATTGTATCTTTCTATAGGAAAGAAATTAACTTATACGGTAATTGATCAAATCGCAATACGCAGAATTCCTCGATCCGCGCCTGATTCTGCCTAATTATTTTCTTTATAGTAAAAATCATCAACCCTCTTCATAGTGACATCTAAATAAAACATGAAGCGTCAATATTTTAGCAAGATGTACAAAATTGTATCTTTCTACAGAAAAGAAATTAACTTATACGGTAATTGATCAAATCGCAATCCGCAGGAGAATTCCTCGATCCGCGCCTGATTCTGCCTAATTAGTTTCTTTATAGTACAAATCATCAACCCTTTTCATAGTGACATCTAAATAAAACATGAAGCGTCAATATTTTAGCAAGATGTACAAAATTGTATCTTTCTATAGGAAAGAAATTAACTTACGGTAATTGATTAAATCGCAATTCGCATGAGAATTACTCGATCCGCGCCTGATTCTACCTAATATTAGTTTCTTTATAGTGACACCCATCATCCCATCATCTATTAACAGTGACATCTAAATAAAACATGAAGCGTCGACAATTTAGCTATATGTGCAAAACTGTATCTTTCTAGCAAGGAAATTAACATACGGTAATTGATCAAATCGCAATCCGACAGAGAATTCCGTTGTTGTCGTTTTATTGACTTGATGGCTTATTTTAGGATACATACGTCATAGTTCATATTTGACGTCCATACAAAGCAGACATTCGAGTCGACAACTGTTAGTTGCCCAGATCAGACCGTTCAGTGCTAAGTAAAACCCGAGCAAAATGAGGAGTTTTTGGCATCGGGCTTCTGTTGCTGGTAGGGCTATTCCATTCACAGTCGTTCTACTTCTCCTTGCGAGGCACACTTTGCTTTCCAGTGCATTGATTGATGACGGTAAGTTTGGAAGATATTCGATCAAATCAGTAAAACATAATTGTACTTTCCTTCATTTCTATTAGGTTTCCCGGCCAATTTCAAAACATTTTTATTCATGTTCGATAAGATCATTCAAATTCGTTAAAGACCATTAGTAGTATGTAAAATGGGGGTCATGGACCAGTTTGTATTTTACTATGCTTTCTAACTAAAAAACAGTATGAGGGTGAGGGGGTGAGGGGGTGCATTGAAAGATTTTAACAAGAACGTTCAAGATTTAATAAAAAATTCAAACACGCACAAATATTATTTGTGTGTGAGTTAGAAATATTTGTAAAGACGAGACGAGTAAGAATAAAAAAGAGTGGTACTATAGCATTTAAATGACAACGTTGTCATTAACAAAATATTTCAATGCACCCTCTCACCGCATACTTTTTTAGCTAAAAAGCATAGTAAAATACAAACTTTTCCAGGACCCCCATTTTACATGCTACTTGAGGTCGGACAAGTTTTGTAAAATTGGTTTGTAATTAATTTAGAAAAAAATATCAAAAATGAGAGTTAAAAAATTGAAAAAATGAATTAAGATTATGTACATTTATAGTAAAAGAGACGATGGAAAATAATAAATATTTATCTGAAACGATTATTCCGTGCGTATGGCTTTTAGTTGGTAAAAGAGAAAAGTGTTATATACCTAGCGTGCACGGTGACAAATATTGCGCGCAACATCAGTGGCGTATACGACACGAGAAAAGTATACCAGTTGCGTGTAGAACATGTAAAAATGGTAGAAGGGAGAGCTAAACGAAATTATAATTTGGTGATGAAAGAGTTGTTAGAAAAAACGACTCGATTATAGTATTTTTAAAAAATTAAAGAAATTGAATTATACGAGGGAGGTCTATCTTGAATAGACGTAATTACCCGCTGCGCTATTTGCGAAGCGGGTTTTTCATTATAAGATTTTTCTACAGTAAAGTTTACTTTAAATTCAAATGTTTTTCTATAAGATCTTTTTTTTTCTTTATCAATATCGATGACGGTTTTAACATCTTTAGGAGCGGTTGTAAAAGTAAATTTAGATCGAATATTTTCTCTCATCGCAGAGTACTTTTTTCGCTCGTTGGTGATTAAAAGAAATTCGTCTTGACTTATAACGCCGTCTTCAATCTCTTTCGAAACGTGACTGTTGATGGTGTTGAGTTTACTTTCGGCTAAAACTCTAATTTCGTTGTGTTTTTTAGCTTTTTTATCGAGTTTAAATTTCGCGTATCTGATCGCAAACGCCATACTGCCTAGTCCTAAGGCGAGTCCTTCTAAAACAAATCCGACCGGTGCTGCTAAGACGGTAGCTAGACTAGCGATTCCAGTGGCTCCTGCTCCCATACAGCCCAATTCAGCTAAAGTTTCTACGATACTACAAGTTTTTAATATTTTATTATATTTTTTATATGTTTTCTCGCGTTCGTTTCTTTCTTTTAAAATTTCTTTTTGAATATTGTCGATTTTTTGTAAACGAAACGTGTTTACGTTTACGTTTAACACTTCGCCATTGTTAAAAGGATTACCGGTTGTAAAACTGGACAAATTTTCGTTGTTTCGGTAGGAGCGCTCATTATTTTCTATTAATAAACAAGATTTAAAAAAATTATTTTAATCTATTGAAAAAATATTAACTTTTATATCGTAACATATTCCAGTTGTTAGAGAGCCCCCAAAAAAGTCGCTCGCGCAAAAACTTTTCTGTCGTAGTTGTCATTATCTATTTTAAAGCAAATTGTGCATTCTAAATGCTTTGGTTCATTACTAAAATTAAACTTTTCTCTGTAATCTTCTTCGCTGAAAAAAAGTTTCTTCTTCGGCTGGGTTAATTTCGCGTTTTGAAACGTTTGAATAAGAAATAATATTAGTACTAATTTTATTATAAGTCGAACAGTTTGTTATTGGTATAAAGACATCAAAACTTGGCGCAAAGAATGGACTAAACCAACTGATGTAAAATATATTACTTAAATGATACAATGTTATATTTTGTTGAATTTCATCGCTATCGATATAGCCAGCTGTTTGAAAAAAGTTTTTGTCAAAAGAAGAAATAGTAGACAAAACTCATTCATTTTTACGACTAGGACCGTAAATGCTTGCCATATTTATATATATATATATTATTATTATTTTGCCGCTAGACGCGCGACAATGTCAACGGTAAACTTTTTATTTTTATACCGGTATCGAAACATATTTTAGCGTTTAGAGTACCGAAAAAGCTCGCTCGCACAATTTTTTTTTTCTCATTTCGCGTTTTGTAGCACATTTCGTATTCTAAATGTTGCGGTTGATCGTTAAAAACAAAATTGAAAAAAGACCATCGACTTGCATAAATTTTATAAAAATTTGCGAGTACGTAGGAGGATCGTTAAACATAAAAAAGGGTAGTTTGAGCGCGCCGTACCAACCGAGTATAATGTTAAATTTTTCGAGTAAAATTTTCGTTCGTAAAATTTCATCTCTATTGATGTATCCGTGATGTTCGTAAATTTCGGGATAGTTTTTGTTTTTATCGACAAACTCGTTAAAACTATCAACCTCGCTTCTTCGACTAGGGCCGTAAATGCTCGCCTTATTTATTATATATATAATAAATCATAATCATTTAATTTCGAGATTTAAAAAAATGGGAAAACCGTGATTATTTATATCTCTACCCTTTGAATCTTTAATTTGAAAACTCAACTCGTTAAAAGTACCGGTTTTAAGTTTTTTTTGTAAGGGACTAGAATATTCTATCCACATACTCTCTCCGAAAAACGTTTAAAATAGTACAAGGTTTACCGTTGAAAAAAATTTCGCTCGTAGAAACCTGATCGCAATGAATGTACAAAATTTTAAAAGGTTGCACATCAATTATTTTGGTATACTCTCCCGCAGTTAGATATTCGCTGTGAAAACCGAGTAAATTAGCTAATCCCGACGAAAATTTGTTAGATTTGTTTTGGTCGGTAATATTTAGCAAGAAATAGCCGCTTTTTTCATCGATGACAAACGTGAGCCAAGGCGTGTTTTTTAAGACAATGTCGATAATTGTTTTATATTGTAAAGTCCCGGATCGATAAACTTGGTTTCTTCTTGCTGTTGATCGTTTGTACGATAGAATATTTTTTCTTTTCTACGCACGTTGTAGTAACCCACCCAAAGGTTAACGCTCTTTAACGACATATAGAGTTTACCATCGACAGACTCGCTATTTTTTTCGATTTCGATTTCAAAGGTGTGATACATTTTATTATTAAAAATTTATAATTTATATTTGTATTATAATAAAATGTCGTTTCCGTTAGCATTTCAGAGTAATTTATCGAAACGGTATCCGCAATCTGGAAATTTTATCGCCGCTCAAAATTTTAATGCGAGAGATTTGACGAATATAAATATTTACGTCAACGAAAACGAATTTTTTAACGTACAACTCGTTAATCCATTCGAAAAATACAAGTTACCTCACGTCGATAGCAACGATATCGTAAACGACTGGAAATCTAGTCCGCTAACGTTTTATCAGAATCAAATAAATTTTGTACCGTGGTGCAGTACGACAGGATGTGGAGTGAATTACGAACAATTTTGTTTCATTCAAACTCGATGATTCATAGTGTTTTTTTTTAATTTCACGTCTATTATCAAATTAGACGAATGCTCAAAGAAATGGGTTGCCCCGCATCTTTTCAAAATGATTGGAGCGCTTTTGAAAATAATATAGACATTAGCGCGTATAATAAAATATGTAAAGAATTTCAATTCAACTAGAAAAAGAGGCAGAAGCCAAGGGTGCATTATACTGTTACACGTTTATTATCATGGACGCTGAACTCAATATCGAAAATGGACGATTTCGTAGCGTGAATTATTAGCGGCTACGCAAAGAGCGAAGCGAAAACATGTTGACTAATATTAAAATGTTGACTCTGCCTAAATATCCACACGCTGCGTTGATTTGCGGACAAACTGGATGCGGAAAAACTGAATTTATATTAAATCTATTACAAAAAGAATATTACATGTATTTTGAATACATCGTACTATTATGTCCTACCGTCGCACAAAATCTCACCTACCAAAACAGAAATTACATTTGGAACGACGAGCGAGTATTCGTCGACGATCTGAGCGATTTATCTATAAACAAAGCGATAGAAATTTATCACGACGTCTTCAAAAACGACGAAACGTTGTTTATCGTCGACGACTGCAGCGCGAGTAAAGCTTTAAACTATAGAAAATACGACGAGAATAATAAATGTATGATCAGTCTGTTGGCCAATAGCGGCAGACACTCCAATCACAGTTGTTGGATTCTTTCGCAAAAATACAACAGCGTGTTGAAAGATTTTATAGAGCAACTAAAGTGGGTGTTTATTTTATTGCAAAGATAGAGACTCGTTCGAAAATTGTCTTAGAGAAAACGACGTCATACCCACACGCGAGTCGAGATTAGAAACACGCGAAAAATTAAAATCAACCAAACATTGCAAGTTGATTTTAAAAACGGATCAACCGACCGATTATGCGATACTTGATTAATAAGTGACTTGACTAGGTTGTACTAGGTAACTTACTAGGTCGTAGTAGGTGACTTACTAGGTTGTAGTAGGTTACTATAGGTCGTAGTAGGTGACTTACTAGGTTGTAGTAGGTTATCTATAGGTCGTAGTAGGAATTGTAGGTAACTTGACTAGGTCGTAGTAGGTGACTTACTAGGTCGTAGTAGGTAACTTGACTAGGTCGTAGTAGGTGACTTACTAGGTTGTAGTAGGTTATCTATAGGTCGTAGTAGGAATTGTAGGTAACTTAACTAGGTCGGAGTAGGAATTGTAGGTAACTTGACTAGGTCGTAGTAGGAATTGTAGGTAACTTGACTAGGTCGTAGTAGGAATTGTAGGTAACTTGTAGGAATTGTAGGTTAACTTGTTAGATTATAATAAAATTTATAGATAAATATGCTCGTCGAATATTTAGTTACGTTTTGCATATTTTCAAACAGTTGCACGCTAGGTGGAGTCGTATTTTTATTTTGTAAATATTCGCTCGTCAACGATGAAATTATAAAACCGATGACTAAAGCTAAACAAATTTTAAATAAATATAAAAAATCTTATATAATAATGGAAGAAGTTGCAAACATTTTAAACGAAGAGAGTGAACGAGCGAGTTGCGTTGAATTACCATCATCTGACAAGTCATCTAGTCAACATATAGATCGACTCGCTGCTGTCATAGCCTCAGGAAACTCGAAAAAATATTTCGGTAAAGAGTATAGTATTAGCGATATTAAAGCTTTAAATTCAACCGATCAAGAAAAATTATACAGAAGATACGTTAGGCTCCTCGATCATAACTCTATACGCTAAAGCGCTAAACTCTGGTTTAAACATGACAGATGTAATAGGATACAAGTTTACGATCGATAACGAAGATGAATTGATCGCAGATTTAGAAAAAGACCCGCTTATTAAGACCGCTCTTTCTAGCGCATTGTGCGAAATATACTACGGAATATTATTAGCGCCTATCGCAGCGACGTTAATTTCGGCGAAACATTTTAAAAGAAAAGATTCTTGTTTAATTTATAAAGACGATGGAACCAGAGAGGCAAGCGGAGCTAGCAGAGCAAAAGAAAACGAAAACAACGACGATAGCGTCGTCACCAGCGACGGTGACAAAAACACCGACTAAAATTTAAAAAATCCAAACAGAGTGGCAGCTGGCAAAAGACTTGCGGAACTTAATAAAAAGAAAAAACAAAATTTAAAGAAAAATTCATCCTATAAAAACGTTAAAACAAACGTTACTAATGAAACTGTACAGTCACAAAAAGAAAACGACAAATCGAGTAACAACACCGTCTACATCGGACTTGGAGTATTAGGTTTAATAGGTTTCTTCATTTACCTAAACTCTAATCGAAAAATAAAAACTATAGAACAACCTTCGCCAGTTAAAAAAATTGTCGAACCACCAACAAAAGTTGATTCGATTAAAAAAGAAGTTAATGTTTTTGAAATGGAATAATTTTTTTTAAATAAAAAATATGTCTTCAACAACGCCAATGATAGATACGAATGGAATCGTCAATTCAGCTTATCACGGAGCGGTCGTAGGAATTATAACCGTTTTATATAACATGGGACTAAAAAAATTATTTAAATTAAATCCGGCAGATTTAGGAAACCTGCATGTAAACGATACGCTTAAACTCAGTGGAACGGTCGGAGCGGCGCTAATGACTCAAACTTGGTTAGTTCAACAACAAATTTTACCAACTAAAATTATGCCATATACCATGTCTCCAACTTGATTAAATGAATTCTACTTGATAATTTATAAATATTAAAATGGATAAACGTACGAAACAAAAACTACAAAACGCGTACTATAGTCCAAAAGGATACTACAAAGGTCAATCGGCGATCGATAAATTAGCTCGAGAAAGCCAAGCATCAAAAAGTATAGCTAAACAATGGTTAAAAAAGCAAGCGTTGTGGCAAATGTATTTACAGTATCCTAAATACATTCCTAGACCAACCAGTTCAAACTCGATTTTAGAAAAACCAAACGAGGTTCATCAAGCCGATTTATTGTTTCTTCCTCACGATACGATTAATAAAAAAGTTTACAAGTACGCGTTAACCATCAGCGACGAAGCGAGCAGCTACAAAGAAGCGACGCGTTCGAAAAAAATTATAAGCGCAGTTTGCTAACTTGGCCTAAAATTCTCAAAGTCGATCCTGGAAAAGAATTTATGTCGAGCGTCAATACGTTAATGAGTAAAAATAATGTAAAAATACAAAGAAGCGAAGTAAATAACCATAGAGCGCAAGGCATAGTAGAACGATTCAATAGAACTTTAGCCGAAAAATTGTTTTCTCATCAATACGCGCGAGAAATCGTAACGGACGCGAGATCGAGAGAATGGGTAAAAAGATTACCGCTGGTTATAAAAGCATTAAATAACTCAACGACGAGACTCGTCAATAAAACCTAAAGATGCAATTAAACTTGAATACGTCGAGCAAAATCCAGCCTCACCAGCTATTAAAAAGAATGAAAAAAGAATCGCTTCTAACGCAGTAGTCAGATATTTATACGCACCCGGTGAAGCTGAAAACGATACGAGACGCCGCGCGACCGATCCGATATGAAGTATAAAAATTTATAGCATTAAATCTTCTACGAAAGCTCAAAATCAACCCATCTTGTATTATTTAGAATCAGGTCCCGCTCGTAGTTTTGTGAGAGAAGAATTACAAATTGTACCGCGAGATACAGAAAATCCACCTAATTTTTTTTAATTCTTTAGGTTATTGCCGAAATCTTATAATGACCGTAAGCATAAGTGTGTATTCCGTCTTGTAAAAATATATCTCTTTGTATCGAGCCCGTCCAACATTTTTTAAAACAACGTTTATCGTGTAAATGTTATGATTCTCATTTCTAATACAATTCATTTGGTGGTAAAGCGTCTAGTCGTTGTTTGAAACTTGTTTAAAATGCTCGTGAATAATTTTCTTTTTCAAAACGTTCTTTTTTACACCTTTAGCTCTTTTTATTTCTTCTTTATTCGATAAAAGTATCGAATACATTTTTGGTCTTGTTCCTACAAATTCAGATATAGGAATTCTGGCCGTCTCGTCTTTCATTTTACCGATCACTTTTTTATTCTCTTCCGAAAATTAAAAGTGATTTTGTTTATAATTACTAAAATCGTACGAGTCTTTGTCTTTTTTCATGTCTTTATAAACGTCTTTCGTTTTAATCTCGAGTATTAAACTGTCTGTATCCGTGTAAAGTAATTTGACCTTGTCGCCGCATTTATTTTTTAAATGATTGTAATAAAAATCATAGGCTACATGCAAAGTTTAGATAATTCTAAAATAGCCATTCCTACGTAAATGGGACGGTTGAGTACGAGTTTTATTTTGTATGTGTGAATAGCCGCTAAATCAAAATAAAAAATCTTTTGCCGGGCAAAAGTCGGTCTCGCTATTTTTTTCGTCTTTTTCATCGTTTAATCTAATGAGATCCACGTTAACGCGATTTCGTACATTTTCCATCGTTTTTCCAAAGACTGAATTATTCATGAGTTTGTACAAGTCTTTCTCAAAATCTGACTTACTATTTTTTCTCAAATTCGTGTTTAGATCGATGTAAGATTTCATCCACGGCGATAAAACCCGATGAATTTTAGTCAGTTTCATACCTTTTTTCAAATACAATTGTAAATTGCGATAATGAACGACGTATTTCGTTTTGTCGTTTAAATTGCAAACTAATTTTTTAACGTTTGGAGCGGGTTTGTCGCCCAATATCTTTTGCTGGTATTTTGACATCCATTCTTTCGGTACCGTTAATTTCTCTGGTACGAGTGGAAAATCATTGTGAGAATCGTGTAATTCTTGACTATATTTCAAATCAACTTCTAAAATGTATCCTTTTTCATTTTTAAATCCTTTTTTTTCGAGTATGTCAATTTGTTTTTCAGTCATCCATTTAAAATTACTCGTCGGAAGAGGTCGACTCATCGCATAACCGTACAAATTATTCGCGTCTAAATACAAGATGTAACTCGGTGGTTTCGACGGATCGTAATCGTCTACGTATGGATTGTTTGCTTTCGTGTATCTATTGCTCACCATGACTATTCCTCCTCTCAAACCTTTTTCTATAAATAAATACATGTCGATATCCGTCAACAACTCTAGACAAACTTTCGAATGTTTTAACAAAGCGTCCCAACTCAAACCCGGACTCGTATAATAATGAGCTGGATCTTACCCGTACTGTTTCATGCAAGTGGTGCGAAAATTTTCAAACACGTCCGCTAATAGACAAGTATCGGTACGCACGTATAAATCGTGATAATCGCCTAGATTTTTACATTCGAATGTATTCCAAACTTTTTTAGCGTGCGAGTACTCGCATTTCGTAATACCTTCGTCGTTTAAACTACTAAAACAATGCTTCTTTACAAGGAAGACTCGTTTCTTCAAACCGTTCAAAACTATCCACGTATTCGTAGGGATAAATACCCTTTTGTTTTAAAAGATTAAACTCGTTATTATCGGGTTCGTGCGATCTTGTGATGGGAAAAGAATCGTTTGATTTAACGAGTTTATCTAGCGAGGCGGGTAAAAATTGCAAACTATCGATAAATCGCAGTTGTCCAATTGAAAAAGAAATGTACTTTTCCATATTGTTTGGGATACAACTTAAATCTCCTCTCGTTCGACTCGCTCCTTGCATGACGATATGAGAGTCGTATCATCGCAAATTATGACATACGACCGGTATGAATGTTTTACCTGATTCTAATCTGAGTTTTAAATTACATTTATTATGCGCCGCGCCTCTATATTTTCCGGTAATGTGACAATGATCTCTGACTTTTTCGTTTGATTTCTGTTCTTTTTCTACTTTTTTACATTGATTACACTCGCCATCTTCGCAATAATGCGTGGAATGTTTATACAAATCCAACAACGACACGCGCCGTTGTTGTAGCAAAAATTTACTTCTTCGCAAATCCAACACTTTTTAGCAGAGTTGAAATCTTCCGCATCTTTTTCGGTCATGAACATTTTTTAGGGTTTTCAAATATCTCATTGATGTTTTTCACTTCTTCCATTTTATTTTAAAAATATTTCTCGGCATCTTCTCCTCTGTATGTGTAGGATGAACAAATTTCACCTTCGTATCGAATGATAATGTACGAATAACCGCAAACGACGTGTTTTTGTAATTTTTTAGTATTGGTCGTACTCGTATCATCAATCTTTTGTAAAATCGTTTCAAAGTCTGCGTTTGCGATAAAAGGAACTTGCACCTTTCTGTGAACATTTTTTAATTTTATCGTATCGTTTTTACCCTTTTTCGGCATCACGTAACTAACCGGTCTTTCGTGCACGCCTCTACAATCTAGAATGTGAGATAAAAGTAAATCTTGCAACGATCGCAAAAGTGTTTGCGTTCTTTATGCTTTGTTTGATCATAAAGTAATTTATTATAATCCTTGATCCAAACGTAGTGAGATTTAGTTGATTCTTCTTGTTGAATCAACAATAAATTTATACGTTCCATATCCCAATCGCCATTGTGTATGTAGTAAGGTACGATCGAGCTGTCTTCGTAACCATAAACGTTTAGCGCTAGAAAATTTTGTTTCTCGACTCTTTTTATTTGACCGATCGGTGTCGGAGCGTCGATATTTTCACAATTTAAACCGTCCTCTCTCGGGTATTTAGAGGGTCTATCCGAATGATCTTTAGCGGGAAAAAGAGCGCTGCGCAGCGCCCATCGTAAACAATCGTCGTCGTTGTTTTTTACGTTGATGCACGCTTTTATATTTTTTATGTACTCGGGTAACTCGATATAAGAACCGCCTCTTAAAGGTCTGTATTTCGAAATGTTAATAGTCAATGACATGACGCGATCTAACGTCCATCCAGAACCGTTGCTCGTACATCTTTCTAAAGCCTCTTGAATTTGGGCAAAAGCTCGAGCTAATACATCTTCTATATCGTTCATATTTAATAAAACTATTTGTCTATTATTATGAAAATAAAGATCTGAATAATCAACCGTACCGTCGTCGCGATCTTTTCTCAACTGAATGCGCGCGTATATCATAAACTTGTACGATCCAAATTCTTGCAAGTCTAAAGACAACTTTTCGATAATCTTTGGTTTAGCACCCTCGAAAAATACATTTAAATCTTTTTCTCTACGATGACCGACCAGCACGGTCATCTTTCGCTCTCGCAAATGTCTTCCACCGTCGATCGCCGGTTCATCAAATTCTAATTCACCTCTGATCCTTTTAATGGTGAGATAGTAATCCTTTCGCAAATACCTTCCATTTTGTCCGCTGCCTGCCCCTTCAATCAGCTGAATATTTTCACCTTCTATAAGAGCTACCAGTTCGCCCAAGTTTAATTTAGACAATGGTTTATTTTTCACCATTTTTATGTATCTTTTTGCGGCCTCGTAATAAGAAAGTTTAGTAAATCTACCCTCGTACCGCGTAAAAAAAAATGGGTCTATGTTCTCTAGTAAATTCTTTCAATTCTCTCAATGTCCATTTAGATAAATATTTATTATTTTCCATCGTCTCTTTTACTGTAAATCTACATAATCTTAATTCATTTTTAAATTTTTTAACTCCCATTTTCGATATTTTTTTTCTAAATTAATTACGAACCAATTTTACAAAACTTGTCCGACCTCAAATAGTATGTAAATGGGGGTCCTGGAAAAGTTTGTATTTTACTATGGTTTTAGCTAAAAAAAGTATGCGGTGAGAGGGTGCATTGAAAGATTTGTTTTAATGACAACGTTGTCATTTAAATGCTATAGTACCACTCTTTTTTAGTCTTACTCGTCTTTACAAATATTTCTAACTCACACACAAATAATATTTGTGCGTGTTTGAATTTTTTTATTAAATCTTGAACGTTCTTGTTAAAATCTTTCAATGCACGCCCTCACCGCATACTTTTTTAAAGCTAAAAAGCATAGTAAAATACAAACTGGTCCAGGACCCCCATTTTACATACTACTCCATTCAAAATGTCTGCTTATAGTAGCTCCATGAAATTGGGCCCTGGGCATACCCTCTCGGAAAAACCCTCAATATAACTTTTATTGGGATGTTTCATTTTTTAGATTCTGTTACAAAACTGGAGTTGTATGGCACAACAGTAGAGCTGTGCACCTATCGCCACCTCTGTAGTAGTCTTGGTTGTTACTTTCAGCGGTATGAAGTCAACACTCGCACCGCTGCTGCCCCTCTGTGCCAGTGTGATCCAGAATGCACCTTCTTTAACGACTGTTGTCAAGACTACAATCAAACCTGCCAACCACTGGCCGATGAAGGGTCGACTTCCCATCTGGAAGGACTTGCGGTGTGTTTAATATTTTTTGGTATAAAATATGTTGTTATTGTTGTGGCTCGTAAGACCTGATTGGGTTAAAGAGACGGTAAAACATTGGTAATGTTGGCAAAACTTATTTCATTGTGACTTTAACTAGAAAATCGTGAAAATGCATTCAGATTATTACTTTACACCAAGTAAGTTTTATGTAAAACTGTGATTATTTTGACTCTCGAGATTATTGTATATAGGGGCTTTCATTTATCAAGATATACATTCAACAAACAACCTGTGACAAATTCAGCGTATTGTAGCGTATCCCTAAGTCCTTGTAAGGTCTGCCGCAAAACGCCTAACAGACTTACACAGCAGTAAACCAAATTTATCTGAACACAGTAAACTCTTTATTTACGTCCTACTCGGACAACATCAACTTAACAACTCTCTTTACACAATCCTTTTTACTGGGGCTAAAACGGCAAAAAGGGCGCGAAACACTTGGCTATCTGCCAGCGCGCCAAGCATCCTCTTCTTTATCCAGTGTTGCGGCGTCTATTGTTCGCCGAATTGCTCATTTCCGGAGACTATTCCCGCGGCCTATTTCCAGGAAGAGGTTCATGGCCTTTGGGCTGCTGGCGGGTCCCTTGAGCTGGCGGGGCTTTAACAGTCACAGTCTATAATGTTCGCTACATTTCCCCCTCCTTAGATTGAACTATTCTCCTGAATATTTGGCAAGAAGACACATATATATAATTTTTCCAGGTAGTTGTCCTCAATTAATGTTGATCAATGTTAATCCCGGTCCCCTCAGCCCATAAGCTGTGGTTACTCGGGCCTATCAAAGATACAACAATTAATGACGACCAACCAGCAAAAAAAAAAGGGGGGGGGGACATCATCAGACAACAAAATGTTCTACAACAACAAAAAGTCTTTTGAAGTTTGATATCCTAAGGCGAGTTATGGGGCAGGCTGGAGCCTCGATGCCATGTTCTCCACCATATGTCGCCGGGTTCTTTCACTCCAACCGACTCCGTTTCCCGGCTTGTGGTGGTTCCGTGCTGGTGATCCTCAATCATCTCCCTCATGGTGGTCCTGAACTCATCTCGCATTAGGACGGATGCTGTCTGGGACGATGACTCGGTGGTCTGAGGTGTAGGTCTTTGTGAAATCTCGGGGGTGGGTCACAGGGCTGTAGTCCGACCGTTTGAATCGAAGTAGCCGAAAATCATTCTCCGTTGAAGAACAACCGGGCTCCCGCGGGACTTTCACACCGAATACGCCGTACCCTTGCCCCACCGTGGGTCTCCTCTGCCCGGTCCTGGCGGGTGCTGCTCGGCGAAGCTTGCTTGTCCCACTTGCTCAGCAAGTGCCACCAACACCTCCTGTAACATTTGTTTTTCATCTCGGGGATCCCGGTGCAAATCTCCATACTGGCATCAGTGGCTTTGACTAGCCTCGAGTGACCTGCTTTCTCGGCTTTCAGCCATGCCTCCGCTTCTGTCACAATTTCGGTAGCTTCGTCCAATGTCTTTGGTTTTCCCTGAAACAGAGCCCGTTTCAGTTCAAAGTCCTCCAAAGCATTCTTAAATTGCTCAATGGCAAACTCTTCTTGAAACTCCAACCCACTGTCCGGATATGCCCGTCTCACAAGCTTCCTGATGTCCTGACCAAGCTCCGCAGGGGTCTCCCCTGTTTGTCGTTTTCTTGCTGTCAGTTCTGCCCGGTGTCGTACCCGTTGCCTCTCAGATCCGAAACGGCGTTCTAAGGCTTTTACAAGGTCCGCGTAATCAGACTGCGACTCCTTACCAAGCGAGCAAGCTAATTCCAAAGCCTGGCCTTTTAGGGCCACCAGCAAATAATCTGCCATCTCGTCACTCAAGAAGAGCCATCCGTCTTGTGTCTATAGTGTACGCTACAGTATTATTATTTGTGTCGTTAACAAGAATAATAGTGATGATGCATTTTCATTTTAATGCAAAATTAAAGAATACTCTTTCCTAAATTCGAACTGTAAGTTATTTCACTCCTTTTAAAAGAGACAACACATCAGCTAATATTATTTATAAGGAAGATTAATGCCATCATCAGCTATACACCAAGTAATTTTCACACTGCAATTCAACAATATTATATTTTTTAAACTGACAATTCTATACATTATCTTAAACAGTTTTTTGTCCTTTTTCAGCTTGAAGAATTAACCTGTTACTTTGAAGATACAATCAATCCTATGAAGGGGTACTACGTCATAGCTACTTGTCCGGATGACAGCCCAGTGCGCGATGATACCATATGGTTTCTATGCGGACATGTCGACAACAAGGACTTATTTTCATCAATTCTCGTCTCTGGTGTGAAGAATAACCTTCCGTATAGGAATGTGTATTGCGCCCTCTGTCGAGGAGAAAACTTATCTGACTTGGAGTCTTGGTCTGTGAATGTTGAATGTGAGAATGAGTTTGTGGCCACACAGGCCTTTGATCTACTATCAAACTCCACCTCCCGTGCCACTCTGGATATTATAGAGGGAGGTTTGGGATGTATGGTGCTGGCCAAATCCCGTGACCCAACTGCTTCAATCCTTCGAGCGTGCTACCTCGGTGTTGTAGAGTCCTGCCCTGAAGGACATCCACTAAGTGAGGCCTGCCAGTCATACACAGCATTCGTTCAGACCAAATTACCTGGCTTCACGTTTATCGAAAACAAAAATCCTCATTGTGCCGCCTGTAACAATCAAGTCAGAAGTCATACGGATTGCAACCTAAACTACCCCTCCATTTCCACTGACACCATGCCAGATACGCCTCCAATTCCTTGCTTTTTATTTATCTGCCTTCCAACCCAAGCTGATCAACCACGACCACCCCCAACCCCACCACCACGCCCAGATTATATTCCGCCGATCTCGATCATTCTTGACTTCCGATCTGGGGGTAACGTCAAAGTTGTTCGGCAGCAGGAAGTGGTAGTTCAAGAGCAAGTGACGTGTTCATCCAATGAGGTATACGATCCGTTTCTTTCATCATGTCGAAAGCTGTCTTGCATTGAAGGGTATGTCTTGGAAGGCGATCGATGCATTCCAAAAATAAAGATTGCTCAGCACGGACTGAATATGATGATTTATATGCATGTCACTGTCTGCACATTGGAGCCTTCAGAGAATGGGACTAAAGATGCCATTAAGGGCTGCCTTGCTGAACTTATGAGAGTTGATCAACGTCAATTTGAACCTTCAACAATTACTCCTACAATGCTAACGACCAGCTGTTCCACAAATGAGCAGCAGGTACTTCATCCATTCATGGTCCAATCAAATTGGGAAACATTTCAAGAATTCCATCGCAGCTTAATACAAAGGACTGCAGGGAAGACAAGTTGTCCAAATGATGTCATGATGCGGATTGTTGCTGTCGAAATGATTTATCATAATGTGAATTTATCTCTCAGTAAATGTAACGGGAGATGGATTAATGGATCTCACTTCTATAAGAATGAGACGGGTATGGTGTACATGAATGAGTCCAATTCTTGGTATGCTACAAAACAGACTATCCAACGAGCGATACTTATCCAAAGCAAGATATCCAGTGAATTTGAACGGTTTAATGATCTTCAGTTATGCCAAAATCCTGATCTTTCCTGCTTACTCGAGACATTCAACAGTTCATTATTTCAACCGAACGATAACAATGAAATTCTCGTGTACACTCCGACTGGGGCAATTTTTACCCGAGACCAGTATATAGAAACATGGAGCGAACAAATCCAAGTCTGTTCTTTCAATAAGAAGAACGGGACTCGAAATGTCACTGAAGTCGTCACTTTCTTTCAATATTCACCAACACAGGGGATTCTCAGTCTCATCGGAAGCATCTTATCAATGCTAGCTGCAATCATCACTTTCCTAACCTACTGCATCTTCAATGAGCTAAGAAACCGCACCAGCGGTCCCATCATGAACTTTACAGCAACCCTGTTTATGGCACAGCTAGTCCTCCTACTAATTAGCGTGGCAACTATACATCCAACGATCTGTACTATTGTCGCCGTTTCGTCGCACTACTGTCTGATTGTCAACGTTATGTGGACTGGGGTTCTTGCTTTTAATCTCTACCGGACATTTGCGACAAAACCAACAGTCCGACAAAAACCTGCTAGTGTATCCTTGGCAACCATCTCCTTTGCTTGGGGCATCCCCTTTCTCATCGTAATTCCATGTTTAATCATACACCTCTGTAACTGTACTGATATCCCACTGTGGTACGGCAATGAGAATGTCTGTTGGATCGGGAATGGTTATGTCAACATTCTTGTCGTTGGGGTTCCGATTGGGATGGTTATATCTATCAATATTGTCCTGTTTTCTCTCACTGTCCACGGTATACGGGAAACAAACAAGAACACAAAAATGGTACGGAAGGATAAAACTACGATGCAGCAAGCAAAAGTAGAACTGATCATTTACATAAAGGTAAGTCTGCAAGATCTGCTTATTAAAAGGATTGTATAAATTGGTAATGGTGGTAAAAAATCAGTATCTATCAGTATGCATTCTCACTCTCTCACTCTCTCTCTCTCTCTGAATCAAAATATATGTAAATGCATACATTTCAGAACCAGCAAGTGAAACAACTTTCTCATTCTGTTTCATTAGTCATGAAACACTGACTAAATAAGCATGTGAATAGAAAAATGCCAACTATGCGTGTGAGTATTAAGCGTGACTCAAAAGAAATTAATTATGCACTCTGTTTGGCTATATGCTGTGTTGTGCGGCGGCTCAATGTAACAACTGGCATGACTCACGTACAAACACATTTAATTACCTAATACACAAAGAGGCCTGGAGGAACCCTTGCAAGTTGAAAAGTGGCCCTAGCTAAGCAAGAGCTACAGGTGTTACATGACATAGTTGTTTGTTAATTTAATAATCTGGTAATTACCAATGTTGTACCTTCCCATTCAGATCCATATAGTTTGTCGCATTATAGCCGTCGCCATGCTTTCATGATTGACACAGTTTTATTTTTAATTCAACAGATTTCCAGTCTGATGGGTTTTACCTGGATCTTTGGTTTCGCAGCAGCCTTCAGTGACGCCGTTGCTCTCTGGTACATATTCATCATTCTCAACTCCTGCCAGGGGCTCCTCATCTTTCTCTCCTTCATCTGTAAGAGCAGCGTCTGGAAAGTGTGGAAGAAAACCTTTACAACGATGTTTCATCGTTTCTGTAGGCAGACTGAGCAATTAGATATCACTATTGATCATGCCTCTTCAACAACTGTCAATTCAGCAGCAACGGCAGAAACTTATACCACTGTTATTTGAAAATTTACCGTTTGCGAAAACTAAAAGCCCTGTGTTTGGATGATGCTTCTGGGGTTAACAAACAACAATAAGTATTGCTAACAGTAAGAGGACGTTTGTAATAGTGTTCATGCGTTTTGCACGTACGTACGACTGTCAATTAAGGTCTTGGCCAATGAAAAGCTCTGCTTTGCTGACTCCGCCCCAATCTCCAACCCCCTCCGACCGTCGACGTCTATGAGTCCCGTCTGCCATTGTTCGATTTCTTTCACTCCGTTCATTTGCAACGAAGGTCGTCAAGAAGACAATGCCAACTTCATTGAGTTGTCTGCGGCTCAGAGGTTAGGACTCTTTCTGGTGATGGTGGCGTCATATTTTTTTTGCTTGCCACACACGTTTTCCTGTCTTGTTGTTGTTTTTTCTTTTTCTTGGGAGAGTTGGATCGGATTGGATTAATTGAATTGATTCTTTCTCGGGCAGGGGGTGGTGAGGTGGTGGGGTGGTGGGGTGGTGGGGTGGTGGGGTGGTGGGGTGGTGGGAATGACCGGCTTGGGGGCTGCGGGCTCGGTCCGTTGACAGCGGCCAGCCCCCAAGCCGGTCATTATCAGGCAGTGAAGACCGGGTCCTCACAATGTTATTCCCTTATTATTATTACCTATAATTATTATTACTGTGCCATCCCAGAAAGGATCAACAATTTTGTTTGTAATTATTGGTATATTCCTGTTTATGTGTATCTATCTGTGTGGAACCTTGATTTTTTTCCTGAAAATAAAAATGAATTATAATTAAACAGCTGTAATAAAAAAGTCGGATAGAAATCACAAACATTTGCGTGGTAGCCTATACCTGCCAATATCCCGATTAATCATTTCCCGTACTCTTCTCCTTAACTGGACCTCGTTTCTTCTAAGGTAATGCTGCACAATGTCTTCTTCTGGGTTGGAGTTTTGGATAACGTAATTCACAACCAGGCCCCATTGGTTTCCATGGGCTCTGTATCCCTCTAATATCAGACGTCGCTCTTCATTATTTACAGGTAATCGGACTTGTCTGTGGGCCATGGCGAAATGTGTTGGTCTCACAGACGTAGACGTAGACAGGTGTGACACCGTCCACTAACCTAGATGAGAGCAATTTGCATTGACTCATCTACATAATGATTATGTAAACTGAAAGACGTACCTAAAGGTTGTGAGTCCTTTACTTTACATTTGTATAGACGACGTACCATTTGAAAAGACTCCCGATCCATTAGGTACGTCTTTTATATTACCTTTGTATAGACGACTTACCATTTGAAAAGACTCCCGATCCTTTAGGTACGTCTTTTATATTACATTTGTATAGACGACGTATCATTTGAAAATACTCCCGATCCTAGATTAGCGGAAGTGTCACACCTGTCTACGTCTACGTCTGTGAGACCAACACATTTCATCATGGCCCACAAACAAGTCCGATTACCTGTGAATAATGATCAGAGCGACGTCAGGGATACAGAGCCCATGGAAACCAATGGGGTCTGGCTGTGGATTACTTTATTCAAAACTCCAACCCAGAAGAAGACATCGTTCAGCATATATCAGAAGAAACGCGATCAAGTTAAGGAGAAGAGTACGAGAAATAATTAATCGGGATATTGGCAGGTATAGGCTACCACGAAAATGCTTTTGATTGTTATCTGACTTTTTTATTACAGGCTGTTTAATTATAATTTATTTTTATTTTCAGAAAAAAATTCAAGGTTCCACATACATAGATACACGTAAACGGGAATTTACAAATAATTACAAACAAAATAATTGATCCTTTCTGGGATGGCATCGTAATAATAATTACACTGATAGCAATTAGACAAAACTGCGTCTAATAATAGCAGATAAAAATATACATCATACCAAATTCATTATGACTATGAGGACTGGCCGACTGGAAGAAGAGAATAGAATAAGAATAAGACGTAGGCCTACGGAATAGACAACAAGTAATCGTGCTATTATATATTTAAATAAACTTAGGCCTACCCGCACGGGCATGCGTACGCACCCCCAATTTCCCACAATAGTCGAAGTTCAGATTCATTTTTTCAAAACGAAAATCGAAAAAGAAATATTGAAAAAGCCGCCACTTAAAATCCCACCAGTTTCAATATAGGCTATATTTCAAACTGTTCTACCCCCCTTCTGTACGGGTATGCATGAATATTATTAACAAAATGTTTAAATTGTAAGTGCCAAGATGTACATTTTATCTTATCTTTCATGGTTCTTAGTAATGTGGGAGGCTTGGAAGGGACGGAAACCACAAGATTTGTACCTTATGGGAACTGTTTCAAAAACGCCCCTCGGATCCGTCACTGATACATAATAGTTCTTAGTGTCAGATCAGACAACCATTGAAGTACTTAGGCAGTGTGTTGTTAATCTCCATTGTTGCAAATCCACGAGTGAAATGAAATTGAACAATCGGCTACCGGACTCATTGTGAAATTCTATAGACATCGACGGTCGGAGGGGGTTGGAGCTTGGGGCGGAGTCAGCAAAGCAGAGCTTTTCATGAACACTACTAGCACCATGTGGTATCTCTTGATGAGTTGTATTGCGTAATCTTCATCTATTCCCTCATGTGTCCTGTCCCAGGGCCAGTACACCTGACTGTGCTTCTTGTACCCTCTTCTATTTTGTTCCTATCCCAACTGACAAACTTCTGCCCACTCCTACGTTAAGTTTGTGCTCGTGCCTGTGTATCGTCCATTTTGCATTTGAGAAAGAACCTGCTAGGTTCGAAATGTAAGGTCATTAATTATTGTTTGCATTCATACTAAAGGTCCTTGGTGAGCAGTTTGCAAGCAGCTGGGCTGCGGGTATGGTGAACCCGCGAGAACACATTTTTGCCAGGGGGTGCTGGGTTTTTCCAAGACTATATTGGCGAGCACAAAAATCTCGCGAATGAGGGGTTCGCTGCCCCGCCGCTCAAGAGTCCCGGGAGCTGTGGGGTCCTAGATGATCTGTGGTGCATCTGAGGGATTCTGAGCCACTTTTTGACACTGTTACTTTATTTTTCTTCAGGAACATTATTATATTGATTTTGGGGTTGATTACATCAGACAGCAATTACATGTAGGGCCTAAATAAAAATGAAAATGTAGAAAACATACAAGGCACTGGTAAGTTGTCAAATCAAAAGTGATTTTAAGTTGAATTTTAATTTTGTCAGTTCTCACAAGTCTGCCAGATGTTACAATATTAAGTATGTTTAAATAAGCAGAAATTGTGCCCTCCCGGTCCTGATAGGGTTAACTGACCACTGAGTCAAAGAAATGAGCCCACATTTGACAGGTGTCCTGGATTAATGTGTCCTGTTACATGTTTCTACCAGAACCAAAAACAATACTTCGTTCAGATGTTTTTTTACAAAACTCTCTGACCAAAGGCAAGATATCCTGCTCATCAAGAATACTTTGATGAGCATGCATCAAAGCTAAGTGAATAAGCCTCTTCTGTGTCATGGTGCTTCTGAATGCTACCTGTGTGTGCTTAGGAACATAAATAAAAGTATGTTGGCTGCAAAGAAAAAACTTTGTTTTACCAAATTTAATGATTTGAAACTTGCATTTGTGTGATGAAGTGCCATTTTCGTGCAAATAATGAAATTTTTTGTAAACAATGCAAATCATTGGTGGTTGCTTTTGGGGCCATGCGGGCGGTATGTGGACTCAAATCTGAAACGTTCGTTCGAGACTCCGAAGAAAACCTTCGTTGTCTACACTGCAAATGACATGGTTGAATTGTTACTGAGATGAGAAAGGGCTTTAAACACAACAACAAAAAGCTAACAAAGTCTCACCTGCTATACTCAATTTTGGATTCTTCTGAATCTGAAGTCGAAAGTGACTGAAGCACCGTTACGCTACTCTAATTTTCGGGACGCGCGCTGCATGTTACTCATCCTCTTTCCCGTGGATGCACAATCGCACCGCGCTTTCATTGGGAAAGATACGGCGCGCCACCAGTGACACGAGGTTGAACTGGTGGCCGAAGAGGCCAAGTTCACACAATGACCATTTGTGGACTAGCGGCATATATTAACTGGTAGCCATGCCCAAAAACATGTGTTGGGTACCATGCAATATCGTCCTCCAGTCGACAAATGGTCCTTGTGCGAACTGGGCCCACGCTGTAACTACAGCTGATGATCGATCGTGACGACTACGTCATACAACTTGACGGCTAAGCCGACATACGGTCCGCAAGCAGACTACGAACCGAAAGTCCATTGTAGTAATGGTTTGGCGCGTGCACGGACTCGGGCAACATCCACACAAGGCATTGCGTGCACGCCGCTGGCGTGTGCAAAGTTATGTATAACTCAAGTAGTTCTAATTATAAGAGCGCGGCGCCGAAATAGTGGGAATTCAACAATGATTTTTTGTAATGTGTTACAATTTTTTCAGGGATTGTTTTTGGTTAGGTAAGAATAGTTATAGTTCTTATGATAGAATGTGCATTATGTTCGAAAAGTAGAGGGTGCTGTAGTATATTCCAGCACCCCCAACCAAAACGTTGGGGGTGCTGCAGCACCCACAGCACCCCCGGTTCTCGCGGGCTTGCCGACCGGAAAGAACGGTTGATGAGTCACTGTGCCTTGCGTTCTCTGCAGAGTCGTTTGACAGTAGGGTTCCTTTTGAGGTTAATTGGAGCTACTGTTGTGATTTATTTGAGTCTCTGTTGTGGTTAATTCGAGGGCTTTGTATGACATATCTTGCCACTGGGTGAGACATTGCATAGTTCATTATCATTAGACTGTTGCGGTTGAGTAATGAGAGCTAACATTTTTAGAGCTGATTTTGGTCATTTATACTGGAATCTCCAGTGTAAACTCTTGTAGCTTTCATAGTGCTCGCTCCTTTGTGGCTTTTATTTAGCCGTTATCTAAACACCGTTTGTTGTGGCATGGAGAAAGGCTGTACGGAAGATCAGGCACTTGCACCCATGATTTATTGTGAACCCACGACCTCCTGCTTACTAGAGTGCAGACGTCTGCACGAGTAAGTAGGAGGTCGTGGGTTCGAATCCCGCCCGAATCGCCTGTGAAGTTTTTTTTCCACAGACACTCGGAAAGCACTGAGTATACGCAGTGCTATACACACGCCGGTGTAGGGCAAAATTAAATCAATTGTTTATCACCCGACGCAAGAATTTCATCAAACTATATCTGCCTTAAATTATTTTTAATTCTTGTAGTGATTGTGGATATATTATGTGTTTTATTGTGATTGTTTTGTATTGTGACATTGTGCGATTAAAGATATTATTATTGTCTGGTAATCGTCATTGCATAATCGTCATTGGTACCGGTATGGTTCTGCGCTTATCATTTTGGTATCCATGGTAGCCCAAGATACCAAGTACACTACTAGCACGTTGATTTTATTTGACTAGTCGGCCGGCTTTTAAACTGGCATTTGGCCAGACCATGGCCAGACCCAGACCATTGTTAAGGTCAAACCCTGCATGTGATAGTGTATTTAATTTTGTTAGGTTACTGCTGCGATTTATAGTTCAAATCAAAGGTTGTGTGAATCTATACGATCACGTACCTGCATTTTATATCTGCATGACCACTGGGAAACTTATTATATAAAAATCGATATTTACGCAGAGAACAAACCCGGTTGTTTCAGAAAATAATTAATGCATCAGTAGGTGTGACCCTGTGTTGATTGTTGGCTATATACCTTCAGTTTTGAACCCATGCAAATTATTTTATTGATTTATTTCTCAGTAGTTCTTGAACTGACTATTTTTACATGGAAATTAAGACAATTTATCAACAAAATATACAATTTTATAATTTGGTTTAAAGTTTGTACACGTACCAATCTAATAAAGCTTCACTATACACTAACGGTAATCTCGCAAAATGTAAATGATAACAGTTTTACATAAAGCGCACTTGATAAAATTCCAGAATGGTATCAAACATCCTAGAGAATATACATATAAAACAAAGGAATATAAACCTAGTGAGAGGAACCTAAAACTAAGTCTTAGATACCAAAATAATATTCATGGACGTAGCGAAGGCATGGACATGCGGGGGGGGGGGGGGGGGGCAACTAATTTGTCGACTGACACCTTCAAAATCGGTGGGTGCCGATTGAGAAATATATTGGGTGTCACATCCCCCATATTCTACCCCCCCCCCACCCCACCTTGGCTACGGCCCTGGAAATATTTATCATCTGTATTTAACTATAGAGAAAAGACAGACACAGGACATGGAGTGCCATGGTCGAGCGGTTTGGTGCATCGGTTTGGTGCATCGGATTTGGGTTTTGATGGCTGAGTCGTCAGAATGTGGGTTCGAATCCCAACCGCGACCATGGTGCTTGTGTCCTTGAGCAAGACACTTTACCATAATTGCTGCTCTCCACCCAGGGGTAAATGGGTTACTCCACACTTTTTTATAATTCAAAACAATTTAATATTCATATCTTGTCCTAGGGATCCAGGATGGAGCAGAACACCCCGATGTTCATCCTGAAGTAATATACTACTTGAGATACCTTGCTTATTATCCAATCAACCATAGTGTGTTTTGTTTTAATTAATCTTGGTTTTCTCTCAAATGCATAATATTTTTAATGTTGGTTTTGAATCAGAGTTGGGTTAAGCATTTTCATATAGTTATTATAAAGCGAAAATCGTTTGAAAACTAATGCTAAGTTACCGTTCTAGCAGGTCTATCATATTTTGTTTGTTATTATGATGTTGTTTTGCAAGTAGAAAACATTATGACAGAATTACTACCTCGAAATGGTACGGGCAAATTAATTGTCAGCCCCTAGTTCATGGACTATACGCTTTACGTGACACTGATGGAACTGTTGTGACTTTACACTTTTGTCAATAATATAATAATAATGAAGATTTATAAAGCGCACAAATCCACCAAAAGTGCTCATGGCGCTGATACATAAGAAGAACAAGATATCTTATATACAAAAATACAAGGATACAGCAGAAAAAACAGAATAACAACATTATGTAAGTGCTTCATTAAAAAGATGAGTTTTTAGGTTTTTCTTAAATTGGATAAGAGAAGCCGATGATTTGACATATGATGGCAATTGATTCCATAGACGTCGTCAATGGAGAGTAATTAGTATGCACCTTACAGTGCACTGTACTTGTTTAATCAGAATGTGGGTTCAACATTAATGATCGTGTCCTTCAGCATGATACTTAACTGTAATTGCTTCTTTTCACTCAGGAGCATAAATGGGATCTGTGAGGGCCATTAACATATGTTTACTGCCTGGGGGCGCCATGCATGTAGACTTATCAATTTATTTGTGTTCCCCCTTTGTTGGCATTGTGACACCCCCCTTTTTGAGACCTTGATAGTCTTTAATATTTGATTACACTATAAAGTACAAAATGACAAAACCATACGTCAGAATATTTACATCTAAATAAAACATTAAGTGTTGATATGTTGTGTATAGGCCTACATTCCAAGGAAAGACATCATCAGATATAAAGCGATAATGCTATCGTCAATATTTCCGTACCGTACCATACTAACATCAGGCAGTCTCAATTTAATAACCATCCCTGTGAATGGTCATGAAGGGTCAATATGATGTACACGCCCAACGTATATTGTTTTTTCAAAGATATCGTCGGCTGATTATCGTTTCCATCATATGATCATTTGCCAATACCACCAGTATATATAATTCCGTCGTCTTCGTTACGGACTATAACATTTTACTGAATTCAACAAGTGAATGGATCGTGGTGTTTGCATACTGCTTCCCAGGGTACAAAACTACCCGCAAATAATTGTCAGCAATTATAACACATGAAGCTAATTGTATTTTATGTACACCTTTCCAAAGACATCAGGTGTTATGGTAGACCCACCTTTAATATTTCAGTACGCCTACCCAATCAGGTGGTATCTTTAATAATGCCAACCAACCCTCGATAGTCATATTTTGAGTCGACATCTATATAAAACAGACTTTCGAGTCGACAACTGTGTCAGTACACAGATTATTCACAATGAGTTCGTGGTACATGAAAACCCCAAACAGCCACTGGGCTGTCGTTGCTAGTATTCCATTCACAGTACTTTATTTCATTGTCACGTTCACTGTGTGGCCACCAAATGTGCTGACACAAGCCACACCAGAACATACCCTTAGCGGGACGTCAGCAGATACACCAGTCGCAAACAATGCAGTCGCGTTTCTTTCCATTGGGGTTTCTGCCAGGATAGTGCTGTTGCCCTGTCAACTCGATAGGAATATGGGTATCTCAACTGACTTGTTGCGTTACGTTCCAAACCCAACAGCAAGCCCTGTACAATCCCTATACGAAAATCAAGGTTACTGACATTTTTGTGAATACTACTCTGCTATTGACAATACAGATATTCAGCATATGGAAAAAAAACTCTTTTCCACCATTTTAAGCTTCTGTGTGTATGGTTGTAGTACTGAAAACATTGGTCGGCAAGATCAGTTCCACCCATGTTTTTGTTGTAATCTTAAATACAATTGGGCTTCATAACATCACGAAATCCACTTGTGCTCTTATTACACCGAATTTGCTTTTTGGACAAATCACTGTTGCCTACATTAGTTAAAAGTGTTACAGATTTTTTGTCTTGCCAAACGATACACAATTGCCCACCTTTCACCAAAAAAAATGGGTCATCTCCTTTCTTCATTTTATGGTTTTTGGGTTTGCGGCCTGGGGTATTCCCTGTGTAGTGTAACGAACAGTTCCACAACATCCGAATCATAGTTTAGAAAGTTTAGCTAAAAGAGCTGGGCTAGTATAGTAATTATCACAATATATTACGTGTCCCTTATTCTCAAGTCCATGGACCAGATCAATGACGACTTTTCCTGCAAAAAAAATTACTGTCGGGTTTGGTGGATGGCAGTCTGATGACATGGAATCTACACGTACGTCTGCATCATAAACAGTCTGGGTGTCGTCAGCTCCTGTGTACAGTTTCCAAGCACACGTGTATCCTGTTTTGGACTCGTTCAGGGAGAAGGCTTTAATACCCCGTTTGACAGGTTTTTTCGGCATGTCCTGAACAAAACTTAAGCGTCCCTTGAATTTCAACATACTCTCGTCTGGAGACAGATTCTGCGCAGGGTTATACAGGTTGAGAAACTTTGGGACGAGGACTTCTATCAAGGGCCGAACTTTAGAAAGTTTGTCCCGTTTAGCCAAGGCTCTACGAGGAATTGAACTGAACCGATTACGGGACACGATCGACGGATAGAATGGGATGTGAAGAATTTCAGATGTCGACCAGTACATCTTGTTTTGAGAGGATTTGTTTATGCCCATAGCAATGAGAAGTGCGATAAATGCCATCATTTCGGGAATGTTGGTTGGGTGCCAGGAGAACTGTTGATCAGGATTTGAGTCTATTGTTTGCTGCGCATAGCGATTAGTCTCGTCGACGAGCATATCCCACACGAGTTGACAAAAATACAGCTTGAAGATCTCCACTGCCGACAGTGTGGCAAAGTCGCCGGTGGGGCCAGGATTTCCAGTGAACTGCACAGTCCCACACTCGTAATGGTCTCGTCGTTCCCAACCGGATCGGAAATCTAACTTTCCTGTCGTCCTCCTTGATCTCGGCCGGCTGTCACCTTGGTAGGTAGGCTGCAACAGAAAAACAAGGCAAAGGAGGATTAATCTCGGTCCTACATTTGTAAATACAATATCTCAATGCTACTTTGCCGCATGTGCACAGGCCACAGGGGGTCATGCGCAAAATGAATATTGTGCTGAGAAAAGAAATATGGCGGCCTCCATCCACTCTCCAAAACTCGTTGCCGATAAATTGTCGTTTTAATGTGGGATTGTGAATGTGAATTACCCCCAACTTCTTGCATAATACAAGGCTATTCTTTTGAAAGCTTGAGACTAAGAGTGCATTTTCAGCTTGTTGACGCTGAATAGCACGACCGGCTATGGGTGGATGTTACAATTTGTATGCTATATCTATACATCAACTTGCTGTTTCAATGAATACAAATAAGCCCAACAAACTACTACAAATTGTACTTTTTCACTTTAGCTCTTTGTGCCTGACTTTTTTGCCCCAGTTCAGGACCAGGGGGTGGGGATTTGGTCACTCCTATTCAAGGGATCCATTTTCTAAATTTACATTCCTCAACTCCAACAGTTGTAACGCCCTTGAGCATATAAAAAATGCATCCAATATTTATGCTTTAGGAAATATCGTTGAATTACAATACATTAGTTTGCACTGGGCCGGGAAAGAAGAGTAACGTTAACTGTTAGTTATTCACTTTTTACTGTAATTTAGGCCTACCTCTTGTAAGTTGAAACGCTGGAACTTCTAATGTGTTGTCGTCATCCGTTACTTCGTCATCCGATTCTGATGCACTGTCTGCCAAAATCTCAGCCAAAATGCCATCATTTATGTCCGTTTCCATCATGATTGCAACTAAAAAACTGACCGTTGTGGAAAGCGAGTGGACGCTAGCAGGGAAAACCGCAAAGTGACGCGCTTTTTTCTTTTATGAACTTTTAAACACTTCATTCCTGTCAATAGAGGGCGCCAAACAAAAAACCGTTCAAACATTTTCAGGAGGTGAATTAAGTAGCCTTGGGCGTCAAGGGCACGACGATTCCCGGCCCCTTTTAGAGCCCACGGGATCGAAATGTATCACAACAAAGGCTCTTTTTAGAGCCCGTGGGATAGAAAGGGTTAATTGGAGCTACTGTTGTGGTTTATTTGAGTCTCTGTTGTGGTTAATTCGAGTGCTTTGTATGAAGTATCTCGCCACTGGGTGAGATATTACGTAGTTCATTATCATTAGACTGTTGCAGTTGAGTAGTGAGAGCTACGTTTGTGGTTAAATAGAGCATCTGTTTTGGTTAATTAGAGCTACTCTGTACTGCTGTGGTTAATCATTTACATGCTTAGTGTGTGATTTAATGGCCTGCATGATGTTAATATAATGTCAGTAGTAAATAAATAATCCCAACACACTGTACATTTTTTATTTTTAGTGATCATTGTTGAATTATATGATTAGTAAGACTAATTGCGGTGACACCATGTGAAATTCTCTATTAATAATAATAATAATAATGTGTGGACTTATATAGCGCACGTATCCACCAACTAAGTGGTGCTCAAGGCGCATTCTTTTACGTGCATTACACAACACACGGGACCTACGGCTTTACGTCCCATCCGAAGGACGAAGCAATTATGGTTAAGTACCTTGCTCAAGGACACAAGTGTCACGATCGGGGCTCGAACCCACATCCTGCTGCTGGCAACACCAGAACTTGAGTTCGGTGCGCTAGACCGCTCGGCCACGACACTCCATTGAGTAGTAATTAGTTCTGAAAGTAATTAGTTCTGAAAGTAGTAATTAGTTCTGAAAAGAACTGGAGGTTACAACTCACTGATTGAATTATATGATTGTCTGCATTTTAGCTTTATAAATATATTATTATTATCTTGACCCACAACAAGATTCAGCTTTTATCTTGTGTTGGAGGATCTTGTCCCACAACAAGATCCTCCAACACAAGATAAAAGCTACTGCACTCTCCACATCTCTTCAGTCTCCTGACGATGACAAGAGCAGACTAGTCGAAACGTTGAGAACAAACCAACCGGCTCTTCTCAGAGCCATCACTTTTTCCAAAAAGAGATCATTACATGGTGTACCCGAAAGAACTCAAAAAAACATCTATCTCTACAATGCAAAGCCTCAAATCCTACATAAATATTATTATTAGATGTGCAAAAACAGCTTTGTAACAAGAAAAACCTATACATCTCACTGAATTTCTTTCTTGTTTATATTTTTTAAAATACTTATCATAAATAGTTTAATTGTAGTGTATCAAAACATAAAATTCTTTCAGTAGATGTTGTTATTGCTTTGTAAATACAGCGCTTATTAAAATGTAGGCCTGCTAAAAGTAAAAACAAATGATTTCAGTAATAATGGAATTGTGTATAAAGTGTTTTAGTGTAAAACGGTATAAAATGAACTAAACTATACTTCAAATAAATACTTGCTTAAGTTTGTATTTTTTGTTAAATATCCCTGAAACATTACACTGTAAATTGTCGATGGTGTAGAAAGTGTATATGTGTAATTTACGCTTCAGTGTATATTCAGTGTTTCCTCTAAAACGTTTTATCTTCAACAATTTTTGCACTTGGTTTAGTGCCCGTACAAATGGAAATTTATATTGCATTGGAACTAAAACATATATACAACTTTTAAAAAAAATTTAAGAAACAACAAAAATAGTTAAAATATCAAAAAGAAAGAAAAAATTTATAAATAGAGCGCTGAAGTAATTACGTCACGTTAACAAAACTAAACCATTTGTCATGTGTTGTATGTGTTGTCAAGACAACGTGCCGTAAAAATTAAATGTTCCGTAAGTTCCGTAAGTTATATCAAAACTTATAATCCATATGTACAAAGGATAAATCAACATGCATGTTGATTACAAACGATGTGACCTGTGACGTCATGCCTTAACCAAAACAGCGCGTTTCGGCGGTATGCGCACGCATCCTGTTTTGATTTAGGCGTGACGTCACACGTCATATCGTCTATAAACGATGTATTGATCTCTATTATTCGCCTCTGCATATCGTAGGCCTGTATCGGTGAAATGTACTTCAGCTGCGAGCTCCAGGCTTTCTGCGGTTCCATTTGCAGTCTTTTTACTGTACAAATATATCACAGTAGTACTGGCGCGGCGTCGCTTGAATTATTAAATAAATTCATTTTTTAAGCAAAACAGAAATTATCACTGCTGAATTCCACCTTCTTATGCACTACCTTCCAAATACTATACCTTTCCTTTGTTTTTTAACCTCTTGCTGCACTTATCATTAAGTATGAGGAGTTTTTTTATTTTACCTGAAAAAGGGAAATCTTAGCGGCCATTTTGTGAGGAATTTTCAAAAGTGAAAAACTTTTCCCTGGTGCAAAATAAAAAAGGAAAAACTTCAACGCTTGTTTTGAACACTGTAGTAAAAAAAAACATTGATATAATCAACACTTGACCAAGATATGATCCTCTTAAATACCTCCGCGTAAAAATGTTTAATTTTGGGCAGATTCTCTTGCTAATCATGTTTGAAAATTTTAGCTCAATAATGGCCGTCCATACAAAATGGTACTCAATGCTTGCAATAAAAATGACCTCCGGGAACCACTGTATTGAGTGATGGCGCCCTCATATGGCCATGGACGGGGCGAATAGTGATGATGGAGATCAATGAGACGATATAACCTGTGACGTCAGGTCTAAACCAAAACATGAGCGCGGGGATACCGCCAACGTGACCACGCCGCAATTTTGTAAACGCAGGTAACATCGTCTTTAGATAATGTATTGATCTCTATTGTAGTGATGATGGAGATAATATAAATGGATAAACCAAAACATGATGAGCACGCATACCGCCAGGCAGAAAACGTGACCACGCCACAATTTTGTAAACACAGGTCACATCGCCTATAGCACCTGAAAGCCTAACAGCAAATTCACTCACCCCTGGCAGACGGGCAGGTGTAACGGTTCGCATCGGTGTTGTTTCCCCTTATGTGGAAGCCTTGGCATAGGTTGGCCATTGGATAGCAGGGTAGTACAATCTAGACAATTTCTGGTGTAGGAAGCTGTGTAGAGTAATGTTGATAACAAGATATATTTAGTACGGAAGCGCATTGCTGCCAAATTGAAGGGTAAAAACATTTTTTTAAAGTCGTTCGAACGACATAATAAGTCGTTCGAACGACATAGTAAGTCGTTCGAACGACATAGTAAGTCGTTCGAACGACATACTAAGTCGTTTGAACGAGATAATAAGTCGTTCGAACGAGATAATAAGTCGTTCAAACGACATAGTAAGTCGTTCGAACGAGATACTAAGTCGTTCGAACGAGATACTAAGTCGTTCGAACGAGATACTAAGTCGTTCAAACGACATAGTAAGTCGTTCGTACGAGATAATTACGTCGTTCGAACGACATAGTAAGTCGTTCGAACGAGATAATTAAGTCGTTCGAACGAGATAATAAGTCGTTCGAACGAGATAATTAAGACAAAATCGCACTTGATGGCTTAATGTGTCTAATAATTGGCCAAGAAATTTGAATACCCATACCCTTTTTACAGTTGCGAATGAGGGTAATGCCTGAAAGAATATCGAATGAGATTTTATGTAAAAATCAAGCTGCAACGTAGTATTGAACGTATTTCCCCCGATATGTATTGGAGCACAGAACCACTTGTGCAGAATCACCGACGGTGAGATTCGTCTGTGTCGAGATGAATGTACCTCCAAAAGCTGCTACCCATGCGATAAAACTGTGTTTAATTTGTGTTGTCTTCTGATGGAAGAGTCTGGCTGGAACAAGCCGTCTTATCCAGATGAGGCAGCTGAGCTCTACAACTTCCTCCGAAACGCCATCATAATGAATTTGTGATATCCAATGTTAATTTGAATTAATATAAACCACAAGGCCTATTTTTTCCCAGTGGAAATGTTTCATAATAAATTGTAAGGGCCCACTGGTGAAATAAATAATACTTAGAAATATTAAAGGGGCGAAAGTTGTTGATTTTTGAAAAAGTGTCCCCCACTAAGTTCTTGATCCACCGCTGTGGGCTATCTATAAGTTGTACAAACTGCAGACAACCAAAACAAACAAACAAACGAAAACAAGCAAACAATTATTTTAACAAGAACATTGTTTTAATGGTTCAAGTATAAAGGAACCGAACACAAATAAGCGAACAAGGAACGTGAATTTTCTGTAATAAATGTTTCTGTAATAAATTTAATAAATAGTGATAAAATTTAAAAAATCACCTGTGTCTTTCATTTTAACCTTGGTTGTTTTAATACCTTCAAAATATTTATCATCCAATACATATCGGGGGAAATACGTTCAATACTACGTTGCAGCTTCATTTTTACAGTCAATACTGGGATCCCATTCGTTATTCTTTCAGGCATTACCCTCATTCGCAACTGTAAAAAAGGTATGGTATTCAGTTATTAAACACATTAACCCTTAAGTGCAATTAACATTGGCTTAAAACTTATTATCTCACTGTCCTTTGGGTTTGTAATGTCATCTGCAATTTTGTTGGCTTTTGTAGTTTTCTCAACGATTCATTTCGTCGCTGGTTATGTCATCTAAAATTCGTATCAAATGAAATTTTGCAAAAAAACACTATAAAAAGGCACTTGCAATAACTTTAATTTAACATGATATAAATGTATTATGAATAGACTTAAAACGCTCTAAAATTAGCTCCTTTTTCAAACCGGCTTTCAAACGTAGAATATATAAAAGTTATAGAATATAGAACATGGAATATATAAAATACTTATCTAATAACAATATAATAAAGAAAACGAAGTTACAAATCTCCTGAAAGCAAGACCAGCTTCTCATTTCAGTTCCATACTCTCTTGTGTTGAGCTACTGTCACATTGTAAAGCCAATGCTGTGTCTCAAAATCACAGACTTTTATAAAAATAAAGCTTAGAAGGGGGCACCTTGTATATTCCTGTTTAAATGCTGCACCTAATGTTATATGTTCTATTGATGGTAGTCCATGTATCATTGTATGTTTACAAACTTACTCTGCAATATAATGCGTTGATCACGACTTGTCTTTGTTAGAGGCATAATGTATCACAGTAGAAATCGAGTGTTTACTCAGAACTACTATAACTACTATTTTGTCTATAGTATTATGTATAGCGTTTTTAAAATAAATTCAGCAAACTGCGGGAAACACTATTTCTAACTATTTGTTGTAAAAACATAATTACAACTTAACAAATGTGTTTTACCTATTTACAACATAACTGTAAACGCATAATAAAGCGTGTTGTAATTGGTACAAAACACTGTATTTAAAGCTGAAAACTTATTTTTATAGCAAAATGGTTGGGGAAAGAGTTGTTTGTAATTTCTGTAAATTTTACATGTTTAAAACTTAATTTCAAGTTTAATAAACTAAAACTGATGAAATCAAAGAGCAAAAATAAATAAATAAAATAAAATCACCATTTTTATAGACTGTGGTTTTACGTGCTGAAGGCCTATGCTTTCTTCTGTAAAGTTGTGGCGATCATGCACATCATGAACTGTGAGGATTATAGATGGTTTGTAGTCAAGCAATGTCCATGCGGAAACACTCCTCATTCGCAAGAATGGTCTCAAATTCCTTTCGAAGATCGGGATAACTATCATATGTCGAGGGTAGTTCCAGAACGGGTCCGCAAGTGTGAAACACTGGACGTCTTGCCAGGCCAAGGATGTTTGTGAACGAAACACGTATTTTATCCGTTGACATTGAGTCGGAGCTTGTCATGAGGCGAAGAAGTTTCCTTAGAGATAGATCATCTTGGGCTCGAACAAATTGTTGGAAGTATCTGAAACTTTCATCCTGTGCTTTGTTTTGCGGATTAGCATCCAGAAGTTTTAGAACTTTTCGCGAGGATGGTTTTTGGCGATATACATCGATTTGATATCACTTGTGTCTGGGAAGTATTGTGTAAGTACATCTCGGCATACTTCTGCCATCTTATCGATGACGTATTTCGGTTTCTGGATCAGTTCCTTGTGGCCGATTTGAATGATCTTCATTTTCATATCTTTAGTGGATGGAATAGAAGATGACCCCATTCTGTCCAAGAAGTCTATGAAGTCATCCATGTCTTCGCCATTTAGGTTGCCATCTATAGCTGCATTGAGGATGCTCCTCTCTGACGGGCTCACGTAGTTCAACAAAGATGTCAGCAACAACTCTGGACTTACATGTTCCTCACCGAGAATAAGTGCCACTGTAAATGCTTCACTGAATTTGATCGGAAAGAAACCATGGTCGAGGAATCCTTTCAACAGGATTCGCCCAACTGCGTACCACTCGACCTCTTGCCATTTCGTGTTTAGGGCAGGCACACGCCCATCTACTCCTGCATTTCCGCTGAAGAATTCATTCCAGTATGCGCAATATGCTTCTCTGGAAACGCCATTTTGGTCTATACCCATTTCTCCTACAAACAGGAATTTGATGTCTGTTTCCATTATATGCGGACTCTTGAAATGCATTATCATTTCGTTGAGCAAATTGGCTCGATGGACACGCAAAACAGTGTATTTCTTGTGTCCTTCAGTGTCCACTGGAGGTGTTGGACTTCGTGGGGGACTGTCGCTGTCTGCTATCACCACAGGGCATTGCTCACAGCATTGCTCAGAGGGGCCAGGTTCAAAAGAGATGTCTTCCGTACAGTAAACATCAATGGAGCAGCAATCAGCATCTCCAATCACTTCGGGAACGTCAGGCGCAGCCATACTTGTGGAGGGCAAATCTTCTACAGGGACAGTGTCATCTAAACTTTCCTGAATGCTTACATTTTCTCCAATGAAGCAAAACTGGATTATGTCGGAAGACGAAGTGTTGTTGAGCAGTGTATCTTCCGAAGGTGGAGAAGAAGTGCTCAAGGAGATATCTGCTGACGTCCCGGGGGTAGTGGTAGGAATGTGATCTGTGTCGAAAGGCTCCGGCAAGGGACTGGACTGGTTGGAACTATCCGTCGAGTTCACGGTTTTGTCGATGGTTTTGGTGACAAGATCAAACCTGACCATTCCCATCTTCAACTTGTTGTATATTTCTCCAATGGTTTCGGTCTCAGATAAAGGTGTTTCCTTGAAATCCAAGATGTCACAAGTGACATCGTTGATTGACACCGTCTTAGCTCTACCTCAGGGAAGAACAGCTCTCCCACTTTTCAACAAATACTGTTTGTTACAAGTCTTGGGAACAACTTATATTTCGGGTTCCACCCCCATTTTTTTTCCGCACCTGTTTCCCGTCATGTATCCACCCCAATTCAATCTTTCGGGTTGGTTTGGTGGCATTTTTGTTGCCCTTCAAGCGTTTCTTCGCAGGAAGAAGTCCTCTTCGTCAGTGTCATCTCCCGAATCGTTTTCCGATTGTTTGTTTCATAGCAAGCTTCATTTACGCCTAAGTTTGTCGAAGACTGCTCTTTTCTTGTGTTCTGTGTTTGCTTTTGAGGTCTTGGCGACTTGCGCGGTGCAGAATTGACGGACAGCTAGCCTGTCTCGAAAGCTGGAATGTATTTTGCGAGATCGTCGTCTGTCATAAGGTTGATCACGTTTTCATCGATCTGCAAGAATAGATTACAGAGAAACATTTAAAATGTAAAGTTTATATTAATTTACTTTTAATTGCTTTCCCATCATTTAGCCGACACAATTCAGCGGCGGAACAATAATCTTCAACCCTCAAAAGTAAGAAGGCCTACCTTATTCTGCTTCAATTTTCGAGGTCGCACTTCTGGACTCCGCGTTCTTGTAAGAAAAGAATTAATGGTTTTCTTCCATCCTGAAAATTCGAAAATAACACGTTTTGAAATGACCAATAACTTTCTCTTAATTAATTAAGAGAAATATAGATAATAAATAGGATTGTCGCTCGCCCGCCCTATATACTCTGTGGTATAATTTAATTTTAGGGTTCATTGTTGGTACCCCCTTAGGCCTAATGTAAAGGTGAAAACCACTCTTTTATAGAGCTATATAGCGGACAAGTCTTTTGAGTGTAAAACCCACTCTGATTCGATTGAAAAAATAGAGTAAGGCTACCAATTCACTCTTTATACACTACTAATTTTACTCTTTATCACTCCAAAAGACTTGTCCGCCATATAGCTCTTTGAAAGAGTGGTTTTACTCTTTACATTAGGAGAGTACCTAAACTACAAACATGATGTAAAGCCCGTCCCGGAGGATGGGTTTAAAGTCTGTTTAAAATGAGCAAAATGAGAGACACATGAGTTTGTTGAATGAACTTGGATACAAAGATTTCTAATAACTCGCGGCTGATCATCAATGAATGACTTGAAACACATATTAAACTTAATCTATCAATATGAACCTATAACAATGAATAAAACCTTCCTTGACTAATACAAGTCTAAACTGAGGGCTGTGGTCATTGTTTATCTCTACCACTCTGCCAATTTCTATTTTTTTTTTTAATTTCTGGTTTTAGCGCTGTTTACAGAGGTGGTAGGGTCAGGCAGAGTCGACCTAACCGGCCTCAAGCCCCAGCGCATTTTGAAAAAATTGATATCATTACCGCCCTCCCCGTATTTGTTCAAATACAAACGTGCTGTCTAGTAATAGCTGTGGTCGTTAGAAACGGTTCTCTGGGAAAGATATTTTCCTGTACTGTATCAAATTTCTTATATAAAATTTATATTTTAACGGAGAAGTATATGTGTACTGAGCGCTGAACGTGGATTATGAGTCTGACAAAGCACTCAGTGGGCTGGTCAGCAGCGTGCACACCGCGTAATGCATCCTGCATGCTATAGCCGCTCGCTAATACTATAGGCATAACCCAGTGTCAGAAGGCAACAATGTTGAAACTATTACACGTCCTTTAACAAATGCTTACTGTTATAGTAAATTAGGAGGGGTGGTGGGGGCCACACTACACTACAAATGTATACGTACGAAATGACTTATGAGAACTTAAAAAGGGGGTGTTCAGCTTACATAAGTTTAGTCAGTCATAAAGCAACAAGTATTCTATGCAGCTCCCAAAACTGCTGTACATAACGCATGCATGCGCATAATTGACCGCATTTCATTCACACAGCTTATTTTTTAATGAGGACTTACTTATCTCGTTCGAACGACTTAGTATGTCGTTCGAACGACTTATCTCGTTCGAACGACTTACTATGTCGTTCGAACGACGTAGTATCTCGTTCGAACGACTTAGTATGGCGTTCGAACGACGTATTATCTCGTTCGAACGACTTGGTATGTCGTTCCGAACGACTTCTATCGTTCGAACGACTTGGTATCTCGTTCGAACGACTTACTATGTCGTTCGAACGACTTATTATCTCGTTCGAACGACTTAGTATATGTCGTTCGAACGACTTGGTATATGTCGTTCGAGCGACTTACTATGACTTACTATGTCGTTCGAACGACTTATTATCTCGTTCGAACGACTTACTATGTCGTTCGAACGACTTATTCTATCGTTCGAACGACTTAGTATGTCGTTCGAACGACTTTAAAAAATTACCCTTCAATTGGCAGCAATGCGCTTCCGTAGGTTTCAACAATACCCCTCGAAAGTTAATTTAAAGCACCTGTTTTAAAACGTTTGTTCTGGTATTTTTTAGACATGGTTCCACCTGTTTTTAAGAACAGTTGCCAACTCTGCATCGTATTAACCTTTTCTGTTGTTTGCAATCATCACATTGAGGTGTGAATGCAGTGAATGTAAGAAAACCTGGCTAAGTGAGACTAACTGCGGTGACACCGTGTGAAATTCTCTATTGAGTAGTAATTAGTTCAGAAAAGAACTGGAGGTTCAGTACTAATTATTTATTTATTTTTATTTATTTATTTATTGTCCAATTCCAACAGCGGACGAGCCGCCAATTACAGGAAATGATAAATATAAATATAAATATTAATGATAAATGATAAATGATAAATATAAATATAAACACAATGAATTAAAAATGACATAACAATATAGATTGCAAAAATTTTAAGACACTCAAATACATATCAGTTACTGGTACTGGCTAAGGCACGGAAAACCTGAGTACGGAAAGAATTACTACTCAATAGAGAATTTCACATGGTGTCACCGCAATTAGTCTCAGTTATCCTCTTCGCCATGCAAAGCTACAAGTTTTAAAAACCTGTCTAGATTGCATTCCTCTGTCTGTGAAGACCAATGTAAACGTACTCAAAGAAATGATTGACATTAGGAATGGTTTCACTCAATGCCCAATTCTTATTACAGATGTCAATTGTAAATTTGATTACATTTGCCTTAAATTAATGTTTACTTTCTGCAATGATTGTGTACATATTATAAGTGTTTTATTGTGATTGTATTTGTATTCTGCCATCAATTTGTGCGAATAAAGATATTACTGTTGTCTGGCACAAATGTAATGCATTACCTTCATTAGTATGATTCTGTGCACTTATAATTTTGGTAGCCATGGTAGCCCAACAATAGTATACTAGCACGTTTAGCGTATTGGTTGTGGTCTGAGTAGTGATAATGTCTCTCCAAAAACATTTTCTTTGACGGTACTCTTACTATATTTCGTATAAGTATAAGGCATTCGAAAAATGCACTCTATTTCGTCACTCACTTTTCTTAATTTGAGACGCCTTCCTATCGTTCCAACGTCTTTCAGAAAATCAATATTTTCCTCCAAAAATTTGTGTGAAATAGTGAAGTATATAGCAAGTGAAATTTTGCCCAAAAAGACAAGTGACTGTCTTCTGCAGACCTAGGACTACCTTCTTTGTAATTAAGAAGCAAAAACTGTTTGGGGAAAAATTGTAAAAATGTGCAGAGGTTTCTACCAGGTATTCTGGGAGACTCAAAGTGATCACCTTAGCACCCTTCTGGGAGTTCACTACCCTCCTGTCCCTTCTTTACTCTGCCGTACGTAAATTTCTTCTGTGCTCTATCCTTCGGGAGAGACAAGCCATTACCGCAACCAGCAGCTGTCATGTCCATGTACCAGCCTGGAACTGCCCGCAATTGAAAAGACCAGTGGACTAACGGCTTGCGCCACCAATTTCCAATGTTGTGTCTTGCCTTTTATGTATATCTTGATCCAAAGAGAGTAAGCATGCTCATAGAAGCAGTTTGCCAACATTACCAATGTTGTACCTTTTTCCCTTTAATGTATATCTTGATCCAAAGAAGGTAAGCATGCTCATAGAACAGTTTTGCCAACATTACCAATGTTGTACCTTCCCTTCAATGTATATCTTGATCCAAAGTAAGCATACTCGCAGAAGCAGTTTGGCCAACATTACCAATGTTGTACCTTTCGCTTTAATGTATATCTTGATCCAAAGAGAGTAAGCATGCTCATAGAAGTAGTTTGCCAAAATGTGATTGCGTAACTATTTAAAATTTTTAAATAGTGGCACATCTGGGTTTCGAATCAATCAGGGTCATCTGCACTGAAACTATCGACTTGTAAGTACGCCATCAATAATTATGATACGACAAACACTATGGTAAGTCTTGGTAACTGGCTTGATTATAGCATTTTTATTGTATCATGTGATTTATATTACCAGTTGGATGGATAGTAGCTATTAAAGGACAGCTTTATGTTCAAATTTGTGCCTTTTCAGTAACGTCATTGATGGGAAAAACTTTATTCAACACATGATTAAAACATAAAATATAACCCCAAAACATTGCAAATAAATACCGACATGTACACGTACATGTACATACATGTACATGTACACATACATGTAGGTGTACTGCGAGATAAATAACTGAGTCTTGGGAACGTTGTGAATTGCGACCTCGTACACGTTCGAAGTCAAACAAGAATATTATGTGTATCCATACATCAGTCGATATACATCTCTAGGCCTTGGTATCGTTCTGCGACCATAAACCGTTCTGACGAGCCTTGGTCAAGACTAGACTCTATATTATATACCCTATGATAGATCTTGAGGGCGGGGCAATGTAACCCCTTTGTTATCGCCATACATTTTTTGTCCCCGCCTTTTTTCAATGCCCTTGATCCGCATGATTCTGCCAAATTTTGTGTTTCTTCAGTGACAATTGGGAGATGGAGTTTGATAGTAAACCAATTGAACACGAATCGTCGATTGTTTTAGCTAGCCAACACAACGCTGTATCTTTCAGCAAAGTACCTGGGTAATTAAGGTAATTGATCAAACGGAATCCGCCAGGGAACTCCGTTGTTGTCATTACGGGTGATAATTTTTGTTATGAATTAATTAAGTCCTAATGGCTTTTTTTAATGAATCAGGATACATGCGGCGCAGTTCATATTTGACGTCCATATAAAACAGACATTCGAGTCGACAACTGTTAGTTACCCAGATCAGACCGTTCAGTGCCAAGCAAAACCCGAGCAAAATGAGGAGTTTTGGCATCGAACTTTCGTTGCTGGTAGGGCTATTCCATTCACAGTCGTTCTACTTCTCCTTGCGAGGCACATTTTGCTTTCCAGTGCACTGTTTGATGACGGTAAGTTTGGAAGATATTCGATCAAATCAGTAAAACATAATTGTAGTTACCTTCATTTCTATTAGGTTTTTCCTGGCCAATTTCAAAACGTTTTTATTCATGTTCGATAAGATCATTCAAATTCGTTGAAGACTATTCAAAATTTCTGCTTTGCAGCTCCATGAAATTGGGCCTAGGCATGCCCCTCCTCAGAAAAAGCCTCAATATAACTTTTGTTGGGATGTTTCATTTTTCAGATTCTGTTACAAAACTGGAGTTAGCTGGCACAACAGTAGAACTGTGCACCTATCGCCACCTCTGTAGTAGTCTTCGTTGTTACTTTCAGCGGTATGAAGTCAACACTCGCACCGCTGCTGCCCCTCTGTGCCAGTGTGATCCAGAATGCACCTTCTTTAACGACTGTTGTCAAGACTACAATCAAACCTGCCAACCACTGGCCGATGAAGGGTCGACTTCCCATCTGGAAGGACTTGCGGTGTGTTTAATATATTTTGGTATAAAATATGTTGTTATTGTTATTAGCTCGTAAGACCTGATTGGGTTAAAGAGACGGTAAAACATTGGTAATGTTGGCAAAACTTCTTGAATGTATGAGTATACTTACTCTCTTTGAATCAAGATATACCATGTACACATTAAAGGGAAGGTACAACATTGGTAATGTTGGCAAAACTGCTTACATAAAAAGTATACTTACTCTCTTCGAATCAAGATATACATGTACATTAAAGGGAAGGTACAGCATTGGTAATGTTGGCAAAACTGCTTCTATGAGTATGCTTACTCTCTTTGAATCAAGATATACATTAAAGGGAAGGTACAGCATTGGTAATGTTGGCAGAACTGCTTCTATGAGTATGCTTACTCTCTTTGAATCAATATATACATTGAAGGGAAGGTACAGCATTGGTAATGTTGGCAAAACTGCTTCTGTGAGTATGCTTACTCTCTTTGAATCAAGATATACATTGAAGGAAGGTACAGCATTGGTAATGTTGTGAAACTGCTTCTGTGAGTATGCTTACTCTCTTTGAATCAAGATATGCATTGAAGGAAGGTGCACAGCATTGCTAATGTTGGCAAAACTGCTTCTATGAGTACGCTTACTCTCTTTGAATCAAGATATACATTAAAGGAAGGTACAGCATTGGTAATGTTGGCAAAACTGCTTCTATGAGTATGCTTACTCTCTTTGAATCAAGATATACATTAAAGGTAAGGTACAGCATTGGTAATGTTGGCAAAACTGCTTCTATGAGTATGCTTACTCTCTTTGAATAAAGCCAGTATATGCTTTTGGTAAAATGTCTGTAAATGCATCTATACTTCATAAGAATCAAGATTATGTTTAAAAAACCAACCTATGAAAACTTGCAGCTTATTTTATTGTGACTTTAATAAGAAAATCATTCAGAAAATTCATTCAGATTATTTACTTTACACCAAGTAAGTTTTATATAAAACTGTGATCATTTATGACTCTCGAGATTATCAGGAGTGTACATTGTATATAGGGGGCTTTCATTTATCAAGATATACATTCAACAAACAACCTGTGACAAATTCAGCGTATTATTATTTGTGTCGTTAACAAGAAGAATAGTGATGATGCATTTTCATTTTAATGCAAAATTCAAGAATACTCTTTCTTAAATTCGAACTGTAAGTTATTTCACCCTCTTAAAACAGACAACACCTCAGCTAATATTATTTATAAGGAAGATTAATGCCATCATCAGCTATACACCAAGTAAGTTTCACACTGTAATTCAACAATATTATATTTTTTAAACTGACAATTCTATACATTATCTTAAACAGTTTTTTGTCCTTTTTCAGCTTGGAGAATTAACCTGTTACTTTGAAGATACAATCAATCCTATGAAGGGGTACTACGTCATAGCTACTTGTCCGGATGACAGCCCAGTGCGCGATGATACCTTCTGGTTTCTATGCGGATATGTCGACAACAAAGACTTGTTTTCAACGATTCTCGTCTCTGGTGTGAAGAATAACCTTCCGTATAGGAATGTGTATTGCGCCCTCTGTCGAGGAGAAAACATATCTGACTTGGAGTCTTGGTCTGTGAATGTTGAATGTGATAATGAGTTTGTGGCCACAGAGGCCCTTGATCTACTATCAAACTCCACCTCCCGTGCCACTCTGGATATTATAGAGGGAGGTTTAGGGTGTAAGGTGCTAGCCAAATCTCCTGACCCAACTGCTTCAATCCTTCGAGCGTGCTACTCCGATGTTGTAGAGTCCTGTCCTGACGGACATCCACTAAGTGAGGCCTGCGAGTCATACACAGCATTCGTTCAGACCAAATTACTTGGCTTCAAGTTTATCGAAATCCTCATTGTGCCGCCTGTAACATACAGACCGTCCTTAAACATACGGACTGCAACCAAAATTACCCCTCCGTTTCTACTGTGGATTTGTACGTCACCACCCCACCTGATAGGCCACAAACCCATCCAATTCCTTGCTTATCATATATCTGCCCATCAATCACTTTGGACCACTACCCACTTCTAGACTACCACTACACTTCTGGACAACCACTTCTGGACAACCACCCACTTTTGGACCAACACCCCCAGATTATATACCGGTACCGCCGATCTCGATCATTCTTGACTTCCGATCTGGGGGTAACGTCAAAGTCGTAAGGCAGCATAAAGTGTTCGTTCAAGAACAGGTCACGTGTTCATCTAATGAGGTATACGATCCATTTCTTTCATCATGTCGAAAGCTGTCTTGCATTGAAGGGTATGTCTTGGAAGACGATCGGTGCATTCCAAAAATAAAGATTGCTCAGCACGGATTGAATATGGTGATTTATATGCATGTCACTGTCTGCACATTGGAGCCTTCAGAGAATGGAACTGAAGATGCCATTAAGGGCTGCCTTGCTGAACTTATGAGAGTTGATCAACGTCAATTTGAACCTTCAACAATTACTCCTACAATGCTAACGGCCAACTGTTCCACAAATGAGCAGCAGGTACTTCATCCATTCATGGTCCAATCAAATTGGGAAACATTTCTAGAGTTCCATCGCAGCTTAATACAAAGGACTGCAGGGAAGACAATTTGTCCAAATTACGTCATGATGCGGATTGTTGCTGTGGAAATGATTTATTATAATGTGAATTTATCTCTCAGTAAATGTAACGGGAGATGGATTAATGGATCTCACTTCTACAAGAATGAGACGGGTTTGGTGTACGTGAATGAGTCCAAATACTGGTATGCTACAAACCAGACAATTCAACGAGCGATACTCATCCAAAGCAAGATATCCAGTGAATTTGAATGGTTTTATGATCTTCAGTTATGCCAAAATCCTGATCTTTCCTGCTTACTTGAGACATTCAACAGTTCATTATTTCAACCGAACGATAACAATGAAACACTCATGTACACTCCGACTGGGGCCATTTTAGGGAGACCAGTATATAGAAACATGGAGTGGTAAATCCAAGTCTGTTCTTTTCAATGAACAGAACGGACTCGAAACATCACTAAAGTCGTCAATTTCTTTCAATATTCACCAATACAGGGATTCTCAGTCTCATTGGAAGCATCTTATCAATGCTAGCGGCAATCATCACTTTCCTAACCTACTGCATCTTCAAGGAGCTCAGAAACCGCACCAGTGGTCCCATCATGAACCTTTACAGCAACCCTGTTTATGGCACAGCTACTCCTCCTACTAAGTAGCGTGGCAACTATACATCCAACGATCTGTACTATTGTAGCCGTTTCGTCACACTACTGTCTGATTGTCAACGTAATGTGGACTGGAGTTCTTGCTTTTAAACTCCAACGAACATTTGCGACAAAACCAACAGTCCGACAAAATCTGCTAGTGTGTCCTTGGCAACCGTTGTCATTTGCTTGGGGCATCCCCTTTCTCATCGTCATTCCATGTTTAATCCTACACCTCTGTAATTGTACTGGATATCCCACTGTGGTACGGCAACGAGAATGTCTGTTGGATCGGGAATGGTTATGTCAACATTCTTGTCGTTGGGTTCCGATTGGGATGGTCATATCTGTCAATATTGTCCTGTTTTCGTTCACTGTCCACGGTATACGTAAAACAAACAAGAACACAAAAATGGTACGGAAAGATAAAACTAGGAAGCAGCAAGCAAAAGAAGAACTGATCATTTACATAAAGGTAAGTCTGCAAGATCTGCTTATTAAAAGGGATTGTATAAATTGGTAATGGTGGTAAAATCAGTATCTATCAGTATGCTTACTCTCTCAAACATACAGACTTTCTTTCCGTATAAACTACCTTTAGTAGGAGACTAAATGCCGGCCCTGGCTCACTTCCCCCAAACCACCCCCAAACCCACCCCGCCCCCAAAACAAACCCCCAACCACCCCCCGACCCCAAAAAACATCCCAAAAATCGATGGGGCGATGGTTCATCGCCCCATCTCCCCATCTCAAAAAAAATATGAAAAATAACTAAATAACATTGAAATTTTAATTTAATAAAATCTAGTAGGATAATAAAGACGATGAATTCTAGATTTTGGTCAAAGACTGTTACGCAACTCAAAGAGTTTGTTGAAAGAAAAGAAATAAAGATGGGTGATCCATCTGGCAAGTACGGCAAATTAATTAGAAAAGATTACATGTTGGCGATTATAAAACATTTTGATAATTGAGCGCCTAAAAAGATTATTCTGTGCGAATGGCTTTTAGTGGGTAAAACGAACAAGTGTTGTTTACCGAGCGTGGCATGAGACAAATTTTGCCGGCTGCATCAGTGGCGTATTCGTCAAGGAAAATCTATATCGGCTCCATGCAGAAGGTGTAAGAAGGGTACAAAAACAAAGACGCATTTATGTACGAAATGCGGCGATTATATTTTTAAAAGAATTCTAAACCGCGTTGAAGCGAGAGCTAGAAGAAATTTTAATCTCGTCATGGAAGAGTTGAAAAATAAAATAGTATTAAAAAGTTGAATTATACGCGGGAGGTCTTTCTAGCGGATCTAAGGCTAGTTTATTATAAATATCGTTGTAAGATTTTTCTATCGAAAAGTTTACTTTAATTTCAAAAGTTTTTCTAGAAGGTCCTTTTTTTCTTTGTCGATGATGGCTTTGACATCTGGAGGAGCGTCTTTAGGAGTAAATTTTGTTCGAATGTTTTCTTTCATCTCCGAGTACTTGTTTCGCTCCTCGTTGATTAAAACAAATTCTTCTTGGCTTATACAACTGTCTTCGATCGCTTTCGAAACGTGACTGCCGACGGTGTTAAAACTCGGCTAAAACTCTTATCTCGTTGTGTTTCTTTGATTTTTTGCCGAGCTTGTATTTCGCGTATTTCATCGCCATCACCATCGCCATACCGCCTAACCCGATGGCTACTCCTTCGAGGATGAATCCGACCGGCGCTGCTACGACGCTGGCAAGACTGACAATTCCCATCGTTCCAGCCGCGATACCGCTGCATTCGGCCATTGTTTCTACGATAGATAATGTCTTGATGATTTTATTGTATTTTTTATACGATCTCTGGCGCTCATTTCTCTCTATGGAAATTTCTTTCTGGATTTGGTTGCTTTTTTTGTAATCTAAACGAATTCACATCTAGATTACCCGAGGTGTCCATGGCTGGTAATGTAGGATATATCTTTGCATCTGCCATTATTCTATTAATAATGTAACCCCGACCAAAATATGGTCTCAGGTTAAAAGTGTATTTTATCAACAATATGTTTCATATTGTTGTGATTTCCTTTTGCTTATTTATTTCCATGTATTTCTTACTCTCCCTGTGCTTTCTATTAAGCCCGTCTCTAAATCCTTGCTCTTTGATCTTCACCTACTGTCTATTCAAGCATGTCCTTAATCTTCTAGCTTCCTGGAAGATGTTGAGCTACACCTCTTGTAGGCTCTGTTCAACTTCAGGGTGTATTACTTGTGTAGACCCACAAAAGCTTTCCAGGTTGTAAATGCTACTATTACTTCCTTACCCTTGACCACATTTTCACAGCTTCCCCAAGCTGTGAAGCCACTAAAACTTATCTACCCGTCACCCCTTCGTTACTAAACTGACCAATCAACTTGAGAGCCATGAGTGATGTTTTCAAACTATCCAATGAGGACTTTGGCTGATCTCCGCTCAGGCATGGTCAGGGGCTGGTTCAGGCCCCAAATTTTGGTAGGCCAGACATTCCTACCATTTGCATCGGATCGAGCTGGTCGTACTTTCCTGCGCTTCAACTTTTTCTAAAGTGCTTGCACCAGCATTTTCTGATCTTCAACTTTTCTTTGAGTGCTTGTCAGCACATCATCTTTCAAGCACTCCCTGCAAACAGCTTTCAATTTCATATGAGTATTGGGTCTCTATTCAGGCTCGGATGACTGGACCAAACAACATTTGCGAAGAGACGGTCTAGACTGGCCTCTTGACTTCAGCTTTCCGAGGTCACAACCCAGAAGACATCGTCCAGTCAACCGAGACCATCGTCCAGTCAACCAAGACCATCGTCCAGTCAACCGAGACCATCATCCTGCAAGTATAAAATTGTATTATGTCTTACAACCCTCTTTGACAAGAGATCACGGGAGGTATCGTCGCTGGAGCAAGTATCGTCGCTGGAGCTCCGACTGACTTTTGCGGACTTCGCCCCGTAGGACGCGAATCGCGGCTTTTATTTTTATACTCTGTATTGGCGCCTATTTGAGCTCACTATTGGTTTGACTTAACTTTTCAGGATCCTGATATTAATTGTGTGATTTATATTTTTGACATTTGACAAAGAGATTTATTTTAACAATAAATCAAGAGTTTCTTTTAGTGCATATGAATCTTGAGTTTTCCACCTTTGTGGTTATTTCAAAAGAGAATTGTTTAATGTTTTCGGTTCCCGCTATATTTTGAAGGCGAACTTTGGGTTACAATAATATAGATTATATATTTTTTAAACCAAGGGAAAACTTTCAACTTTTATATCAAAACAGATTCCCGTGTTTATAGCGCCAAAAAAGATCGATTGTACAAAGACTTCTTGACCTTCGGTCTTGAAGCAAATTCCACATTCTAAAACCTGCGGTAAGGCGGTAAAAGAAGGTTTTACATTAAATTCATCAGTAGTGGAGAATATATAGGCTCGATTGGCTACAAAATTGCGCTTTGACGTGATTGAATAAGAATCATTTTCACTCTTGATTCTTTTTGCAAAAATTGAACAGTATGCCGGTTCTCTATCGAGGAAAAAACAGGGTTGATTCGTCAATCCATTCCACTCGAGGTTTATGGGTAGTCTTCCCATTAAATTTATCAACTTTATCAACGAATTTCTCTCGTAGCAATACGTCCATGATATTCAAAAATGGATGTATCGTCATTATTGGATGAAATTGGTTCGCTCGTAAAACCCGGACCGTAAATACTCGCCATTTATATTTACTATTTAAAAGCATTTATTAATTTCGACGGTTATAATGGCAGGCATACCGTGATTATTAATGTCTTTACCGCTCGAATCTTTTATTTTAAAACTCAATTCGTTTAAAGTGCTAGTCTTGATATTTTTCGTAATGGATTATTAATGTCTTTACCGCTCGAATCTTTCATTTTAAAACTCAATTCGTTTAAAAGTGCTAGTCTTGATATTTTTTCGTAATGGATTAGAATATTTTATCCAGGTACTTTGACCAAATTTTACATCTTGTATGGGTAAAACATTTAAGGGTTAACGATATCAGAAGTTTACCATCTCGATTATCGATTGTATTATCTAATTCGACGGGATTGTTAAAATTTTTAATTTCAATCGTATGATGCATTTTAACAAAACGATAAAATAATGTTAGTTTATAATAAAATGACGCTTCCTTTAGCATTTCAGAGTAATATATCAAAGCGGTATCAACAATGTGGAATTTTAAAGCTAAAACAATTTCTTCCAGCGACTTACGTGACAGAAAACGATTTTGTACAAGTAGAACTCGCCGATCCTTTTGCTTTAGCAAGTACAAGTTGCCTCACGTCAATAGCGATGAGATTGTAAGTAGCTGGAATTCGTATCCGCTAAAGTTTTATCAGAATCAAATGAATTTTGTAACGTGGTGTAGTACCGTACGATGGGGTGTGGAGTGAGTTACGAACATTTCCCATTCGAATCCGATGATTAATCATTTCTTTAAGTTTCACGTCTATTATCAAATTAGACGATTGCTCAAAGAAATGAGCTGCCCACATCTTTTCAAAATTTTGGAGCGCGTTTGAAAACAATATAGACATTGGCGCGTATAAAAATATGTAGAGACTTTCACGTCTCGCCGGTATCAAATGAAACAACAAGAAGACAACAACTCGAGAGGATTGGGAATAGCCTATTATTACGACAACGGTTACATTCCGGTGCCTGGGAAAGACTACGATAATTCAAGCCTGCACGTTCCGTTTTCGAATGAAAACGATTATACAGACGTGACAAAGATGGGCTTTGGGGATCATCCCTCGACGTTTACAGTCGACTACATTTCACAATCTCCCAGACTTAGCAAGCTTGGGTTAAATTTATAATCGCGTCGGGATTGGCTCAGGGTTTTACGGATATAGGTACAGAACGAATCAACGATTCTGTAAGGACGTACGTTTACGGCATGCTAGAAGCTCAAGCTAAAACTGGAATTCTCGTACCGGGTACCGGTTTAGATGCAAAAGAGAATTCTTAAACATTCTCGAGGCTTCGATCGATTCCCCGGTAGATTCCCCGGTAGATTGGTAGATTCCCATTTTGATTGGACGAAAGAAATACGTCACGCAGGTCACATTTTCAACCGCCATTTTAACTACGATACGATGTCGTTTGTTTTCGTCCCAATGATCGTTGGAGAATCGTTTCACAATTAATGGAAGGAGTCTTCATTACTTTGTTTCATTTGAAGGTATGTAAACTTTCATTTATTATACATGTATGTTTGTTTTAGGATACAGATAATGACTATACAAAACCATTAGTGTGTGCAGCAGGTCATGTGCTGACCATGTAAATGTGTATGTGGTTGACTGTATGTGTATACATATACTAGATATTAGTATTACTATATGTACAACCCATTGTCATTGTTCTGTACAATGGATGGAGGGGTCATCATGATAATTATGTGGACATGATATGTTCGCTGTTTTATTAACAAAACACACACATGTTACAGTACTACTAACGTTACTAGTAGGCAATTTGGCTAGTAGTGTCAGTATTTTGTGTCGGTCTTGTGTGGAGGTTGCTGCACTGCAGTTTATACTGGCACTTTTCTTACTAAACTAAAGTAGGCCTGAAACAATCACCACCTTTATTGAGATAATGAAAATGTCACATCATGGAGGAAGGAAGAGGTCACATGTATTATATTCTATTCTATTCTAACGCCTAACTTAAAGGCATTTTTCTGAAGTTACATCAATCCATCATCCTGATAATAATATGAGGGGTTGTGTTTTATTAGCATGGCCCATTATTCTCCATCCCTCTTTGAAAACATTTACATGTAATTTTGTTTTTACATGATATGTTTATATTTCAGATCAATGGTTGATCATGCTTGCTATGACATCATGGTCAACCATCTACAGTTTACACTACTTAAGGGTGAGGATGATGAACATCTTGTAAGTTTTTCTGCACTCAAACAATGATTTATTAATTTTGATGAATCCATGCCCCCACAGATAAAGAGAAAATGTAAAACAGGAACATGGGCAGATTAAGTGTGGAAAACTAATATTACTTAAGGCTGTGTGTTTTTGGTTTATATTTCAGGAACCGGATACCCGAAAAAGGGGAATCTTCGGATACCCGGCTACCCGTAAATAATTTGTAAAACACATAAAATACTCCCAAATGTATAAAATAACCAATATGAACACAAGTTTCTCTTGTTTAAGGCGGGTGAAGGGCAAAAGGCAACTCTATAGTCATGCCACTATAGGATGCCATGCACCAAGTCATTTATTGACCGGTAAGGATGTGACTGTTAATAACCTATTGCATTTTAAAGTGCATTCTGGGAATCTGGTGACAAATCCCATAACATGCAAATCATTTGAAGTACACAGGCATAGGCCTAATGATGCACCAAATTTGTAAAAGATGTGTTGTCGTTCAATTCCTAGCATGTAGTGAGAAAGCTTAACATGTTTTTTTTGTTTCTTTTTACATTGAAAAGTGATTAATTAGCCATAATTTTTTAGGCCTTATGAATTCTTAGGCATGTATCATCACCATCTAAGCTGAGATTGTATTAGCAGAATCTTAATGATGAATAACAATTAAGGAATTTCAATTTCTAGAAAAACTTCAACATTTTATACATCGGTATCCGTATATATTGAATATACATGTATAAACACTGGGAAGAAATTCAGAAATATTTTGGAGATTCGAGAGAAGAACACGCCATGGGAGTAACCAAGGCTTTGGGCCTGTCGAATGTGAAACTCGCAGATTACCTACTAGATAAATACAGTTTGTTTTTAGATTTGAGAAGCAACGATGATAACAAAGTTCATGGTAGTGGCAGACGGATAGAAAACGCATCCAAAGGAATTACCATTCAACTCGAAAAGCAGTCGGAAACTGCCGGCGATTTAAACTGCTACATTTACATCATTTACATCATCGATGATTCAAATCAACTGCTGAAATCTATTGCACAGCGCAACAACTGGGACTTTATCGACAACGGAAACATAAATTCGGACCATCTTGTCCCGGGCGCGTGCATCTCAATACCACAGGAGCAGGGCAGGATTAACACCTCTGAGGGCCCCTGGGCACCTGAAACTCCAAGGGCCCCCCCACGGGCACGGGTCGTTCGCGTGCGGCCGCGAAGCGGCCGTGCGCAAATATGCGCAAATTTTTTGTTTTCATTTTCCTCTAAATATTCACAATTTGGTGATTGTCAATATTTAGATACCTTATTTGTCCAACTGACAAATAAGTCCTCAACTATACAGTCATTGTAGTCTGTCAGACAGACGCACAAAGGCCTACATGCTAAGCTGGCATTCATTAGAAAATGAGTTTCAATCAGTTGACTTGACTTTCATGAAATAAAGTTGATTTAATCAATAAAGGCAAAATAACAACACAAGGCTACTATTTCAAAGGATTTATTAATTTTCATTCACTATTATTCAGTGGTGGAAAGTAACTAAGTACATGTACTCAACTTTTTTATCTATTAGATAAATAAATAAATTAGATAAAACATTTTGGGAAAAAAATTTTGGAAAAAAAATTTTTGGAAATTTTGTTTTTCAATTTTTTTCGACCACCATGGAGGGCCCCTGATGCCCAGGGGCCCCTGGGCACTCCCAAAGTGCCCATATGGTAGATCCGGCCCTGCACAGGAGTACGCCTATTCGCCAAAAAACATTATACAGCACATAGCCGGACCATCAGAAAACATTTATCGACGCACACCACCCAGCTAACATGCATACGTTGGGCCGACGTAGGTGAACGTCGGATAAGTTGGCGTCAAAAACGGACGTTGTACGAACGTCGGGAAGGTCAGTCACATTCTAAACGTTGTACAGACGTTGGCAAACAGTATGAAGTACAACAGTTCGATTTCCAACGTTGGCACAACGTAGTTATAATACGGCCAACGTAACGTCGGCGTCCTAAGGTTGTGCCAACGTCGGGAAATGTTGTGCGGTATACAAGGTCGATTTTCAACGTTGGCACAACGTACGTATAGTGTGGGCAATGTAACGTCGGCATTTTAAGGTTTTGTCAACGTCGGCAAATGTTGTACAGTATAACAGGTCAATTTTCAACGTTGGCACAACGTAGTTATAATGTGGGCAACGTAACGTCGGCGTCCTAAGGTTTTGTCAACGTCGGCAAATGTGCAGTATACAAAGTCGATTTTCAACCTTGGCACAACGGAAGTATAGTGTGGTCAATGTAACGTCGGCGTTTTAAGGTTTTGTCAACGTCGGCAAATGTTGTGCAGTATACAAGGTCGATTTTCAACGTTGGCACAACGTAGTTAAAATGTGTACAACCTAACTACGGCGCATCATACGTTGTGCCGACGTCAAAATCCAATGGTGTTTTAATTTCCGAAGAGGCAGGGCATTGTACACTTTAATTTAAAAAAAATATCGTAATTTTACGGCTAAAAGTGTGTAAATTCCACGGTGAATTACCGTATCATCCCTTTTTCAGTGTTTTACGGCCGAAACCCGTATTACGGCCGCTCCCATTGCACTCTGGGATATATCCAGTATGTAAATCATCTGACCTTAATTTGACCTAGCTTTGTGCTTGAATCATTTCCAAGGTTTAAATATGTGAAAATGGGTAATTTTAAGCCATTTTCAAATATTTACTGTTAACTTTATGATAAAAGGTAACATTTTGGTGTTCTCTTCTATTTTGATGTGAAAAAGTACATTCAAAATTTCAAATATTGAAATATAGATTATAATTGCATGACACCATGATTTGAAAAGAGATTTGAAAAGACAGTATATAAAGGATACATGTTCTAAACATTAGTAACTGGAGAGGGGTCATTGGAACCAGACTACGCGTACGTGTAGGTAAGCGAAAGACTTTGTGTAAAATAAACAATTGCATCGATTAACCCCAATTAATATCTACAGATCCATCCCATAGTAAATGCAGCATCCCGTGGACGTTTCAACCTTAACTGCTTAAATACCGTAAATAATACATTAACCGTAGATTCATTTCCAGTTATGAAAATACGGTACCCGTGAATATATGGAAATATTTAAAACTCGCTGCACTACGTTTGACCGGGAATTTTTTTACAATGTAGGTCTACCCAGCCTAGCATGCATACGTTGGCCCAACGTGTGGCAACGTTGTGGCGGGGTTGACCCGTCGTCGGTACAACGTTGGCATAACGTCTTCGACGTTGGCCCGATGGAGAAAATAAACGTCAAGGCGACGTCAACTGCATGCCGACGTTGGGCCAATCATAAAATATTATGTTGTCCCAACGTGTTACTAATACGTCATACGAACGTTGGACGTACCGACGTTGGTCCAACATATGCCGACGTTGTGGCAGGGTTGGCCCGACGTCGACCAACACGATATTAACGTCTTCGACAATGCGACGTCAACTGCCGACGTTGGGCCAACTGTAAATTCTTACGTTGGCCAACGCCGCAGAGAACCTCCTTTGGTGCAATCTCCTTTGGTGCAATCTTGTACTTCGATGCCCTTAAGAAACCGACTGGAGCTGGCCCAGATGTTTCGACGGTTTTCCGGCTATCCAATCAGTACTACCCTCACCGGCAGCCGAAGCGACGTCAACTCCTCCACTACCAACCACGACCCAAACTAACTCAATCCGAGATCCACAATCCGAAATCATCAACTCCGAGACCAAGAATGGAACCAATACCTGGAAAGGTCAGAGAACTACTCAACCCACAAAGCATGATTCCAAAGTAAACTTAATAGATGGCATCATTCACAACCAAAGTGCGGGTGATTTTGCATTCGCCCACCTCAATGTCAGAAGTATAATGAATAAATTCGACCATTTTAAGATATTGATGTCTAAAAATACATTTGATATCATCTGTTTAAACGAAACTTTTTGTGACTCCTCAATCTCCAACGAAGAGCTTAACCTCCCCGAATACTCTTTTGTCAGAAGAGATAGAAATCGTCACGGGGGTGGGGTGGCAATATACATCCGAAATAATTTAACTTTCATCCGCCGTGATGACCTAGAAACAGATGATGTCGAGTGTTTATGGGTTGAAGTCAAATGTAAGCAAAGGCAGCCTGTGCTTATAAGTTCTATTTACAGGCCACCTTCAAGTTCTGTTGAGTTTATAGACAAACTGAGTGGTATTATAGATAGAGCCTCATGTGAATGTAAATAAATTATTGTAGTTGGTGACTTTAATTGTGATGTTTCCGAAGATGATAATGGTATTTCATCAAACCCTATAACTTCATGTTTTAATATGTTTCAAATGACGCAACTTATACATTATCCCACCATGCGTTACTGAATTTACTGAAACAACCATTGATCTAATTTTTAGCTCTCACGCTGAACAAGTGAAAGTGGTGTCCTATCTGTCCTGATTAGTGACCACTATCTTGTTTATGGTCTTCATAATTGGAAAGCCCCCCAAAAAGAAGGCCGTTCGATTAACTTCAGATGTTTCAAAGATATAGACAATGACACCTTTCAAGACGACCTCCTTAATGCCCCATGGGAACATGTCCTTAATATTGTCATGATGTTAATGAAGCATGGTCCATATGGCACTCTCTGTTTATAAGTATTATTAACCATCATGCACCAATGAAATCAAAACGTATTCGTGGTGCATCGTTGCCTTGGCTCGATGGTGAAATTCTCAAAATCATGCGACAGCGAGATCGTGCAAATAAAATCGCTAAACGTTCAGGCTCACAATATGACTGGAATGCCTACAAAAAGTTGCGGAACATGATGACTGGAAAAATCCGCAGCAAGAAAAGCGAATACTTTAAATCAACCATCGAGGAAAATAAAGGCAACTCATCCATTCTGTGGAAAAAAAACTAAAAGAGGTTCTCCCAAACAAACAGAATATTATTCCAAAGTCTATTATTTCCCAGAATGGGGAATTCGTTGATGATCCCACCGACATTTAACGAACATTTTTCTACAATCGGTACACGTATGGCTAGTAATGTCCCTCCATGTGAACTTGAAGTGGACAATATCCACTCTTTTGTTACAGATTCACTTGATGTAAAATGCTTTCTGCCTGATATTATAGAAGAATATGTCCATAAGTAAATATCATCAATGTCGGTCGGAAAAGCAACAGGTCCGGATGGAATAAATGTGAAAATGATTAAAATAGCGTCTCCGGACATAACTAAATCCTTAACACACATCTTCAACCTGTCGATAAGATGCGAGCAATACCCTAGACAGTGGAAACACGCCTTGGTTACACCTATTCACAAGGGTGGAGACAAATGTAATACAACTAACTATCGGCCTATTTCAATACTGCCGATTATCTCTAAGATTCCAGAAAGATGGATACACTCTGCAGTATATTCATATCTTGATGAAAGTAATCTGATTCCCTGCTGTCAGTCAGGGTTTAGGCCCTTACACTCAACTGAAACCACCTTACATGATTTAACGAACAAATGTTTTCAGGCTATGGAGCGTGGGGAAATGACAGGCACTGTTCTTATAGATCTAAGTAAAGCATTTGACTCTGTTAATCACGCAACTCTCCTAGATAAACTTGAAAGGGTGAATATGTTAACCTCTGTAATAAACTGGTTTAAGTCATATCTAAGTGAACGTAGTCAGTCTGTGACTATTGAGTGCAACATATCTAAGGGCCTACCACTTAACACCGGCGTACCACAGGGATCAATTTTACGTCCACTGTTATTTATTATTTATACAAGTGACCTACTGCTTTGTATCCCTAAAGAGTGTAATTTGTTCATGTATGCTGACGACTCGACATTAACGTGCAGTTCTACCAGTGTTGATGAGACAGAGAACAACTTGAATATAGCCCTAGCTAGAATTTACGAATGGTGTGTCAGAAACAAACTTACAATAAACGCCAGCAAAACCAAATCCATGCTCATTGGAACTAAACGAAAAGTCTGCAGTACTGACCTTAATGTCAGTATCGCTGGTAGTCCAGTGGTAAAGGTGAACTCTTGTAAATGTTTGGGTGTTATTAATGATGAAACTTTAAGTTGGGGCCCGCACGTTGAATACGTGAAGAAAACCGTTTCCTCTAAACTAGGTATGCTAAATAGAATCCGCGACTATGTTCCTTAAAGCAGCCTCCACTCTCTTTTTGTTAGTTTAGTTATGCTATCTTTAGATTATTGTAGTACTGTATGGGGAGGACGGTACACATCTCACGACAATATTCTTAATAAATGTCTGAAAAGAGCTGCGCGGATAATCCTTAAATGTGCATTCTTAACTCCTTCAGCCGATATGTTTGCTAGACTTTAATTGGATGTCATTTTCGGAAAGAGTTGAGTATAAAAAGGCTATTCTTGTCTACAAATGTATAAACAAAATTACTCCTTTGTATATGACAAATCTGTTTTCACCACTTATTCAAAATCGTGAAACGAGACAATCCACTGACATGGCACTGAAGATTCCTTTTGCGAAAAAAAAGAATGTTATGCCTCAAGCTTTTGCTGTAACTGGGTACAATCATATGGAATAATTTGCATGTACAGTTGAGAACCATGACTTTTCTAACCTCATTCAAATCCGAACTACGTAAAACGTTCAGTCAGTAACATATACTTTTAGATGTCACAAAATATGTCCGAATTCTCTTAACGATGTTGTACATGTAGTTCTAATAGTTCTACAATATTTATAACAATTATGCACTAATCCCAAATGCTTTTACTTTATTGTATTGTATTTGTAATGTATTGTACTTGTACACGTGTATAGTCATTTGTATGCAGGGCCCCAATGGAAACCAGTTTTAACTGTTTGGGCATACCCTGGGTAAAGAAATGTAATAATAATAATTATTATTATTATGGACGCTCAACTCAATATCGAAAATGGACGATTTCATTCCGCGATATATAAAAAAAAATCATGTTGAATATTATTAAACATGTTACCGAAATATCCACACGCTGCATTGATATGCGGTCAGACCGGATGCGGAAAAACAGAATTTGCTTTAAATCTATTGGAAGATGAAAAAGAATATCGTAGATATTTTGAGCATATAGTCATACTATGTCCGACCTCTGCCGAAAATCTCACCTACCAAAACAGAAGGTGGATTTGGAACGATGAGCGAGAGCACATTAACGACTTGATCGACTCGACGCTACACAGAGTTATAGAAATTTACCATGATGCCTTCAAAGGAGATGAGACGCTGTTTATCATCGACGACTGCTCCGCAACCAAAGCGTTAAAACACAGAAAATACGACGAGAATAATAAATGCATGGTCAGCGAGTTGGCCTTTAGCGGTAGACACGCTAAACACAGCTGTTGGATTCTTTCGCAAAAATTTAATACTACGTGTTGAAAGATTTTAGAGAGCAACTAAAGTGGTTGTGTATATTTTATTGCAAAGATAGAGACTCGTTCGAAAATTGTCTTCGAGAAAATGACGTCATACCGAACCAAGAGACCAGAAGAGAAATTAATCAAAAATTAAAAAAAGCCAAACATTGCAAGTTGATTTTAAAAACGGATCAACCAACCAATTACGTAGTATTGGACGGATCTGACCAGGTTGCAGCAAGTTACTTGGATAGGTCACCTACTAGGTGGCAGTAGGTTACTTGATAAGTGCAGCAAGGTACTTGGATAGGTCACCTACTAGGTGGCAGTAGGTTACTTGATAAGTGCAGCAAGGTACTTGGATAGGTCACCTACTAGGTGGCAGTAGGTTACTTGATAAGTGCAGCAAGTTACTTGGATAGGTCACCTACTAGGTGGCAGTAGGTTACTTACTAGATTATAATAAAATTTATAGATAAATATGCTAATCGAATGTTTTGTTGGATTTTGTATATTTACAAACTGTTTGATACTTGATGGAGTCGTATGTTTGATTCGTAAATACTCGTACGTAAATGATGAATTTATAAAACCGTTGACTAGAGCGAAGCAAATGTTAAAAAATATAACAAGTAAAAATATATAATAATGGACGAAGTTGCGAAAATTCTAAACGAACAGCCGCAGACAAGTTGTGTTGCAAATATCGCCTCACCGCCTATACCAATTGATAATAAGCGCGGCGATCGTTTGTTGGCCGTCGTGGCTGGAGGAAACTCGAGGAAATATTTCGGTAAAGAGTATACCATTTCCGAGATTGAAACTTTAAACGCTATAGAACGAGATAAATTATACGCGCGATACGAAGCGAGACTAGGTCGTGAAATGATAGCCTCATTGGGCTCATCGATCATAAGTCTTTACGCTAGAGTGCTGGGATCTGGATTAAACTTGATCGATGTGATGGGATATAGAGGGCGCTCTTCGTTGAGTGAGCAGCCATTTTTGCTCTGTGCAAATTTTTTTTTTTTTAATCTTTTTTAATCTCTATTTGTATTTGTCATTCCTAGTGAGCCTTTTAAATAAATAATTTTTTCTGGTTCTTTTCTTATTGTTTTGTAACAATCGGATTCTTTAATATTCCTTATTACAGATTTTTTAGAATCCTAATGACTGCGTTTTGCCCCCTTTTGCTTTTTTTTTTTTTTTTCATCTTTTAATTTATTATTTATTTAATTCCTTTTTCTCAAGTGCTCATTAACTTTTATCTTAAGTTAAAGTTTCTGTGAACTGTTTAACCTTTTAATGTTTCTAAATTTGTAGCTACTTTATTGCTATATTCTTGATACCTTTGATTTTGTGAATATCTTATTGCTTTTATTTAAAAATTGTTATATATGTATATATAACTTCTTTTGAACCATTGTATATTTTCCCTAATTCAGCCCCTGGCTGCTATGGAAAATGTTTTTAAATAATAATAATAATAAACCATGAATAATAATACGAATGTACGATCGATGATGAAGATGGTTTAATTACCGATTTAGAAAAAGACCCGTTCATCTCGAGCGCTCTTTCTTGCGGATTATGCGAAGTACACTACAAGTACGGAAGATTTTTAGCGCCAATCACAGGGGCGCTAATTTCAGCGAAACATTTTAAAATAATAGATTCTTGTCTAGATTATAAAGACGATGGAGCAAGATAAAACGGAGGAGACGCCCGTAAACCAAGTAACGAAAACACCGACTAAAATTTAAAAAATCCGAACAGAGTCGCGGCTGGTAAAAGACTCGCAGAACTTAATAAAAAGAAAAAGCAAAGTTTAAAAAAACCATCGACGACGCTGTCAAACCAAACACATCCCCGAGTGTGAAAGAAGAAAGCGACGGAGTAAACACGCTTTACATCGGACTGGGAGTAGCAGTCGTTGGAGGTATTGCATATTTTATCTGCAAGGCGCTAAACTCTGACCAAAAAACTCCGTAGAAACTGTTGCGCAATCAGCCCCAGAACCCGTAAAAACTGTTTCACCATCACGAGACAAAGATGTTGATCCATTCGAAATGGAATAAAAAAATATTGTCTATAATATAAAATGTCTGCGTTAGATACAAACAGCATCGTCAATGCAGCCCATCACGGATGTGCTGTAGGAATTATAGCCGTTATTTATAGCATGGTCGCTAGAAAAGTGTTTAAAACAAGTACGGAAGATTTCAATTCAATCAATTCAATTCATTTATTTGTCATGCCAGCATGAAAATCATTTCCTCAGTTTGCACATATAAACAAATTAATACACACTATTATGTTAAAAATTAAAAAAATTGTAATTATTAAAAATTATTCCATATTATGCATATTGTATTTGTTATATTACAAAATACAGCAAATAAAATATAATTCAGATATAAGTTTTTGTCACAACAAAAACTAGGTGTTCGGTTGAAGTTAAAATGGTGACGTCATCAATTCGAAGTGTTGGAGAAACTTAGTCAAATGTTAACGTCTGTTGAAGTTCTCGCGAGAAGTTTATTTGAATACAATACAATACTGAATTTAGAAATTATTTTAATATTAAACTTTGACTTCCGGTTTGGACAGGAAGTAAAGGTCAAATTGGGGTCATGTTTTTGTAAATACTTTTGACAATTAACTATCTGTACAATGGTGCAAAAACTGTGAATTTACCTCTTGTGGTTGTTGAGATGATTTTTTAAAATATTAAACTTTGACTTCCGGTTTGGACAGGAAGTAAGGTCAAATTGGGGTCATCTTTGTGTAAACATGTTTCGATAATTAACAATCTATACAATGGCGCAAAAAATGTCAATTTACCTCTTGTGGTTGTTGAGATAGGATTTTTTTTAAATATTAAACTTTGACTTCCGGTTTGGACAGGAAGTAATGTCAAATTGGGGTCATCTTTTAGTAAATATTTTTTGACAATTAACGATCTGTACAATGGTGCAAAAATTGTGAATTTACCTCTTGTGGTTGTTCAGATATGATTTTTTTTAAATATTAAACTTTGACTTCCGGTTTGGACAGGAAGTAAGGTCAAATTGGGGTCACCTTTGTGTAAATGTTTCGACAATTAACAATCTATACAATGGTGCAAAAAATGTCAATTTACCTCTTGTGGTTGTTGAGATAGGATTTTTGTAAATATTAAACTTTGACTTCCGGTTTGGACAGGAAGTAAGGTCAAATTGGGGTCATCTTTTTGTAAATATTTTTTGACAATTAACGATCTGTACAATGGTACAAAAACTGTGAATTTACCTCTTGTGGTTGTTGAGATATGATTTTTTTAAATATTAAACTTTGACTTCCGGTTTGGACAGGAAGTAAGGTCAAATTGGGGTCATCTTTTGTAAATATTTTTTGACAATTAACGATCTGTACAATGGTGCAAAAATGTCAATTTACCTCTTGTGGTTGTTGAGATATGATTTTTAAAATATTAAACTTTGACTTCCGGTTTGGACAGGAAGTAAGGTCAAATTGGGGTCACCTTTTGTAAATATTTTTGACAATTAACGATCTGTACAATGGTGGAAAATTGTGAATTTCCTCTTGTGGTTGTTGAGATATGATTTTTTAATATTAAACTTTCACTTCCGGTTTGGACAGAAGTAAGGTCAAATTGGGGTCACCTTTTGTAAATATTTTTGACAATTAACGATCTGTACAATGGTGCAAAAATTTGAATTTCCTCTTGTGGTTGTTGAGATATGATTTTTTAAATATTAAACTTTCACTTCCGGTTTGGACAGGAAGTAAGGTCAAAATAATCACCTTTTTGTAAATATTTTTGACAATTAACGATCTGTACAATGGTACAAAATTTTTGAATTTACCTCTTGTGGTTGTTGAGATATGATTTGTTTTAATATTAAACTTTGATTTATCGTAATTCGATATCTGATGACCTAATCATGACGTCACAAATTTTGTTTCATCTACGTGTTAAGTTCTAAGTATATGCCAAGTTTCAAGTTCATGTGAAGTTAGCAAGTATGTGTTTTTTTTTGTAGACAATCGATGGGGAGAAGAAGAAGGAGAAGAATTTAAAAAAAAACGAACAAAAACAATAGGTGTTTCGGGTACATACCCGAACACCTAATGAAACTGGGAAGGGACAGGGAAAGGTGGGGAAGGAGGAAAGGGAAAGGGAAGGGAAAACAATACATGGGAACAGGGGAAGGCCAAGGGGGACATAATTGGGAAGGGGCTGGAAAGGTAGAAAAAGAAAACCCAAACCTCAAAAACAGTAAGCCTTAAAACAACAAAACCAAAAACAAGTCATGTAATAAAGATTCTTACGAAAATTTTTACGAAAATCAAAAACAAAAATCTAAATTCGTCACCTTGGGTATAGGACTTGTAGGGTATCTGAGCGACGAATTTTTCAATGAGGACGATTATCATCAAAACCTAGAAATGGATTTAAAAATAAATTAAAAATATTGTATATAATATAAAATATCTGCACTAGATACAAAACAGCATCGTCAATACAGCCTATCATGGAGGAGTTGTAGGAATTATAACCGTCATTTATAGCATGGCTGCTAGAAAAGTGTTTAAAATAAACCAGCCGATTTGGGAAAGCTAAATGTAAGCGACAGTCTTAAGCTCACGGCTACGGTTGGGTCGGCGCTAATGACCCAAACGTGGTTGGTTCATTATAAATTCACCCACTTAAAAAAAATATAAATAATAAATGGATAAGCGTACAAGATCGAAACTCGAAAACGCTTATTACAGCCCGAAAGAACATTGGAAGGGTCTAGGAGCGATTGAGAAATTAGCCAAAGAAGCTAGAATTTCTGAAAGTACAACTCGAGAGTGGTTGAGAAAGCAAGCGTTATGGCAGATTTATCTCCATACCCTAAATACATCCCCAGGCCGACCAGCGCAAACTCTTCTCCAAGAAAACCAAACGAGGTCCATCAGGCTGATTTGTTGTTCCTTCCCGCGATACAATCGGTAAAAGTTTACAAGTACGCATTAACAATCTCCGACGAAGCGAGTAGGTACAAGGAGGCCGGAACCGTTGGTTGACAAGACTGTCGGTAACGAAAAATTTACAAGAGGAGTCCGCTAACTTGGCCAACAATTCTCAAAGTCGATCCAGGAAAATAATTTATGGCGAGCGTAAATAGCCTAATGAGTAAAAAAGGCGTAAAGATACAGAGAGGCGAGGTCGGAAATCATAGAGCGCAGGGCATCGTGGAACGATTAAACAGAACCTTAGCCGAGAGATTGTTTTCTCATCAATACGCGCAAGAAATGGTAAATAATGCAAGATCTAGAGAATGGCAAATAGGGCTACCGCGAGTCATCGAGGCTCTAAATAACGAAGAACTAGACCTCATTGGATTAAAACTGAGAGATTAGTTGAGCAAAAGCCAGCCTCTCCATCTCGACAATCCAATGGGAAAAATGAAAAAATAAATTGCCAGAAACGCGCTCGTTAGATATTTATACGCTCCGGGCGGAGCCGAGAATAATACGCGCCGCAGGGCCACGGATCCATATGGTCCATTATAACATACGCCATTAAAATTATACAGTAGCAAAAAATAAACCCATATTGTATTATTTAGAATCAGATCCTACTCGATCTTTTATAGTGCCAAACAGTACTGAATTACCGCCTAAAAATATTTAATTTCAAAATAACATTATAGCGATTAATTTTTGTTAAAAAATAAATTAATTAATTAATTAATTAATTAAAAAAATTAATTTAAATTTTTTTTTAGCTCGCGCGAGCTAAACTAGACCAAAATCCGCTGACTCATTCATCGCCTTTAGCAACGAGGATAACGCGTTGCCTTTATTCGCTAACTCATTCATAATTTCACAACACGCAAACTTAAACTATAAATTCCGCTGACTCATTCATCGCCTTCAGCAACGAGGATAACGGCGTTGCCTTTTTCGCTAAAAGGCAACGCCGTTATCCTCGTTGCTATAGGCGGCCATATCAGAATTTGGTCTAGTTTAGCTCGCGCGAGCTAATTTTTTATTTATTGTTTTTTTAAATTTATTTATTTATTTATTTATTTTTAAATAAAGGCAACGCGTTATCCTCGTTGCTATAGGCGGCCATATTAGAATTTAGTCAATTTCACAACACACCTTTTGTTAGGCGTAACAAAAGGTGTGTGACTCATACATCGCGTGATGTATGAGCGCTATACTCGGTCTATTTTTTAACATTTGTTCAACTAGTAAAAGTGAAACTAACATCTGGCACAATCAGCCTTGTTATACATGTATCTCAAGCAAGAAACCTTAATAGATAGGTGAGTACCTAATATAAAAAGTAGTAGATCCCAATCTTTTCAGTGACACATGATTATAAATTATTTTAGATCGAGCTGTTCATGGTTTGTAATTTGTAATGACCGTAAGCGAGAGTATGAATTCGCCCGTTAGTAAATAATTTCTTTGTATCCAGCGCCGATAAGGATATTTTATTGACGCGTGTCGTGTAAATATTATAATTCTCATTTCTAATAAAATTCATAGAGTGGGAAAGAGTCTTTTTTTTTTAGATAAAACTTGTTTGCAATGCTCGTGTAGAATTTTTTTTTTAAACAGACTTTTTCACACCCTTGGCTTTTCTTATAGATTCCTCGTTCGATAAAAGTATCGAGCAAATTTTTGGTCTTAGGCCAACAAATTCAGAAATAAGAGTTCCAAATGTCTCGTCTTTAAATTTACCGATAATCTTTTTATTAGCGTTGGATAGAGGAAATGATCTTTATAATAATTACTAAAATCGTAGAGATGCTCGTTTTCTGACATGTCCTCCTAAATATTTTCCGTTTGAATATTATATTGAGTATTAGCAAAAGATGGCTTCATGCGATTGCTTTTACGGATACGTTGTTTATCTTTTCATCGTTACATCTCATTAGATTCACATTGACTCGATTTCGTAAATTTTCCATCGTTTTTCCAAAAACGGAATTATTCATGAGGTGGTACAAATCTTTTTCAAAATTTGACTCGGCATTTTTCCTCAAACTCGTGTTTAAATCAATGACTTCATCCAAAGCTCTTGTTAAAATTTTAAAACACGATGAATTTTCGTTAGTTTCATACCCAACGATAAATATAATTGGAGATTACGATAAAAAAGTTGCTCGAAAATTTTCAAAGACGTCCGCCAATAACAAAGTATCCGTAGGCACATAGAGGTCGTGATAATCCCCTAGATTTTTACATTCAAACTTGGCTCAAACGTTCTTAGCGTGCTCATATTGTTCGTCTGTAATGCCTTCGTCATTCAAACTACTATAAAAAGCGTCTTTCGAAGGAAGACTCGTTTCTTCAAAACGTTTAAAATTATCCATATACTCGTAGGGATAAATACCTTTTTTAAAAAGCAATTTCATCTTGTTTAAATTTGGTTCGTACTTTTTAACGATCAGTAAAGAATCGGGATTGTTTGATTTAACGAGTTTATCGAGTGAAGCTAGTAAAAATTGAGCGCTGTCGATAAATCGCAGTTGCCCGATTGAAAAAGAAATATACTTTTCCATGTTGTTTGGAATACATTTTAGATTTCCTTTAACTCGACTCGTAGCTTGCATGATGAGATGAGAGTAATATCCTCGCAAATTATGGAATACCACCGGGATAGGCGTTTTGTTTGATTCTAGGCTCAGTTTTAAATTACAGTCATTATGCGCTCCTCGATATTTTCCAGTAATGTGACAATGATCGCGTACTTTCTTGTCGCCTTTGTCAAAATCTTTTTCACAAATCCAACACTTGCTGGATTTTTTATAATTTTTCACTTGGTCCATTGTCATAAACATATTTTTAGGTTTTTTAAATATTTCGTTGATGTTTTCTACTTCTTTTATTACAGAGTCCAAAAAGTGTTTGGAGGCATCTTTTCCCCTGTTATACCTTCAGTGGTTGAGTTTGACCGTCGCATCTAACGACTATGTACGCATACCCACAAACTACGTGTTCTTGCAATTTTTTAGTATTGGTTCCACTCGCATCGTCTATCTTTTTAATTAACGCTTCAAAGTCCGCGTATATGACGAAAGGAACTTTCATCTTTTTATAAAAATTTGTAAAACGTAGTTCATTTTTACCCTCATTTGGCATCACGATTTTAACCTCTCTGCCGCCATTTCCATCACACTCGGGAATGTGTTGTTGGAGCAAGGCTTCGGTGGTGTAACCGTGTAAACATCTCACGCAAAAGTGTTGACGATATCCGTGTTTTGTTTGATCAAAAAGTAAACGGTTAAAATCCTTGATCCAAACGTAGTGCGATTTATTTTCTTCGTGAATTAATAATAAATTAATACGAGCCATATCCGCGGGTTGCTCGCTAAGCCGGTAAACTACGATTGAATTTTCGTAACCAAAAACGTTTATAGCCAACTTGTTTTGTTTCTCTACTTTTTTGACTTGATCGATTGGAGTTGGAGCATCGATCCCGTCAAATTTTAAACCATCTTGCAACGGATATCTAGACGTTCTATCTGCATTTTTTCCCGCGGGAAAAAGAGCACAACGCAGCGCCCACCTCAGACAATCATCATCTTTGTTTTTACGTTGATGCATGCTTTTTTGTCTCTTATATATTTCGGTAGTAAAATATAAGAGCCGCCTCTCAAAGGTTGATATCTCGCAATTGTAATACTCATAGTTTCAACACGATCTATTATCCATCCAGTGGTTTTGGGGAAGTGAGCCAGAGCCGGCATTTAGTCTCCCACTCTTTTCCATTATTGTTTTTACATATACTTCTGTACTTCCAATTAGCAAAAACATTGTTTTGTTAACTACCTTTTTAACCTTTGTATATAATGTATCTAATGTTTATTGGAAAATGTTTTTTGTCTGTTGATGAAATAAAGATTTTCCTTGAAAAGTCGAAAAAAATCTATGTAAATGCATACATTTCAGAACCAACTAGTGAAACAACTTTCTCATTCCGTTTTATCAGTCATGAAACACTGACTAAATAAGCATGTGAATAGAAAAATGCTAACTATGCGTGTCAGTATTAAACGTGACTCAAAAGAAACTAATTATGCACTCTGTTTGGCTATATGCTGTGTTGTGCGGCGGCTCATTGTAACAGCTGGCACGGCCCACATACAAACACATTATTTGTTTAATAACATAATACACAAAGAGGTCTGGAGGAACCCTTGCAAGTTGAAAAGTGGCCATCATATAGTTGTTAGAATTAATCATTCGTTAATTTAATAATCTGGTAATTACCAATGTTGTACCTTCCCTTTAAGATCCATATAGTTTGCCACATTATAGCCATCGCCATGCTTTCATGATTGACACAGTTTTGTTTTTAATCTAACAGATTTCCAGTCTGATGGGTTTTACGTGGATCTTTGGTTTCGCAGCAGCCTTCAGTGACGCCGTTGCTCTCTGGTACATCTTCATCATTCTCAACTCCAGCCAGGGTCTCCTCATCTTCCTCTCCTTCATCTGTAAGAGCAGCGTCTGGAAAGTGTGGAAGAAAACCTTTAGAACGATGTTTCATCGTTTCTGTAGGCAGTCTGAGCAAATAGATATCACTATTGATCATGCCTCTTCAATAACGACTGTCAATTCAGCAACAACTGCAGAAACTTATACCACTGTTATCTGAAAATTTACCGTTTGCGAAAACCAAAAGCCCTGTGTTTGGATGATGCTTCTGGGGTTAACAAACAACAATAAGTATTGCTAACAGTAAGAGGACATTTGTAGTAGCACCATGTGATATCTCTTGATGAGTTGTAATGTGTACCTTCATCTATTCCCTCCTTTGGGGCCAGTACACCTGGGCCAGTACACCTGGGCCAGTACACCTGACTCTGCTTCTTGTGCCCTCTTCTTTTGTGTTCCTATCCCAACTGACAAACTTCTGTCCACTCCTACGTTAAGTTTGTGTGTGTGTCTGTGTATCGTCCATTTTGTATTTGATAAAGAACCTGCTAGGTTCGAAATGTAAGGTCATTAATTATTTTTTGCATTCATACTAAAGGTCCTTGGTGAGCAGTTTGCAAGCAGCTGGGTTGCGGGTATGGTGACCGACCGGAAAGAACGGTTGATGAGTCACTGTGCCTTGCGTTCTCTGCAGAGTCGTTTGGTAGGAGGGCTCCTTTTGAGGTTAATTGGAGCTACTGTTGTGATTTATTTGAGTCTCTGTTGTGGTTAATTCGAGGGCTTTGTATGACATATCTTGCCACTGGGTGAGACATTGCATAGTTCATTATCATTAGACTGTTGCGGTTGAGTAATGAGAGCTAATGCTGTGGTTAAATAGAACATCTGTTTTGGTTAATTAGAGCTACATTGTACTGCTGTGGTTAATCATTTACATGCTTAGTGTGTGATTTAATGTAATGGCCTGCATGATGTTAAATTAAATGTACAGTACTAAATAAATAATCCCAATGCACTGTACATTTTTAATTTTTAATTTTTAGCTCGATTATTGTTGAATTATATGATTGTCTGCATTTACGCTTCATACATATATTATTATTATTGTTATAAATATTATTAGATGTGCAAAAAAAAAAGAATTTCAGCTTTGTAACAAGAAAAACCTATACATCTCACTGAATTTCTTTCTTGTTATATAAAAAAAAGAACTTATCATAAATACTAATTGTAGTGTATCAAAATATAATTCTTTTCAGTAGATGTTGTTATTGCTTTGTAAATACAGCACTTATTAAAATGTAGGCCTGCTAAAGTAAATGCTGTTTAATCCCTAACAATTTATTTCGGTAATGAAATTGTGTATAGTGTTTTAAGGTAAAATGAACCGAATTAATCTTGAAATAAGCTTGTATTATTGTTAAATGTCCCTGAAACCATTACACTGTAAATTTCCGATGGTAGTAGAAAGTGTATATGTGTAATATACGCTAAATTGTTTCTAAAACGTTTTATCTTCAACAACCTAACTTTTAAAAACTTTTAAGAAACAAAAAATAGGAAAAATATCAAAACAAAGAAAACATTTGTCACGTGTTGTCATGACAGAGTGCCAGTAAAATTAAATGTTTGGTAAGTTTAACAATTGTAACTTGTATCAAAATTTATAATCCATATAACGTACAAAGGATAAATCAAAACAATATGCGTGTTGATTATAGACGATGTGACAAGTGACGTCATGCCTAAAACAAAACAGTGCGTTTCTGCCCAGCGGTATACGCACGCTTCCTGTTTGGTTCAGGCCTTACGTCACAGGTCACATCGTCTATAGACAATGCATTGATCTCTGTTGTAGTGATGATGGAGATAATATAAATGGATAAACCAAAACATGATGAGCACGCCTACCGCCAGGCAGAAAACGTGACCACGCCACAATTTTGTAAATACAGGTCACATCGTCTATAGAAACTGAAAGCTTAGCGGCAAATTCACTCACCCCTGACAGACGGGCAGGTGTAACGGTTCACATCGGTGTTGTTTACCCTTACGTGAAAGCCTTTGGCATCTAGCAGGGTGGTACAATCTCGGCAATTTACATAATTTCTTGTGCAGGAAGCTCTGTGAAGAGTAATGTTAATAACAAAGAGATATTTAGGGGTTAGAGATAGTACACGGTAAATATAAAGTCACTTCTCAATCAATCATGGAAAGTACATGTACACATATCAGGTGCTGTCGATCAAATGATAACAAATAGGGCCATGCGTTTCCATGACAATTGTAACTTTGTCGGTCATAATATACCATGTATACAGGTGCTGGACGGAGTTTACCAGCGTTGCCCATAGTCCCGTAACTGTCATATAATCCAGCAAGTATTTATAAACAGCATAAGTTATATTTATTTTCCTGAATTAAAACATTTTGGTGGCTGTATACAATTTTTGTATAACCTTTGTGGTTAATGTTTATCTAATCTCACTCTGTATAATGTGCCAGGTAATTAGAACATTGATGTTGATAATTTGCCTTTAACCAACATTAATGAAGCTTTTGTATCTTGGTCATAATATAATGTACAGATGATTAACAACGGCGTGGTTTCAAATGCTATTACTTAGTTTTGGAGAAGTTTTAACATTTTAGAGCTGATTTTGGTCATTTATACTGGAATCTCCAGTGTAAACTCTTGTTGTAGCTTTCATAGTGCTTGCTCCTTTGTGGCTTTTATTTAGCCGTTATCTAAACATCCTTTGTTGTGGCATGGAGAAAGGCTGTACGGAAGATCAGGCACTTGCACCCATGATTAGGAAACGACCTCCTGCTATAAGTGCAGACGTATGCACTAGTAAGCAGGAGGTCGTGGGTTCGACTCGCCCGAGTCGCCTGTAGTTTTTCCACAGACACCGGAAAGCAGTGAGTATACAGTGCTATACACACGCCGGTGTAGGGCAAAATTAAATCAATTGTTTATCACCCGACGCAAGAATTTCACCAAACTATATCTGCCTTAAATTATTTTTTTAATTCTTGTAGTGATTGTGGATATATTATGTGTTTTATTGTGATTGTTTTGTATTGTGACATTGTGCGAATAAAGATATTATTGTTAATCACACTTACGCATAATTGTCATTGGTATGGTTCTGCACTTATAATTTTGTTAGCCATGGTAGCCCAAGATACTAAGTACGCTACTAGCACGTTGATTTTATTTGACTCGTCCTGCCGGCTTTTAAAACTGGCATTTGGCCAGACCATGGCCAGACCCAGTGTCAGGTCAAACCCTGCATGTGATAGTGTATTTAATTTTGTTAGGTTACTGCTGCGATTTATAGTTCAAATCAACGGTTGTGTTAATCCATACGATCACGTACCTGCATTTTGTATCTGCATGACCACTGGGAAACCTATTATAAAAAATATTTACGCAGAGAACAAACCCGGTTGTTTCACAAATAATTAATGCATCAGTAGGTGTGACCCTGTGTTGATTGTTGGCTATATACCTTCAGTTTTGAACCCATGTGTTATTTTATTTATTTATTTCTCAGTAGTTCTTGAACTGACTATTTTACATGGAAGTTAAGACAATTTATCAACAAAATATACAATTTTATAATTTGGTTTAAAGTTTGTATACGTACCAATCTAATAAAGCTTCACTATACACGGTAATCTCGCAAAATGTAAATGATAACAGTTTTACATAAAGCTCACTTGATAAAATTCAGGATGGTATCAAACATCCTAGAGAATATACATATAAAACAAAGGAACATAAACCTAGTGAGAGGAACCTAAAACTAAGTCTTATACCAAAATAATATTCATGGACGTAGCGAAGGCATGGGGTGGGGGGGGTGGAAACTAATTTGTCGACTGGCACCTTCAAAATGGGTGGGTGCCGATTGAGAAATATATTGTGTGTCACATCCCCCATATTCCTACCCCACACCTTGCTATGTGGCCCCTGGAAATATTTATCATCTGTATTTAACTATAGAGAAAGGACACACACAGGTGCATTGTTTTGGTGCATCAGATTTGTGTTTTGATGGCTGAGTCGTCAGAATGTGGGCTCGAATCCCAATCATGACCATGGTGCTTGTGTCCTTGAGCAAGACACTTTACCATAATTGCTGCTCTCCACCCAGGGATAAATGGGTTACTCCACACTTTTTTATAATTCAAAACAATTTAATATTCATATCTTGTCCTAGGGATCCAGGATGGAGCAGAACACCCCGATGTTCATCCTGAAGTAATATACTACTTGAGATACCTTGCTTATTATCCAATCAACCATAGTTGTTTTGTTTTAATTAATCTTGGTTTTCTCTCAAATGCATAATATTTTTAATGTTGGTTTTGAATCAGAGTTGGGTTAAGCATTTTCATATAGTTATTATAAAGCGAAAATCGTTTGAAAACTAATGCTAAGTTACCGTTCTAGCAGGTCTCTCATATTATGATGTTGTTTTGCAAGTAGAAAACATTATGACAGAATTACTACCTCGAAATGGTACGGGCAAATTAATTGTCAGCCCCTGGCTCATGGACTGTACGCTTTCCGTGACACTGATGGAACTGTTGTGACTTTACACTTTGGTCAATAATATAAATAATAATGAAGATTTATAAAGCGCACAAATCCTCCCAAATGTGCTCATGGCGCTGATACATAAGAAGAAGATAACTTAAATACAAAACTACACGGATACAGCCGAAAAACAGAATAACAACATTACATAAATGCTTCATTAAAAAGATGAGTTTTTAGGTTTTTCTTAAATTGGATAAGAGAGGCCGATGATTTGACATATGATGGCAATTGATTCCATAGACGTCGTCAATGGAGAGTAATTAGTATGCACCTTACAGTGCACTGTACTTGTTTAATCAGAAATGGGTTCAACATTAATGACTGTGTCCTTCAGCATGATACTTAACTATAATTGCTTCTTTTCACTCAGGAGCATAAATGGGACCTGTGGGGCCATTAACATATTTTTACTGCCCTTTTTTGTTGAAACCCCTTTTGAGACCCTGATAGCCTTTGATTACACTATAAAGTACAAAATGACAAAACCATACGTCAGAATATTTACATCTAAATAAAACATTAAGTGTTGATATGTTATGTATAGCCTACATTCCAAGCAAAACATCATCAGATATAAAGCGATAATGCTATCGTCAATATTTCCGTACCGTACCATACCAACATCAGGCAGTCTCAATTTAATAACCATCCTGTGAATGGTCATGAAGGGTCAATATGATGTACACGCCCAAACGTATTGTGTTTTTCAAAGATATCGTCGGGTGATTATCGTTTCCATCATACACTCTATGAACCTCAGATCAAATCGGGTCCTTGAGCACTCTTTCACATCAAATAGATTCAGGAACAGTCCTGTGCCATACCTCACTAGACTACTTAACAAATGAAATAATTTACTTTTATTATTTTTTATTCTTATTCGAACTTAATGGATTTTGCTATTTATTGTAGTTGTTTCATTTATAAGCACTGTGCAATTCAGCCTTTGAGCTTTAAAAGGTGTTTTAAAAAAAATATAATTATGATATGATCATTTGCCAATACCACCAGTATATATAATTCGTCGTCTTCGTTACGGACGAAAAACATTTTACTGAATTCAACAAGTGAATGGATCGTGGTGTTTGCATACTGCTTCCCGGTACAAAACTACCCGTAAATAATTGTCAGCAATTATAACATGAAGCTTTTTATTTTATATACACCATTCCAAAGACATCAGGTATGGTAGACCCACCTTTAATATTTTCCAGTACGCCTACCCAATCAGGCGGTATCTTTAATTAATAATGTCAACCAACCCCCGATAGTCATATTTTGAGTCGACATCTATAAAAACAGACTTCGAGGTCGACAACTGTGTCAGTACACAGATTATTCACAATGAGTTCGTGGTACATGAAAACCCCCAAACAGCCACTGGGCTGTCGTTGCTAATATTCCATTCACAGTACTTTATTTCATTGTCACGTTCACTGTGGCCACCAAATGTATGACACAAGCCACACCAGAACATACCCTTAGCGGGACGTCAGCAGATACACCAGTCGCAAACAATGCAGTCGCGTTTCTTTCCATTGGGGTTTCTGCCAGGATAGTGCTGTTGCCCTGTCAACTCGATAGAATATGGGTATCCTCAACTGACTTGTTGCGTTACGTTCCAAACCCAACAGCAAGCCCTGTACAATCCCTATACGAAAATCAAGGTTACTGACATTTTGTTCCCTGCTATGCTGGTGAATATTACTCTGCTATTGACAATACAGATATTCAGCATATGGAAAAAAACTCTTTTTCCACCATTTTAAGCTTCTGTGTGTATGGTTGTAGTACTGAAAACATTGGTCAGCAAGATCAGTTCCACCCATGTTTTTGTTGTAATCTTCAATACAATTGGGCTTCATAACATCACGAAATCCACTTGTGCTCTTATTACACCGAATTTGCTTTTTGGACAAATCACTGTTGCCTACATTAGTTAAAAGTGTTACAGATTTTTTTGTCTTGCCAAACGATACACAATTGCCCACCTTTCACCAAAAAATGGGTCATCTCCTTTCTTCATTTTATGGTTTTTTGGGTTTGCGGCCTGGGGTATTCCCTGTGTAGTGTAACGAACAGTTCCACAACATCGAATCCCTAGTTTAGGAAAGTTTAGCTAAAAGAGCTGGGCTAGTATAGTAATTATCACAATATATTACGTGTCCTTTATTCTCAAGTCCATGGACCAGATCAATGGACGACTTTTGCGCAAAAAAAAATTACTGTCGGGTTTGGTGGATGGCAGTCTGATGACATGGAATCTACAACGTACGTCTGCATCATAAACAGTCTGGGTGTCGTCAGCTCCTGTGTACAGTTTCAAGCACACGTGTATCCTGTTTTGGACTCGTTCAGGGAGAAGGCTTTAATACCCCGTTTGACAGGTTTTCGGCATGTCCTGAACAAAACTTAAGCGTCCCTTGAATTTCAACATACTCTCGTCTGGAGACAGATTCTGCGCAGGGTTATACAGGTTGAGAAACTTTTGGGACGAGGACTTCTATCAAGGGCCGAACTTTAGAAAGTTTGTCCTGTTTAGCCAAGGCTCTACGAGGAATTGAACTGAACCGATTACGGGACACGATCGACGGATAGAATGGGATGTGAAGAATTTCAGATGTCGACCAGTACACATCTTGTTTTGAGAGGATTTGTTTATGCCCATAGCAATGAGAAGTGCCACAAATTGCCATCATTTCTGGAATGTTGGTTGGGTGCCAGGAGAACTGTTGATCAGGATTTGAGTCTATTGTTTGCTGCGCATAGCATTATTAGTCTCGTCGACGAGCATATCCCACACGAGTTGACAAAAATACAGCTTGAAGATCTCCACTGCCGACAGTGTGGCAAAGTCGCCGGTGGGGCCAGGATTTCCAGTGAACTGCACAGTCCCACACTCGTAATGGTCTCGTCGTTCCCAACCGGATCGGAAATCTAACTTTCCTGTCGTCCTCCTTGATCTCGGCCGGCTGTCACCTTGGTAGGTAGGCTGCAACAGAAAAACAAGGCAATGAGGATTAATCTCGGTCCTACATTTGTAAATACAATATCTCAATGCTACTTTGCCGCATGTGCACAGGCCACAGGGGGTCATGCGCAAAATGAATATTGTGCTGAGAAAAGAAATATGGCGGCCTCCATCCACTCTCCAAAACTCGTTGCCGATAAATTGTCGTTTTAATGTGGGATTGTGAATGTGAATTACCCCCAACTTCCTCCATAATACAAGGCTATTCTTTTGGAAGCTTGAGACTAAGAGTGCATTTTCAGCTTGTTGACGCTGAATAGCACGACCGGCTATGGGTGGATGTTACAATTTGTATGCTATATCTATACATCAACTTGCTGTTTCAATGAATACAAATAACCCCAACAAACTACTACAAATTGTACTTTTTCACTTTAGCTCTTTGTGCCTGACTTTTTTGCCCCAGTTCAGGACCAGGGGGTGGGGATTTGGTCACTCCTATTCAAGGGATCCATTTTCTAAATTTACATTCCTCAACTCCAACAGTTGTAACGCCCTTGAGCATATAAAAAATGCATCCAATATTTATGCTTTAGGAAATATCGTTGAATTACAATACATTAGTTTGCACTGGGCCGGGAAAGAAGAGTAACGTTAACTGTTAGTTATTCACTTTTTACTGTAATTTAGGCCTACCTCTTGTAAGTTGAAACGCTGGAACTTCTAATGTGTTGTCGTCATCCGTTACTTCGTCATCCGATTCTGATGCACTGTCTGACAAAATCTCCAGCCAAAATGCCATCATTTATGTCCGTTTCCATCATGATTGCAACTAAAAACTGACCGTTGTGGAAAGCGAGTGGACGCTAGCAGGAAAACCGCAAAGTGACGCGCTTTTTCTTTTATGAACTTTTAAACACTTCATTCCTGTCAATAGGGCGCCAAACAAAAACCGCTCAAGCATTTTCAGGAGGTGAATTAAGTAGCCTTGGGCGTCAAGGGCACGACGATTCCCGGCCCTTTAGAGCCACGGGATCGAAAGTGTATCACAACAAAGGCTCTAGAGCCCGTGGGATCGAAAGGGTTAATTGGAGCTACTGTTGTGGTTTATTTGAGTCTCTGTTGTGGTTAATTCGAGTGCTTTGTATGAAGTATCTCGCCACTGGGTGAGATATTACGTAGTTCATTATCATTAGACTGTTGCAGTTGAGTAGTGAGAGCTACGTTTGTGGTTAAATAGAGCATCTGTTTTGGTTAATTAGAGCTACTCTGTACTGCTGTGGTTAATCATTTACATGCTTAGTGTGTGATTTAATGGCCTGCATGATGTTAATATAATGTCAGTAGTAAATAAATAATCCCAACACACTGTACATTTTTAATTTTTAGTGATCATTGTTGAATTATATGATTAGTAAGACTAATTGCGGTGACACCATGTGAAATTCTCTATTGAGTAGTAATTAGTTCTGAAAAGAACTGGAGGTTACAACTCACTGATTGAATTATATGATTGTCTGCATTTTAGCTTTATAAATATATTATTATTATCTTGACCCCAACAAGATTCAGCTTTTTATCTTGTGTTGGAGGATCTTGTCCCACAACAAGATCCTCCAACACAAGATAAAGTTACTGCACTCTCCACATCTCTCTCTTCAGTCCCTGACGATGACAAGAGCAGACTAGTCGAAACGTTGAGAACAAACCAACCGGCTCTTCTCAGAGCCATCACTTTTTCCAAAAAGAGATCATTACATGGTGTACCCGAAAGAACTCAAAAAAACATCTATCTCTACCATGCAAAGCCTCAAATCCAACATAAATATTATTATTAGATGTGCAAAAACAGCTTTGTAACAAGAAAAACCTATACATCTCACTGAATTTCTTTCTTGTTTATATTTTTAAAATACTTATCATAAATAGTTTAATTGTAATGTATCAAAACATAAAATTCTTTCAGTAGATGTTGTTATTGCTTTGTAAATACAGCGCTTATTAAAATGTAGGCCTGCTAAAAGTAAAAACAAATGATTTCAGTAATAATGGAATTGTGTATAAAGTGTTTTAGTGTAAAACGGTATAAAGTGAACTAAACTATACTTCAAATAAATACTTGCTTAAGTTTGTATTTTTTGTTAATATCCCTGAAACATTACACTGTAAATTGTCGATGGTGTAGAAAGTGTATATGTGTAATTTACGCTTCAGTGTATATTCAGTGTTTCCTCTAAAACGTTTTATCTTCAACAATTTTTGCACTTGGTTTAGCGCCCGTACAAATGAAAATTTATATTGCATTGGAACTAAAACATATATACAACTTTTAAAACAAATTTAAGAAACAAAAAAAATAGTTAAAATATCAAAAAGAAAGAAAAAATTAATAAATAGAGCGCTGAAGTAATTACGTCACGTTAACAAAACTAAACCATTTGTCATGTGTTGTATGTGTTGTCAAGACAACGTGCCGTAAAAATTAAATGTTCCGTAAGTTCCGTAAGTTATATCAAAACTTATAATCCATATGTATAAAGGATAAATCAACATGCATGTTGATTACAAACGATGTGACCTGTGACGTCATGCCTTAACCAAAACAGCACGTTTCGGCGGTATGCGCACGCATCCTGTTTTGATTTAGGCGTGACGTCACACATCATATCGTCTATAAACGATGTATTGATCTCTATTATTCGCCTCTGCATATCGTAGGCCTGTATCGGTGAAATGCACTTCAGCTGCGAGCTCCAGGCTTTCTGCGGTTCCATTTGCAGTCTTTACCTGTACAAATATATCACAGTAGTACTGGCGCGGCGTCGCTTGAATTATTAAATAAATTCATTTTTAACAAAACAGAAATTATCACTGCTGAATTCCACCTTCTTATGCACTACCTTCCAAATACTTTGTTTTTTAACCTCTTGCTGCACTTATCATTGAGTATGAGGAGTTTTTTTATTTTACCTGAAAAAGGGAAATCTTAGCGGCCATTTTAAAAAAGGAAAAACTTCAACCCTTGTTTTGAACACTGTAGTAAAAAAAAACATTGATATAATCAACACTTGACCAAGATATGATCCTCTTAAATACCTTCCGCGTAAAAATGTTTAATTTTGGGCAGATTCTCTTGCTAATCATGTTTGAAAATTTTAGCTCAATAATGGCCGTCCATACAAAATGGTACTCAATGCTTGCAATAAAAATGTCCTCCGGGAACCACTGTATTGAGTGATGGCGCCCTCATATGGCCATGGACGGGGCGAATAGTGATGATGGAGATCAATGAGACGATATAACCTGTGACGTCAGATCTAAACCAAAACATGAGCGCGGGGATACCGCCAACGTGACCACGCCGCAATTTTGTAAACGCAGGTAACATCGTCTTTAGATAATGTATTGATCTCTATTGTAGTGATGATGGAGATAATATAAATGGATAAACCAAAACATGATGAGCACGCATACCGCCAGGCAGAAAACGTGACCACGCCACAATTTTGTAAACACAGGTCACATCGCCTATAGCACCTGAAAGCCTAACAGCAAATTCACTCACCCCTGGCAGACGGGCAGGTGTAACGGTTCGCATCGATGTTGTTTCCCCTTATGTGAAAGCCTTGGCATAGGTTGGCCATTGGATAGCAGGGTAGTACAATCTAGACAATTTCGCACATCATTTCTGGTGTAGGAAGCTGTATAGTGTAATGTTGATAACAAGATATATTTAGTACGGAAGCGCATTGCTACGGAAGCGCATTGCTGCCAAATTGAAGGGTAAAAACATTTTTTTTAAGTCGTTCGAACGAGATAATAAGTCGTTCGAACGACATAATAAGTCGTTCGAACGACATAGTAAGTCGTTCGAACGACATAGTAAGTCGTTCGAACGACATACTAAGTCGTTTGAACGAGATAATAAGTCGTTCGAACGAGATACTAAGTCGTTCAAACGACATAGTAAGTCGTTCGAACGACATAGTAAGTCGTTCGAACGAGATAATAAGTCGTTCAAACGACATAGTAAGTCGTTCGAACGAGATAATTAAGTCGTTCGAACGACATAGTAAGTCGTTCGAACGAGATACTAAGTCGTTCGAACGAGATACTAAGTCGTTCGAACGAGATACTAAGTCGTTCAAACGACATAGTAAGTCGTTCGAACGAGATAATTAAGTCGTTCGAACGAGATAATAAGTCGTTCGAACGAGATAATTAAGACAAAATCGCACTTGATGGCTTAATGTGTCTAATAATTGGCCAAGAAATTTGAATACCCATACCCTTTTTACAGTTGCGAATGAGGGTAATGCCTGAAAGAATATCGAATGAGATTTTATGTAAAAATCAAGCTGCAACGTAGTATTGAACGTATTTCCCCCGATATGTATTGGATAATAAATATTTTGAAGGTATTCAACAACCAATGAAAGTTAAAATGAAAGACACAGGTGATTTTTTAAATTTTATCACTATTTATTAAATTTATTACAGAAACATTTATTACAGAAAATTCACGTTCCTTGTTCGCTTATTTGTGTTCGCTTATTTGTTTGTTTTGGTTGTCTGCAGTTTGTACAACTTATAGATAGCCCACAGCGGTGGATCAAGAACTTAGTGGGGGACACTTTTTCAAAAATCAAACACTTTCGCCCCTTTAATATTTCTAAATACTATTTATTTCACCAGTGGGCCCTTACAATTTATTATGAAACATTTCCACTGAGAAAAAATAGGCCTTGTGGTTTATATTAATTCAAATTAACATTGGGATATCACAAATTCATTATGATGGCGTTTCGGAGGAAGTTGTAGAGCTCAGCTGCCTCATCTGGATAAGACGGCTTGTTCCAGCCAGACTCTTCCATCAGAAGACAACACAAATTAAACAGTTTTATCGCATGGGTAGCAGCTTTTGGAGGTACATTCATCTCGACACAGACGAATCTCACCGTCGGTGATTCTGCACAAGTGGTTCTGTGCTCCATGGAGATGTGGAAGGATGAGCGAGGTCTAACACTTGGATTCATCCAATTCCGATAGGGACGAATACGATGAGTATTCCATAACAGAAGACTTCGTCAAGGTTATCCTGATGAGAAAGAGTGTTATGCAAAGACAATGTTAAAATCATGCTTTTAATTTAACGCTCTTTGAACACATGCATTTCAAGTTTGTGTATGGGGCACAATGTAACAATTTCAGGCGCGACCAACCCTTACTTTTACTGGGAGTTCGTCGGCTGGAATTTTTAATTAAGACCTTTCTTTACATACGTTTTGAAAAACCCAACGCATTTGACGTTTTTTTTAATGATAATACATTAAAGGCACCTGGCACTGGTATTTTGTCCAAATGTAGCTTTTGTCATAAATATATACATTTTTATGAGTGGAATGTGAATAAACAAGTAACTAAGGTTACAGAAATAGTGGTTTTATTGTATTTACGACTTTAGAATAGGCCCCCCCTTTACATTGACACATGGTGGCGCTGTTCGTGACGTCATTCGAGGCGGGGATATTTTCACGATATAGGTGCAGCAATGCCGCTAGTGCTACGAAAACGGTACCTACACTGACTAGTAAAAGTAGTATAACGTTACATGTACATAGTATGTATAAAGAGAACACAACATGCACTTCAAAGTTCAAACTTACCCGGAGTTTTCACGTTTGGCAAATGCTCCTGTAGGTTTGTCACGTCTTTCGGGTTGCTTCTTAGATTTCCCACTAACTGGGAATATGGTTGGGATGGCGTCATGTTTCAGAATTACTTTTTTTGTCATGTCAAATGTGTGGTACATCCCGGATTCGAAACACGACGGCTCGAAGTGGTCACTGCATAGCGCTGAAAACGACGTCGGACCGGACCACTTTGCCCTCGTTATCCTGACTTTCGCTGCCCATAACCGCCTATATTTGGGATCAGCTGGAAACAGATGCAGGCTGACCCCATCTTTAGTTGTTTTGTTGCATCCAGCAGCAATACACCTGGTCGGCATTGCTGGGAAAATGCCGGAAAAATTCCTTTTTTTATAACAAACCAAACCACACGGGTCACTACTTGCACGTGTGTAAACACAGGCAATTGTCGAGGGGGGTCGATGTTCCATCAGCGGCGAATCCTTCCTCGAATGACGTCACAAAAAGGGATGGGCGGAGTCACCCTCCAAACAACTTCATATTTTTTTTAAACATATAAATCCTGACAAATAATCACTCAAACAATTTGTTTATTGTTAATACACATATACTTTATTGTTTAAATCAATAAAAAACCTATTTCCAGGTGCCTTTAACCAACATTATGCAAAACGAAAAAGGGCAGATCAGCGACCACATTTGTGAGAGAGGGAGAATCGTCGAGAGACGACTCACCTTGTTATGACCGTCTTCAATATTTTCATCTAAGTTCAAGTAATATCATGTGAAATGATTCCCATAGCTTGGGAAAACGATTATTTTATAGCTGTATCCCCTGGTTGGGATGTCTTGTCCTGCATCATGTACACTTTTTCTTGTATACACACGGGTCAATCGTGGGAGGGGAAAGGGTAGCGCACGTTCCATGTTTTTCTAGCAATTTGTACAAATTTCCAATAACGTTTTGTGTTCCTCCCTTTTTTGGCAGTGTGTTCCCCTTTTCATCGTGGGCCCACATTTTACGAGATTAATTCCATAAAAGGAATGGAGGCCCCCGATGGTATGGGTGCACGACGGTGATTTTGCATGAAATCAAGATGAAGGTTTTAATAATGATACTGCCATTCGCTGGGGGAGAGTCAAGTGGGGATTATAAACTAAGTTCACATGTAAGGTATATTCCTCACCTGTATCATCTGTAGAAAGCAGAATTGTATCAGATTCTTGTCAAGGAAGTCACCTGTGAAGCTACCATCGTCTTTGAGGGTTTGGAAGAGATTCATCCAGAATTGGCCACACTGTTTGCGCAAAAAAACCCACCACCACTCAATTCTCTGATTATGGTTGCTCGATCCGTCCGAAAACTGCGGTGAGCCAATTCGTCGGGGTGATCATATCTCAAGAATGTATGCATTTGTTCGATATATGCATTTTCTGTCCCTCGGTCTGCTCGCTCGGGCAACCCTTCCTCATGTTAACAGCGTTAATGCAATAGTTGGCCACAATTTTTGGATCACTGTTATAGTAGTGTACGCCTCCATCCAGATTATTTGCCTGGAAAATCCATCCACAGCACCGTTTATACAGATCCCATACGGTTTTAGTTTATCGTATGAGTCTACATGCCACATGTAATCAGGTCCAGAATTCCGGTATGTCCTCCTCCTTAATCGATTACGTTTTCAACACGAGTCCTTCAGGATCAATGATATGAAGCAATAACCTCACGGTGTTTTGGCTAACAACCAGTCCATTTTGGGTACATTTTTAAGTGCATCATTTTATATCCATGAAGCTGTCCATACGTATCCATCTCTGCCATCAAGAAAAGCGCCACATCCAAAACATCCGACTGATTCTTCCTCCGAAATAATTGCGCTCTCGACAGAATCCGTCTCAAACTCCGGAGACCTATTCCATTTAGTTGAACCAAGCAGTGTAGTATTTCACGATGACTTAAACCCAATCGAAAGTAGAATTTCACAAGTGTCACCATAACTAAACTTACGGAAGCGCATTGCTGCAAATTGAAGGGTAATTTTGTTTTAAAGTCGTTCGAACGACATACTAAGTCGTTCGAACGAGATAGTAAGTCGTTCGAACGACATAGTAAGTCGTTCGAACGAGATACTAAGTCGTTCGAACGACATAGTAAGTCGTTCGAACGACATAGTAAGTCGTTCGAACGACATATACTAAGTCGTTCGAACGAGATAATAAGTCGTTCGAACGACATAGTAAGTCGTTCGAACGACATAGTAAGTCGTTCGAACGACATAGTAAGTCGTTCAAACGAGATACTAAGTCGTTCGAACGACATAGTAAGTCGTTCGAACGACATAGTAAGTCGTTCGAACGACATAGTAAGTCGTTCGAACGAGATACTAAGTCGTTCGAACGACATAGTAAGTCGTTCGAACGAGATACTAAGTCGTTCGAACGACATAGTAAGTCGTTCAAACGAGATAATAAGTCGTTCGAACGACATACTAAGTCGTTCGAACGAGATACTAAGTCGTTCGAACGACATACTAAGTCGTTCGAACGACATACTGAGTCGTTCGAACCATGTTCGAACGAGATACTAAGTCGTTCGAACGAGATAACTTCATACAACTCGATACATGCTTTCAATTCATGTTGTACTCATCGAGTTTAGTTATGGGGCAATTGGTGACACTTGGGTTTAAGTCATCGTGAAATACTACACTGCTTGGCTCAACTAAATGTAATAGTAATAAGTCTCCGGAGTTTGAGACGGATTCTGTCGAGAGCACAATTATTTCGGAGGAAGAATCAGTCGGATGTTTTGGACGTGGCGCTTTTCTTGATGGCAGAGATGGATACGTATGGACAGCTTCATGGATATAAAATGATGCACTTAAAATGTACTCAAAATGGACTGGTTGTTAGCCAAAACACCGTGAGGTTATTGCTTCATATCATTGATCCTGAAGGACTTGTGTTAAGAAAACGTAATCGATTAAGGAGGAGGACATACCGGAATTCTGGACCTGATTACATGTGGCATGTAGACTCATATGATAAACTAAAACCGTATGGGATCTGTATAAACGGTGCTGTGGATGGATTTTCCAGGCAAATAATCTGGATGGAGGCGTACACTACTAACAGTGATCCAAAAATTGTGGCCAACTATTACATTAACGCTGTTAACATGAGGAAGGGTTGCCGAAAATCATGCGAGCAGACCGAGGGACAGAAAATGCATATATCGAACAAATGCATACGTTCTTGAGATATGATCACCCCGACGAATTGGCTCACCGCAGTTTTCGGTACGGATCGAGCAACCATAATCAGAGAATTGAGTGGTGGTGGGGTTTTTTGCGCAAGCAGTGTGGCCAATTCTGGATGAATCTCTTCCAAACCCTCAAAGACGATGGTAGCTTCACAGGTGACTTCCTTGACAAGAATCTGATACAATTCTGCTTTCTACAGATGATACAGGTGAGGAATATACCTTACATGTGAACTTAGTTTATAATCCCGACTTGACTCTCCCCCAGCGAATGGCAGTATCATTATTAAAACCTTCATCTTGATTTTTCATGCAAAATCACCGTGGTGCACCCATACCATCGGGGGCCTCCATTCCTTTTATGGAATTAATCTCGTAAAATGTGGGGCCACGATGAAAAGGGGAACACACTGCCAAAAAAGGGAGGAACACAAAACGTTATTGGAAATTTGTACAAATTGTGAGAAAAACATGGAACGTGCACTACCCTTTTTCCCTCCCACGATTGACCCGTGTGTATACAAGCAAAAGTGTACACGATGCAGGACAAGACATCCCAACCAGGGGATACAGCTATAAAATAATCGTTTTCCCAAGCTATGGGAATCATTTCACATGATATTACTTGAACTTAGATGAAAATATTGAAGACGGTCATAACAAGGTGAGTCGTCGATCGACGATTCTCCTCTCTCTAAATATGGTCGCTGATCTGCCCTTTTTCGTTTTGCATAATGTTGGTTAATGTATTATCATTAAAAAAACGTCAAATGCGTTGGGTGTTTCAAAACGTATGTAAAGAAAGGTCTTAATTAAAAATTCCAGCCGACGAACTCCCAGTAAAAGTAAGGGTTGGTCGCGCCTGAAATTGTTATACATCGTGCCCCATACACAAACGTTAAATTTAAAGCGTTAAATTAAAAGCATGATTTTAACATTGTCTTTGCATAACACTCTTTCTCATCAGGATAACCTTGACGAAGTCGTTCTGTTATGCAATACTCATCGTATTCGTCGCTATCGGAATCGGATGAATCCAAGTGGTAGACCTACGCTCATCTATAATTATCCTTCCTCACCTCCATGGAGCACAGAACCACTTGTGCAGAATCACCGACGGTGAGATTCGTCTGTGTCGAGATGAATGTACCTCCAAAAGCTGCTACCCATGCGATAAAACTGTTTAATTTGTGTTGTCTTCTGATGGAAGAGTCTGGCTGGAACAAGCCGTCTTATCCAGATGAGGCAGCTGAGCTCTACAACTTCCTCCGAAACGCCATCATAATGAATTTGTGATATCCCAATGTTAGTTTGGACTGACTGGAATTAATATAAACCACAAGGCCTATTTTTTCTCAGTGGAAATGTTTCATAATAAATTGTAAGGGCCCACTGGTGAAATAATAGTACTTAGAAATATTAAAGTGGCGAAAGTGTTTGATTTTTGAAAAAGTGTCCCCCACTAAGTTCTTGATCCACCGCTGTGGGCTATCTATAAGTTGTACAAACTGCAGACAACCAAAATAAACAAACAAACGAAAACAAGCAAACAATTATTTTAACAAGAACATTGTTTTAATGGTTCAAATATAAAGGAACCGAACACAAATAAGCGAACAAGGAACGTGAATTGTCTGTAATAAATGTTTCTGTAATAAATTTAATAAATAGTGATAAAATTTAAAAAATCACATGTGTCTTTCATTTTAACCTTGGTTGTTTTAATACCTTCAAAATATTTATCATCCAATACATATCGGGGGAAATACGTTCAATACTACGTTGCAGCTTCATTTTTACAGTCAATACTGGGATCCCATTCGTTATTCTTTCAGGCATTACCCTCATTCGCAACTGTAAAAAAGGTATGGTATTCAATTATTAAACACATTAACCCTTAAGTGCAATTAACATTGGCTTAAAACTTATTATCTCACTGTCCTTTGGGTTTGTAATGTCATCTGCAATTTTGTTGGCTTTTGTAGTTTTCTCAACGATTCATTTCGTCGCTGGTTATGTCATCTAAAATTCGTATCAAATGAAATTTTGCAAAAAACACTATAAAAAGGCACTTGCAATAACTTTAATTTAACATGATATAAATGTATTATGAATAGACTTAAAACGCTCTAAAATTAGCTTCTTTTTCAAACCGGCTTTCAAACGTAGAATATATAAAAGTTATAGAATATAGAACATGGAATATATAAAATACTTATCTAATAACAATATAATAAAGAAAACGAAGTTACAAATCTCCTGAAAGCAAGACCAGCTTCTCATTTCAGTTCCATACTCTCTTGTGTTGAGCTACTGTCACATTGTAAAGCCAATGCTGTGTCTCAAAATCACAGACTTTTATAAAAATAAAGCTTAGAAGGGGGCACCTTGTATATTCCTGTTTAAATGCTGCACCTAATGTTCTATGTTCTATTGATGGTAGTCCATGTATCATTGTATGTTTACAAACTTACTCTGCAATATAATGCGTTGATCACGACTTGTCTTTGTTAGAGGCATAATGTATCACAGTAGAAATCGAGTGTTTACTCAGAACTACTATAACTACTATTTTGTCTATAGTATTAGGCCTATGTATAGCGTTTTTAAAATAAATTCAGCAAACTGCGGGAAACACTATTTCTAACTATTTGTTGTAAAAACATAATTACAACTTAACAAATGTGTTTTACCTATTTACAACATAACTGTAAACGCATAATAAAGCGTGTTGTAATTGGTACAAAACACTGTATTTAAAGCTGAAAACTTATTTTTACAACAAAATGGTTGGGGAAAGAGTTGTTTGTAATTTCTGTAAATTTTACATGTTTAAAACTTAATTTCAAGTTTAATAAACTAAAACTGATGAAATCAAAAGAGCAAAAATAAATAAATAAAATAAAATCACCCTTTTTATAGACTGTGGTTTTACGTGCTGAAGGCCTATGCTTTCTTCTGTAAAGTCTGTGGCGATCATGCACATCATGAACTGTGAGGATTATAGATGGCTTGTAGTCAAGCAATGTCCATGCGGAAACACTCCTCATTCGCAAGAATGGCCTCAAATTCCTTTCGAAGATCGGGATAACTATCATATGTCGAGGGTAGTTCCAGAACGGGTCCGCAAGTGTGAAACACTGGACGTCTTGCCAGGCCAAGGATGTTTGTGAACGAAACACGTATTTTATCCGTTGACATTGAGTCGGAGCTTGTCATGAGGCGAAGAAGTTTCCTTAGAGATAGATCATCTTGGGCTCGAACAAATTGTTGGAAGTATCTGAAACTTTCATCCTGTGCTTTGTTTTGCGGATTAGCATCCAGAAGTTTTAGAACTTTTCGCGAGTATGTTTTTTTGGCGATATACATCGATTTGATATCACTTGTGTCTGGGAAGTATTGTGTAAGTACATCTCGGCATACTTCTGCCATCTTATCGATGACGTATTTCGGTTTCTGGATCAGTTCCTTGTGGCCGATTTGAATGATCTTCATTTTCATATCTTTAGTGGATGGAATAGAAGATGACCCCATTCTGTCCAAGAAGTCTATGAAGTCATCCATGTCTTCGTCATTTAGGTTGCCATCAATAGCAGCATAGAGGATGCTCCTCACTGACCCGCACACGTAGTTCAACAAAGATGTCAGCAACAACTCTGGACTTACATGTTCCTCACCGAGAATAAGTGCCACTGTAAATGCTTCACTGAATTTGATCGGAAAGAAACCATGGTCGAGGAATCCTTTCAACAGGATTCGCCCAACTGCGTACCACTCGACCTCTTGCCATTTCGTGTTTAGGGCAGGCACACGCCCATCTACTCCTTCTGCATTTCCGCTGAAGAATTCATTCCAGTATGCGCAATATGCTCTGGAAACGCCATTTTGGTCTATACCCATTTCTCCTACAAACAGGAATTTGATGTCTGTTTCCATTATATGCGGACTCTTGAAATGCATTATCATTTCGTTGAGCAAATTGGCTCGATGGACACGCAAAACAGTGTATTTCTTGTGTCCTTCAGTGTCCACTGGAGGTGTTGGACTTCGTGGGGGACTGTCGCTGTCTGCTATCACCACAGGGCATTGCTCAGAGCATTGCTCAGAGGGGCCATGTTCAAAAGAGATGTCTTCCGTACAGTAAACATCAATGGAGCAGCAATCAGCATCTCCAATCACTTCGGGAACGTCAGGCGCAGCCATACTTGTGGAGGGCAAATCTTCTACAGGGACAGTGTCATCTAAACTTTCCTGAATGCTTACATTTTCTCCAATGAAGCAAAACTGGATTATGTCGGAAGACGAAGTGTTGTTGAGCAGTGTATCTTCCGAAGGTGGAGAAGAAGTGCTCAAGGAGATATCTGCTGACGTCCCGGGGGTAGTGGTAGGAATGTGATCTGTGTCGAAAGGCTCCGGCAAGGGACTGGACTGGTTGGAACTATCCGTCGAGTTCACGGTTTTGTCGATGGTTTTGGTGACAAGATAAAACCTGACCATTCCCATCTTCAACTTGTTGTATATTTCTCCAATGGTTTCGGTCTCAGATAAAGGTGTTTCCTTGAAATCCAAGATGTCACAAGTGACATCGTTGATTGACACCGTCTTAGCTCTACCTCCAGGGAAGAACAGCTCTCTCCCACTTTTCAACAAATACTGTTTGTTACAAGTCTTGGGAACGCTTATATTTCGGGTTCCACCCCCATTTTTTTTCCGCACCTGTTTCCCGTCATGTATCCACCCCAATTCAATCTTTCGGGTTGGTTTGGTGGCATTTTTGTTGCCCTTCAAGCGTTTCTTCGCAGGGAAGAAGTCCTCTTCGTCAGTGTCATCTCCCGAATCGTTTTCCGATTGTTTGTTTCACTTAGCAAGCTTCATTTTACGCCTAAGTTTGTCGAAGAGTGCTCTTTTCTTGTGTTCTGTGTTTGCTTTTGAGGTCTTGGCGACTTGCGCGGTGCAGAATTGACGGACAGCTAGCCTGTCTCCGAAAGCTGGAATGTATTTTGCGAGATCGTCGTCTGTCATAAGGTTGATCACGTTTTCATCGATCTGCAAGAATAGATTACAAGAAACATTTAAAAATGTAAAGTTTATATTAATTTACTTTTAATTGCTTTCCCATCATTTAGCCGACACAATTCAGCGGCGGAACAATAATCTTCAACCCTCAAAAGTAAGAAGGCCTACCTTATTCTGCTTCAATTTTTCGAGGTCGCACTTCTGGACTCCGCGTTCTTGTAAGAAAAGAATTAATGGTTTTTCTTCCATCCTGAAAATTCGAAAATAACACGTTTTGAAATGACCAATAACTTTCTCTTAATTTAATTAAGAGAAATATATAGATAATAAATAGGATTGTCGCTCGCCCGCCCCTATATACTCTGTGGTATAATTTAATTTTAGGGTTCATTGTTGGTACCCCCTTAGGCCTAATGTAAAAGAGTGAAAACCACTCTTTTATAGAGCTATATGGCGGACAAGTCTTTTTGGAGTGTAAAACCCACTCTGATTCGATTGAAAAATAGAGTAAAAGGCTACCAATTCACTCTTTATACACTACTAATTTTACTCTTTATCCACTCCAAAAAGACTTGTCCGCCATATAGCTCTTTGAAAGAGTGGTTTTTACTCTTTTACATTAGGAGAGTACAAACTACAAACATGATGTAAAGCCCGTCCCGGAGGGATGGGTTTAAATTCTGTTTAAAATGAGCAAAATGATAGACACATGAATTTGTTGAATGAACTTGGATACAAAGATTTTTAATAACTCGCGGCTGATCATCAATGAATGACTTGAAACACATATTAAACTTAATCTATCAATATGAACCTATAACAATGAATAAAATCTTCACTTGACTAATACAAGTCTAAACTGAGGGGCTGTGGTCATTGTTTATCTCTCTACCACTCTACCAATTTCTATTTTTTTTTAATTTCTGGTTTTAGCGCTGTTTACAGAGGTGGTAGGGTCGGGCAGAGTCGACCTAACCGGCCCTCAAGCCCCAGCGCATTTTGAAAAAAATTGATATCATTACCCGCCCCTCCCCCGTATTTGTTCAAATACAAACGTGCTGTCTAGTAATAGCTGTGGTCGTTAGGAAACGGTTCTCTGGGAAAGATATTTTCCCTGTACTGTATCAAATTTCTTATATAAAATTTATATTTTTAACGGAGAAGTATATGTGTACTGAGCGCTGAACGTGGATTATGAGTCTGACAAGCACTCAGTGGGCTGGTCAGCAGCGTGCACACCGCGTAATGCATCCTGCATGCTATAGCCGCTCGCTAATACTATAGGCATAACCTAGTGTCAGAAGGCAACAATGTTGAAACTATTACACGTCCTTTAACAAATGCTTACTGTTACAGTAAATTAGGAGGGGTGGTGGGGGCCACACTACACTACAAATGTATACGTATGAAATGACTTATGAGAACTTAAAAAGGGGGTGTTCAGCTTACATAAGTTTAGTCAGTCATAAAGCAACAAGTGTTCTATGCAGCTCCCAAAACTGCTGTACATAACGCATACATGCGCATAATTGACCGCATTTCATTCACACAGCTTATTTTTTAATGAGGACTTACTTATCTCGTTCGAACGACTTAGTATGTCGTTCGAACGACTTAGTATCTCGTTCGAACGACTTAGTATGTCGTTCGAACGACTTGTTATCTCGTTCGAACGACTTATTATCTCGTTCGAACGACTTAGTATGTCGTTCGAACGACTTACTATGTCGTTCGAACGACTTAGTATCTCGTTCGAACGACTTACTATGTCGTTCGAACGACTTATTATCTCGTTCGAACGACTTAGTATATGTCGTTCGAACGACTTAGTATATGTCGTTCGAACGACTTACTATGTCGTTCGAACGACTTAGTATCTCGTTCGAACGACTTACTATGTCGTTCGAACGACTTATTATCTCGTTCGAACGACTTACTATGTCGTTCGAACGACTTATTATCTCGTTCGAACGACTTAGTATGTCGTTCGAACGACTTTAAAAAAAAATTTACCCTTCAATTGGCAGCAATGCGCTTCCGTAGGTTTCCAACAATACCCCTCCGAAAGTTAATTTAAAGCACCTGTTTTAAAACGTTTGTTCTGGTATTTTTTAGACATGGTTCACCTGTTTTAAGAACAGTTGCCAACTCTGCATCGTATTAACCTTTTCTGTTGTTTGCAATAATCACATTGAGGTGTGAATGCAGTGAATGTAAAGAAAACCTGGCTAAGTGAGACTAACTGCGGTGACACCGTGTGAAATTCTCTATTGAGTAGTAATTAGTTCAGAAAAGAACTGGAGGTTCAGTACTAATTATTTATTTATTTTTATTTATTTATTTATTGTCCAATTCCAACAGCGGACGAGCCGCCAATTACAGGAAATGATAAATATAAATATAAATATTAATGATAAATGATAAATGATAAATATAAATATAAAAACAATGAATTAAAAATGACATAACAATATAGATTGCAAAAATTTTAAGACACTCAAATACATATCAGTTACTGGTACTGGCTAAGGCACGGAAAACCTGAGTACGGAAAGAATTACTACTCAATAGAGAATTTCACATGGTGTCACCGCAATTAGTCTTAGTTATCCTCTTCGCCATGCAAAGCTACAAGTTTTAAAAACCTGTATTGATTGCATTCCTCTGTCTGTGAAGACCAATGTAAACGTACTCAAAGAAATGATTGACATTAGGAATGGTTTCACTCAATGCCCAATTCTTATTACAGATGTCAATTGTAAATTTGATTACATTTGCCTTAAATTAATGTTTACTTTCTGCAATGATTGTGTACATATTATAAGTGTTTTATTGTGATTGTATTTGTATTCTGCCATCAATTTGTGCGAATAAAGATATTACTGTTGTCTGGCACAAATGTCATGCATTACCTAGGCCCATTTGCTTAGACATAACCTGAATCCTCCAAAATCCTTCAATTCTACAGTGTTAAAACCTCATATGACCTGAATCCTTCAAAATCCTCCAGCTTTTGGTACTTTGTGCCACTTGCCTGAATCCTCCAAAATCCTCCAGTGACAGGTTTAGGTAATGGAATTTTTGGGTATGGTGCTGGTGGAAGAAATTATTTTTACTGGATGTTTATGTTTTGGAGGCCACTCCCAACCACTAAATCTAACCCTTGACCCTTTAACCACTGTAAATATATGCATATGAAAACATATAATACCAGTGTTTTCCCTATATGTTTATATTACTGGAGGGACTGCCTATTATGTGGTGTGTACAATACTTAGCTGCTGGGGGGACTGCCTATATGTGTTGTGTACAATACTCAGTTGCTGGGGGTGGACTGCCTATATGTGTACAATACTTAGTTGCTGGGGACTGCCTATGTGTGTTGTGTACAACACTTAGTTGCTGGAGGGACTGCCTATACATTTATGTGTTGTGTACAATACTTATGCTGGGAGACTGCCTATATGTGTTGTGTACAATACGTATGCTGGAGGGACTGCCTATAGTGTTGTGTACAACACTTAGTTGCTGGAGGGACAATACTTAAATACTGGGGGGTGGGACTGCCTATATGTATTGTGCAATACTTAATTGCTGGGGGGGGGGGGGAGGTCTGCCTATGTGTTGTTTACAACAATATTTTTTGGTGGACTCAGATGTACATTTACCATCATTGCCATGAAGGTCTTTTCATGTGGTAGTTTTCCCATCATCACTGTCCTTTTATTTATTTATTTCATCTTTTCTTTTCTTTTCAGTATGAAACAATTTTCTTTTTTCTTTGGTTTCCTTTGGTTATTCATCATGATACTTTTTGTTAGTTAACTTTTCTTTTTCCGTTGACTTTTTTTGGGATAGTGTGGTAATTTTCCATCATCACTGTCCTTTTATTTATTTATTTCATCTTTTCTTTTCTTTTCAGTATGAAACAATTTTTTCTTTTTCTTGGCTTCCTTTGGTTATTCATCATGATACCTTTTTGTTATTTAACTTTTCTTTTTTCGTTGACTTATTTTGGGATAGTTTGGTAGTTTTCCATCATTACTGTCCCTTTTTTGTTTTTTTCTTTTCGGTATGGACAAATTTTCATGTTGGTTACTTCTTTTCTTTGACTTCTTTTGGTTTTTTCTTTATTTCTTTAAAATTTGTTAACTTTTTTCCCCCTGGCTTTTTTCTAATCCCTCCCCTTCTCCCTCTGCTTATTTTCCTTCCTCTGCTTCTTCTGTGTCTCCTCTTTCTCTGTCTGCTTCTTTTGCATCTTCTTCTCCTCTTTCTGCTTCTGCTTCTGCTTCTTTCGGGGCTGTTTGGGAACTGATGTGGTGGTATCTGCTGTCGAGGTGTCGCTGGTTGTGTCCTGTCTCCTTGCAACTTCATGGAACTTTATAAAGCATCGTCCAGGACACAGGTTGATCATACAGACCTGGCATCCATGCCTGGTAGTTTTTATGCAGGCCTGACTTAGGTGACACCCTCATGGTGAAGACACCATCTGCATCGCTGGTAAACACCCGGCACCTTTGTGGAGCAGTGACCGGTGATGTTATGGCTGGGAATGGATCTGGATGATTTGTTTTGTGGATAGGTGGAGCTGCCAGCGTATCCATCAATTAACTCTGTACCGAAAGACAACACAAACTGGCTGTGGGTGAGTATGTTTGACGATGGGACATCGCTGACATCGCTGTCTTCTGTTGGAGCAGGCATCGCAGTGGTGTTGCATGTATGCAATGTATCCGTTGACTCGAGCAATGTCCACCAGAGAAATACAAAATCTTTTTCCACCAAAACTGTGCTTTCCTGGAACAGGTATGATAGGCACGGGTTGATCACCCCTGTCCACGCCGCCCATGAACTTTGTATAATCACACACCTGTGGAGGGGCAGGAATGACTTGAGATACTCGGCGGCCGGTGTCATCATCGGGAATTTTTCTTGTGACATTGTGTACGTAAGGGTCCCTCCAACCTGGATGGGCAGTAGACAATGTAAGCATTATCCGGCTGTCTTTCCATGCAGTGACAACAATTTGGCCACTTTGTCGGCTATAAAATGTTCCTCGTGGAACTCGGTTCATCTTTTTTGCACGATCCCTACTGGGGTTCTTAGCGGTATTCAGGAGTTCACGAGGGAGACCTCTGCTGGTGCTCTTCACGGCGCCGGTGAGATAGGTTTTCTTTGAGAGCAACATATTTGCAAGTCTCACTGACGTATACAGCTTGTCTGTATATATGTTGTGATAGCGTCCCAGATGGTGTCTTGCTACGTTTTTCGCAATTGTTGTAATTTTCGTAGGTTTCTTGCTCCAGGGATGTACCATAAAGTTAAGTATAGCTCCGGTGGTTGATTCGGCTAGGACATATATCTTAAAACCAGTTCGAATGGGTTTAAGGGGCATCAAGAATTTCTTAACACTGGATTTGAAGCCCCTATATTTTATCATGGCTTCATCAATAGTAAGTTCTCTGAGGGGGTTGTATCGATGAAGGCAGCTCTGTCTTACTTTATCCCACACCGGTTCAAGTGGATAAAGGGGATGTTTCATTTTGAATCTGTACTGATGGGACTTGTCGCTGATGAAAGAAGGGTCATTGTCAGGATCATTGCAAGCCAGGTAAGTATTTAGGACGTCAAACCGGTTTCGTGACATTGTAGATGATATCATACTATTTCGAAGTGCTGGATGGGTTGACCAGTAGTTTCTGTAGTTGGCCATCTTATTCAACCCCATGAGAACATGTATTCCAAACCAGGCCCTGACCTCATGGATTGTAGTCATCTTTACACTGGCCTCCCTCAACTTCATGTTAGTCCACTTGACAATGGAAAGCATGAGGGACATCGGGAAAAAATGAAGGAAATATTGGAGGGCAGAATTATATCGTCTAAAAGTAGGGCCAGATGGTTTCTTTCCTTTGAAGGGTCTCACCAACACATCTTCCAAAGACCGTGTCCATCCAAGTTCATCTGGTGGGAAATTTGGCTGATAAACAGATGGAGGGTCTGGGTCATTATCTGATTCTGGATCCAAGAGTCTCTTTCTTCTCTTCTTCCTCTCTTTGGGAGCCAGTGGTGGTCTTTTTCTCTTTTGTGTTGGTGTTGGTTCGGGAATGTCACTGTCATCATCTTCCTCCTCGTCTTCCTCCTCATCTCCATCCTCTCCATCCTCATCATCACCATCCTTCTCATCATCACCATCCTCCTCGTCACCACCACCATCGCTGTCACTGTCTTCACTCCCACTACACTCTGCTGATGGGTCCGTCTCTTCTGAGTGGGGACTGCATATTGGGTCTTCTTCCATTATATCTGATACTACTCTGCTTACAAACTCATCACTATCCGAGCTACTGGCTAATGCTCTGTACTCCTTTCCCATTCTAATTCCAGCATCCTTGGCACTCAGTCGAACTGCCTGTCGGAGTTCTTCTTGTTTTGCCTTAACCTGGCGGCGCTGAAAGGCAGCATCTTTGCTCTTACTTAGGGGGGCCTTGCCCTTGCTTTTCCTTGGTTTCTGTCCATCCTTTCCATTCTCTCTCTGCTTTATGACTGATTTTCTTTGTTGAGTTTTACCCATCATTTTATGTTTGAATAAAACTGACTCTTCTTTGGACATGGAGTGCTGTAGTTTTCTCACCTCATGTGAAGACATCTTCACTGCATGGCTAGTCAACAGTATACTGAGGATGAGTAGCAATCTGCACTCAAAAGCTACTATGGTATTACATAAGCATGCATTGTTATTAAAATCAACTGAGCTTTCCATGGGCTTTCCATGGGCTTTCCATGGGCTTGGTATTCATTGACATGGTAACTTATTTGAATTTAGCTTTATTATTATATAACTGTTTCTTTATACCTTTACAAAAGTACCCTCAAATAAATGGAAGTGGCTGCACAGTAAACAAAGGACCATTGCTATTGATATGCAGATTATATGTGATCTTTGGGTGCAGCATGCACAAGCCACTACTATTACAAAACATACTATGTACCACAGGTGTTTATAATCTGTCATGTTTATGGCCCAGAGCCTGGGACCTTCCCTTCATGCACAGAGCAAGTGTCCACTGACCCAAGCATGAACTTTGCAATACCTACACGTAATTAAACCTATACATGTATGTATATGGGTTCTAGTTACCATTTATAGAATAGAATACATGTATGCACACACATGTGTGGGCATATAGTAAACAAAAGACGACTACCATTGATATGCAGATAATAAAGCGCGCCACTACCATAACAATACAGAATACAGACTATGTATGCACAGAGCCCACAGTGACTGCCCCTGCATGGAGCAATGAACGTCCACTGACCCATTTATAGAATAGACTACATGTATATGCACACACGTGTGGGCATATAATAAACAAAAGATGCCACTAGCACCATTGATATGCAAGCCACTACTATAACAATACAGAATACATACTATGAATGCACAGGTGTTTATAATCTGTCATCTCTACATGGCCTGGGCCACAGGGACTGTCCCTGCATGGGCAATGAACAGTGTCCACTGATTCACGTATGTACCTTGCAATACGTAAAATAAACATGTACATGTATGTGCATATATATACTAAAATAAGCAATAATCTCAATCCTCCAGAATCCTTTTATGGAATGACCAGCATGTAACCTCAATCCTCCATTATCCACCAAGCAAATAATCACAACTGCCCTGAATCCTTCAAAATCATTCACCGCTGCAAAGTTCACATAACCTCAATCCTCCATTTTCATCCAGGATAAAAAAATAGCCTGATAACCTCAATCCTCCAGAATCCACCCAGCAAATAATCACAACCGCCCTGAATCCTTCAAAATCATTCACCGCTGCAAAGTTCACATAACCTCAATCCTCCATTTTCATCCAGTGTCAAAAATAGCCTGATAACCTCAATCCTCCAGAATCCACCAAGCAAATAATCACAACCGCCCTGAATCCTTCAAAATCATTCACCGCTGCAAAGTCCACATAACCTCAATCCTTCAAAATCCTTCACTTTGGCAAAGAGGATTTTGAAGGATTTGGGATGGTTAGGGTTAGTATGATTCTGTGCACTTATAATTTTGGTAGCCATGGTAGCCCAAAAATAGTATACTAGCACGTTTAGCGTATTGGTTGTGGTCTGAGTAGTGATAATGTCTCTCCAAAAACATTTTCTTTGACGGTACTCTTACTGTATTTCGTCACTCCAAGAAGTATAAGGCATTCGAAAAATGCACTCTATTTCGTCACTCACTTTTCTTAATTTGAGACGCCTTCCTATCGTTCCAACGTCTTTCAGAAAATCAATATTTTCCTCCAAAAATTTGCGTGAAATAGTGAAGTATATAGCAAGTGAAATTTTGCCCAAAAAGACAAGTGACTGTCTTCTGCAGACCTAGGACTACCTTCTTTGTAATTAAGAAGCAAAAACTGTTTGGGGAAAAAATTGTAAAAATGTGCAGAGAGGTTTCTACCAGGTATTCGGGAGACTCAAAGTGATCACCTTAGCACCCTTCTGGGGAGTTCGCTACCCTCCCTGTCCCTTCTTTACTCTGCCGTACGTAAATTTCTTCTGTGCTCTATCCTTCGGGGGAGAGACAAGCCATTGCCGCAGCCAGCAGCTGTCATGTCCCTGTGTACCAGCCTGGAACTGCCCGCAATTGAAAAGACCAGTGGACTAACGGCTTGCGCCACCAATTTCCAATGTTGTGTCTTGCCTTTTATGTATATCTTGATCCAAAGAGAGTAAGCATGCTCATAGAAGCAGTTTTGCCAACATTACCAATGTTGTACCTTTTTTCCCTTTAATGTATATCTTGATCCAAAGAGAGTAAGCATACTCATAGAAGCAGTTTGCCAACATTACCAATGTTGTACCTTCCCTTCAATGTATATCTTGATCCAAAGAGTAAGCATACTCATAGAAGCAGTTTTGCCAACGTTACCAATGTTGTACCTTTCCTTTAATGTATATCTTGATCCAAAGAGAGTAAGCATGCTCATAGAAGTAGTTTTGCCAAAAATGTGATTGCGTAACTATTTAAAATTTTAAATAGTGGCACATCTGGGTTTCGAATCAGGGTCATCTGCACTGAAACTATCGACTTAACAAGTACGCCATCAATAATTATGATACGACAAACACTATGGTAAGTCTTGGTAACTGGCTTGATTATAGCATTTTTATTGTATCATGTGATTTATATTACCAGTTGGATGGATAGTAGCTATTAAAGGACAGCTTTATGTTAAAATTTGTGCCTTTTCAGTAACGTCATTGATGGGAAAAACTTTATTCAACACATGATTAAAACATAAAATATAACCCAAAACATTGCAAATAAATACCGACATGTACACGTACATGTACGTACATGTACATGTACACATACATGTAGGTGTACTGCGAGATAAATAACTGAGTCTTGGGAACGTTGTGAATTGCGACCTCGTACACGTTCGAAGTCAAACAAGAATATTATGTGTATCCATACATCAGTCGATATACATCTCTAGGCCTTGGTATCGTTCTGCGACCATAAACCGTTCTGACGAGCCTTGGTCAAGACTAGACTCTATATTATATACCCTATGATAGATCTTGAGGGGCGGGGCAATGTAACCCCTTTGTTATCGCCATACATTTTTTTTGTCCCCGCCCCTTTTTTTCAATGCCCTTGATCCGCGCATGATTCTGCCAAATTTTGTGTTTCTTCAGTGACAATTAGGAGATGGAGTTTGATAGTAAACCAATTGAACCTGTGAATAGTGAGATCTTATTAAAACACGAATCGTCGATTGTTTTAGCTAGCCAACACAACTGTATCTTTCCAGCAAAGTACCTGGGTAATTAAGGTAATTGATCAAACGGAATCCGCCAGGAACTCCGTTGTTGTCATTACAGGTGATAATTTTGTTATGAATTAATTAAGTCCTAATGGCTTTTTTAATGAATCAGGATACATGCGGCGCAGTTCATATTTGACGTCCATATAAAACAGACATTCGAGTCGACAACTGTTAGTTACCCAGATCAGACCGTTCAGTGCCAAGCAAAACCCGAGCAAAATGAGGAGTTTTTGGCATCGGGCTTTCGTTGCTGGTAGGGCTATTCCATTCACAGTCGTTCTACTTCTCCTTGCGAGGCAAATTTTGCTTTCCAGTGCATTGTTTGATGACGGTAAGTTTGGAAGATATTCGATCAAATCAGTAAAACATAATTGTAGTTACCTTCATTTCTATTAGGTTTTCCCGGCCAATTTCAAAACGTTTTTATTCATGTTCGATAAGATCATTCAAATTCGTTAAAGACCATTCAAAATTTCTGCTTTGCAGCTCCATGAAATTGGGCCCTAGGCATACCCTCTCAGAAAAACCCTCAATATAACTTTTGTTGGGATGTTTCATTTTTCAGATTATGTTACAAAACTGGAGTTAAATGGCACAACAGTAGAGCTGTGCACCTATCGCCACCTCTGTAGTAGTCTTGGTTGTTACTTTCAGCGGTATGAAGTCAACACTCGCACCGCTGCTGCCCCTCTGTGCCAGTGTGATCCAGAATGCACCTTCTTTAACGACTGTTGTCAAGACTACAATCAAACCTGCCAACCACTGGCCGATGAAGGGTCGACTTCCCATCTGGAAGGACTTGCGGTGTGTTTAATATATTTTGGTATAAAATATGTTGTTATTGTTGTGGCTCGTAAGACCTGATTGGGTTAAAGAGACGGTAAAACATTGGTAATGTTGGCAAAACTGCTTGTATGAGTATGCTTACTCTCTTTGAATCAAGATATACATTGAAGGGAAGGTACATGTACAGCATACTAATGTTGGCAAAACTGCTTCTATGAGTATTCTTACTCTCTTTGAATCAAGATATACATTGAAGGGAAGGTGCAGCATTGCTAATGTTGGCAAAACTGCTTCTATGAGTACGCTTACTCTCTTTGAATCAAGATATGCATTAAAGGGAAGGTACAGCATTGCTAATGTTGGCAAAACTGCTTCTATGAGTACGCTTACTCTCTTTGAATCAAGATATGCATTAAAGGGAAGGTACAGCATTGCTAATGTTGGCAAAACTGCTTCTATGAGTACGCTTACTCTCTTTGAATCAAGATATACATTAAAGGTAAGGTACAGCATTGGTAATGTTGGCAAAACTGCTTCTATGAGTATACTTACTCTCTTTGAATAAAGCCAGTATATGCTTTTGGTAAAATGTCTGTAAATGCATCTATACTTCATAAGAATCAAGATTATGTTTAAAAAACCAACCTATGAAAACTTGCAGCTTATTTTATTGTGACTTTAATAAGAAAATCATTCAGAAAATTCATTCAGATTATTTACTTTACACCAAGTAAGTTTTATATAAACTGTGATCATTTATGACTCTCGAGATTATCAGGAGTGTACATTGTATATAGGGGGCTTTCATTTATCAAGATATACATTCAACAAACAACCTGTGACAAATTCAGCGTATTATTATTTGTGTCGTTAACAAGAAGAATAGTGATGATGCATTTTCATTTTAATGCAAAATTCAAGAATACTCTTTCTTAAATTCGAACTGTAAGTTATTTCACTCCTCTTAAAACAGACAACACCTCAGCTAATATTATTTATAAGGAAGATTAATGCCATCATCAGCTATACACCAAGTAAGTTTCACACTGTAATTCAACAATATTATATTTTTTAAACTGACAATTCTATACATTATCTTAAACAGTTTTTTGTCCTTTTTCAGCTTGGAGAATTAACCTGTTACTTTGAAGATACAATCAATCCTATGAAGGGGTACTACGTCATAGCTACTTGTCCGAATGACAGCCCAATGCGCGATGATACCTTCTGGTTTCTATGCGGATATGTCGACAACAAAGACTTGTTTTCAACGATTCTCGTCTCTGGTGTGAAGAATAACCTTCCGTATAGGAATGTGTATTGCGCCCTCTGTCGAGGAGAAAACTTATCTGACTTGGAGTCTTGGTCTGTGAATGTTGAATGTGATAATGAGTTTGTGGCCACAGAGGCCCTTGATCTACTATCAAACTCCACCTCCTGTGCCACTCTGGATATTATAGAGGGAGGTTTGGGGTGTATGGTGCTGGCCAAATCTCCTGACCCAACTGCTTCAATCCTTCGAGCGTGCTACTTCGGTGTTGTAGAGTCCTGCCCTGAAGGACATCCACTAAGTGAGGCCTGCCAGTCATACACAGCATTCGTTCAGACCAAATTACCTAACTCACCCGCGTTTATCGAAAACAAAAATCCTCATTGTGCCGCCTGTAACAAGGAAGTCCAAAAACATACGGACTGCAACCAAAATTACCCCTCCATTTCCATTGGGGATGTGTACGTCACCCCAACTGATAAGCCACAAATTCCTTGCTTATCAATTACCTGCCCACAAACCACTTTTGGACCACCACCCACTTTTGAACTACCACCCACTTTTGAACCACCCACTTTTGGACCACCGGTACCGCCGATCTCGATCATTCTTGACTTCCGATCTGGGGGTAACGTCAAAGTTGTTCGGCAGCAGGAAGTGGTATTTGAAGAACATGTGCCGTGTTCATCTAATGAGGTATACGATCCGTTTCTTTCATCATGTCGAAAGCTGTCTTGCATTGAAGGGTATGTCTTGGAAGACGATCGGTGCATTCTAAAAATAAAGATTGCTCGGCACGGATTGAATATGGTGATTTATATGCATGTCACTGTCTGCATATCGGAGCCTTCAGAGAATGGGACTGAAGAAGCCATTAAGGGCTGCCTTGCTGAACTTATGAGAGTTGATCAACGTCAATTTGAACCTTCGACAATTACTCCTACAATGCTAACGACCAACTGTTCCACAAATGAGCAACAGGTACTTCATCCATTCATGGTCCAATCAAACTGGGAAACATTTCAAGAATTTCATCGCAGCTTAATACAAAGGACTGCACGGAAGACAATTTGTCGAAATGACGTCATGATGCAGATTGTTGCTATGGAAATGATTTATCATGATGTGAATTTATTTCTCAGTAAATGTAACGGGAGATGGATTAATGGATCTCACTTCTATAAGAATGACACGGGTATGGTGTACATGAATGAGTCAAATTCTTGGTATTCTACAAAACAGACTATCCAACGAGCGATACTTATCCAAAGCAAGATATCCAGTGAATTTGAATGGTTTTATGATCTTCAGTTATGCCAAAATCCTGATCTTTCCTGCTTACTTGAGACATTCAACAGTTCATTATTTCAACCGAACGATAACAATGAAACTCTCGTGTACACTCCAACTGGGGCAATGTTTAGCAGAGACCAGTATATAGAAACATGGAGTGGACAAATCCAAGTCTGTTCTTTCAATGAGAAGAACGGGACTCGAAACATCACTAAAGTCGTCACTTTCTTTCAATATTCACCAATACAGGGGATTCTCAGTCTCATCGGAAGCATCTTATCAATGCTAGCTGCAATCATCACTTTCCTAACCTACTGCATCTTCAAGGAGCTAAGAAACCGCACCAGCGGTCCCATCATGAACTTTACAGCAACCCTGTTTATGGCACAGCTACTCCTCCTACTAAGTGGCGTGGCAACTATACATCCAACGGTCTGTACTATTGTAGCCGTTTCGTCACACTACTGTCTGATTGTAAACGTAATGTGGACTGGAGTTCTTGCTTTTAAACTCCAACGAACATTTGCGACAAAACCAACGGTCCGACAAAAATCTCCTAGTGTATCTTTGGCAACCTTGTCATTTGTTTGGGCATCCTTTCTCATCATCATTCCATGTTTAATCCTACACCTCTGTAACTGTACTGATATCCCACTGTGGTACAGGCAACGAGAATGTCTGTTGGATCGGGAATGGTTATGTCAACGTTCTTGTGGTTGGGGTTCCGATTGGGATGGTTATATCTGTCAATATTGTCCTGTTTTCTCTCACTGTCCACGGTATACGGGAAACAAAACAAGAACACAAAATGGTACGGAAGGATAAAACTACGAAGCAGCAAGCAAAAGAAGAACTGATCATTTACATAAAGGTAAGTCTGCAAGATCTGCTTATTAAAAGGGATTGTACAAATTGGTAATGGTGGTAACAAATCAGTATCTATCAGTATTTTTCAGTACTACAAAATTACAATGAAATAATCAAAGGAGAAAAAAAAAAACACTGTGGAATGGGAGTTGCATTCCTCCCCTCCCCCTCTCTCTCTGTCTCTCTTTTACTCTCCTTTTTTAAACTTTTTATTTTACGATTTTTTGGGGCGGTGCAGCCCCTTAGCCCCCACCTGGATCCGCCAATGTAAATGCATACATTTCAGGACCAACTAGTAAAACAACTTTCTCATTCTGTTTCATTAGTCATGAAACACTGACTAAATAAGCATGTGAATAGAAAAATGCCAACTATGCGTGTGAGTATTAAGCGTGACTCAAAAGAAACTAATAGACACAATCGGCGACTCCGAGCTAGTAGTGGTCATGTGATGTATAGTGGGTACAAAATAACAACAAACCAGCAGTGCGCTGTGTATAAACATAAGGAGCTGCATGGAGGGTTTTAAAACAACGACCCATTGATAGCTGAATATTTCTGGATAGCTGCAAGTTAAAAAGTCTGTTAAATCCACATCACTTCAGATAGAAAATTTATACTTTACTGAGGTGAGGAATAACTAATGAACTATCTAATGTGTAATTTTCATCCACTAAACTGCGATCGGTTTGAAGATATCGATCATTTAGTGACGCAAACTCAGGTTGAACACTAAGTCGAAAACGTTAAAATACGAAGGTCCCCAAAAGCGACATTGACGTTCTCTTGCTGCCGACTGGAAAATGTAGTTACGTTTTTCAAGATTGAATTTTTTAAAGTCTGTAGTGTATTTTATATATAAAGAGTTGAACAAACATTCAAGATCGCCCCAAAATGAGTGGTGGCCGAGCCTTGCCCTAGTTCCGGATAAAAACTTCTTCGCGCATTGATAATGTGCGTAATGTTTGGAAATTAAAATTGGGAATATCTCCGATCGATTTAGAGAACTTAAACTCGTGTTCCGACCAACAAATGCAACATCTATGATATGCCTTGTACAGCAGAAGCACTCGGAAGAAGCCTTGCTTTTCCATACACTGCGCGTCGCTTGCTTGGTTTGTTTACATTTTATACCCACTATGAGTCACGTGACTCCGGTCGCCGATTGTGTCTATTATGCGTTCTGTTTGGCTATATGCTGTGTTGTGCGGCGGCTCAATGTAACAGCTGGCACGACTCATACAAACAGATTATTTGTTTAATTACCTAATACACAAAGAGGTCTGGAGGAATCCTTGCAAGTTGAAAAGTGGCCCTAGCTAAGCAAAAGCTACAGGTGTTACATCACATAGTTGTTAGAATTAATAATTCGTTAATTTAATAATCTGGTAATTACCAATGTTGTGCCTTCCTTTAAGATCCATATAGTTTGCCACATTATAGCCGTCGTCATCCTTTCATGATTGACACAGTTTTGTTTTTAATCTAACAGATTTCCAGTCTGATGGGTTTTACCTGGATCTTTGGTTTCGCAGCAGCCTTCAGTGACGCCGTTGCTCTCTGGTACATCTTCATCATTCTCAACTCCAGCCAGGGTCTCCTCATCTTCCTCTCCTTCATCTTTAAGAGCAGCGTCTGGAAAGTGTGGAAGAAAACCTTTACAACGATGTTTCATCGTTTCTGTCGGCAGTCTGAGCAAATAGATATCACTATTGATCATGCCTCTTCAATAACGACTGTCAATTCAGCAACAACTGCAGAAACTTACACCAATGTTATCTGAAAAATTACCGTTTGCGAAAGCTAAAAGCCCTGTGTTTGGATGATGCTTCTGGGGTTAACAAACAACAATAAGTATTGCTAACAGTAAGAGGACGTTTGTAGTAGCACCATGTGATATATCTTGATGAGTTGTATTGCGTAACCTTCATCTATTCCCTCATGTGTCCAGTCCCAGGGCCAGTACACCTGGGCCAGTACACCTGGGCCAGTACACCTGGGCCAGTATACCTGGGCCAGTATACCTGACTGTGCTTCTTGTACCCTCTTCTTTTGTGTTCCTATCCCAACTGACAAACTTCTGCCCACTCCTACGTTAAGTTTGTGCTCGTGCCTGTGTATCGTACATTTTGCATTTGATAAAGAACCTGCGAGGTTCGAAATGTAAGGCCATTAATTATTTTTTGCATTCATACTAAAGGTTCTAGATGATCTGTGGTGCATCTGAGCCACTTTTTGACACTGTTACTTTATTTTTCTTAGCTATGGTAGCTATGCCCAAAAACATGTGTTGGGTACCAGGCAATATCGTCCTCTAGTCGACAAATGGTCCTTGTGCGAACTGGGCCCACGCTGTAACTACCGCTGATGATCGATCGTGACGACAACGTCATACAACTTGACGGCTAAGCCGACATACGGTCCGCAAGCAAACTACGAACCGAAAGTCCATTGTAGTAATGGTTTGGCGCGTGCACGACTCGGGCAACATCGACACAGGGAGCATTGCATGCACGCCGCCGGCGTGTGCAAAGTTATGTATAACTCAAGTAGTTCTAATTATAAGAGCGCGGCGCCGAAATAGTGAAATTCAACAATGATTTTTTGTAATGTGTTACAATTTTTCAGGGATTGTTTTGGTTAGGTAAGAATAGTTATAGTTCTTATGATAGAATGTGCATTATGTTCGAAAAGTAGAGGGTGCCATATATTCCAGCACCCCCAACCAAAACGTTGGGGGTGCTGCAGCACCCACAGCACCCCCGGTTCTCGCGGGCTTGCCGACCGGAAAGAACGGTTGATGTGTCACTGTGCCTTGCGTTCTCTCAGTGCAGAGTCGTTTGGCAGTAGGGCTCCTTTTGAGGTTAATTGGAGCTACTGTTGTGGTTAATTCGAGGGCTTTGTATGACGTATCTCGCCACTGGGTGAGACATTGCATAGTTCATTATCATTAGACTGTTGCAGTTGAGTAATGAGAGCTAATGTTGTGGTTAAATAGAACATCTGTTTTGGTTAATTAGAGCTACATTGTTCTGCTGTGGTTAATCATTTACATGCTTAGTGTGTGATTTAATGTAATGGCCTGCATGATGTTAATATAATGTAGAGTAGTAAATAAATAATCCCAACACACTGTACATTTTTAATTTTTAGCTCGATTATTGTTGAATTATATGATTGTCTGCATTTACGCTTCATACATATATTATTATTATTGTTATAAATATTATTAGATGTTAAAAAAAAATGAATTTCAGCTTTGTAACAAGAAAAACATACATCTCACTGAATTTCTTTCTTGTTTATATTAAAAGTACTTATCATAAATACTTTAATTGTAGTGTATCAAAACATAAAATTCTTTAAGTAGATGTTATTGCTTTGTAAATACAGCACTTATTAAAAATGTAGGCCTGCTAAAAAGTAAATGCTGTTTAATCCCTAAACAATTTATTTCGGTAATAATGGAATTGTATATATAGTGTTTTAAGGTAAAATGAACTAAATTAATCTTGAAATAAATGCTTGCTTAAGCTTGTATTATTGTTAAATGTCCTGAAACCATTACACTGTAAATTTCCGATGGTGTAGAAAGTGTATATGTGTAATATATGCTAAATTGTTTTTCTAAAACGTTTTATCTTCAACAATCTATTTTGCACATACAACTTTTTAAAAACTTTTAAAAACAAAAATTACAAGGTAAAATATCAAAACAAAGAAAACATTCATAAACAAATGACTGAATAGAGCGCTGAAGTAATTACGTCACGTTAACAAAACTAAACCATTTGTCACGTGTTGTATGTGTTGTCATGACAGCGTGCCAGTAAAATTAAATGTTTCGTAAGTTTGACAATTGTAACTTGTATCAAATTTATAATCCATATAATGTACAAAGGATAAATCAAAACAATATGCGTGTTGATTGTAGAACGATGTGACAAGTGACCTCATGCCTTAAACAAAACAGCGCGTTTCTGCCCGGCGGTATACGCACGCATCCTGTTTTGGTTCAGGCCTTACGTCACAGGTCACATCGTCTATAGACAATGTATTGATCTCTATTGTAGTGATGATGGAGATAATATAAATGGATAAACCAAAACATGATGAGCACGCATACCGCCAGGCAGAAAACGTGACCACCCCACAATTTTGTAAACACAGGTCACATCGTCTATAGAACCTGAAAGCTTAGCGGCAAATTCACTCACCCCTGACAGACGGGTAGATGTAACGGTTCACATCAGTGTTGTTTCCCCATACACGAAAGCCTTGGCATAGGCTGGCCATAGGATAGCAGGGCAGTACAATCTCGACAATTTACATAATTTCTTGTGCAGGAAGCTCTCAAGAGTAATGTTAATAACAAGAGATATTTAGGGTTAGAGATACACGGTAAATATAAAGTCACTTCTCAATCAAAGATGGAAAGTACATGTACACATATCCGGCCTGTCGATCAAATGATAACAAATAGGGTCATGCGTTTCCATGACAATTGTAACTTTGTCGGTCATAATATGCCATTTATACAGGTGCTGGACGGAGTTTACCAGCGTTGCCCATAGTCCCCGTAACTGTCATACAATCCAGCAAGTATTTATAAACAGCATAAGTTATATTTATTTTCCCTGAATTAAAACATTTTGGTGGCTGTATACAATTTTTGTATAACCTTTGTGGTTAATGTTTATCTAATCTCACTCTGTATAATGTACCAGTAATTAGAACATTGATGTTGATAATTTGCCTTTAACCAACATTAATGAAGCTTTGTATCTTGGTCATAATATCATGTACAGATGATTAACAACGGCGTGGTTTCAAATGCTATTGCTTAGTTTTGGAGAAGTTTTAACATTTTTAGAGCTGATTTTGGTCATTTATACTGGAATCTCCAGTGTAAACTCTTGTTGTAGCTTTCATAGTGCTTGCTCCTTTGTGGCTTTTATTTAGCCGTTATCTAAACATCCTTTGTTGTGGCATGGAGAAAGGCTGTACGGAAGATCAGGCACTTGCACCCATGATTTCTTGTGAACCCACGACCTCCTGCTTACTAGAGTGCAGACGTCTGCACTAGTAAGCAGGAGGTCGTGGGTTCGAATCCCGCCCGAGTCGCCTGTGAAGTTTTTCCACAGACACTCGGAAAGCAGTGAGTATACGCAGTGCTATACACACGCCGGTGTAGGGCAAAATTAAATCAATTGTTTATCACCCGACGCAAGAATTTCATCAAACTATATCTGCCTTAAATTATTTTTAATTCTTGTAGTGATTGTGGATATATTATGTGTTTTATTGTGATTGTTTTGTATTGTGACATTGTGCGAATAAAGATAGTATTGTTGACTGGCACTTACGCATAATTGTCATTGGTATGGTTCTGCACTTATAATTTTGTTAGCCATGGTAGCCCAAGATACTAAGTACACTACTAGCACGTTGATTTTATTTGACTCGTCCGCCGGCTTTTAAACTGGCATTTGGCCAGACCATGGCCAGACCCAGTGTCAGGTCAAACCCTGCATGTGATAGTGTATTTAATTTTGTTAGGTTACTGCTGCGATTTATAGTTCAAATCAAAGGTTGTGATAATCCATACGATCACGTACCTGCATTTTGTATCTGCATGACCACTGGGAAACCTATTATATAAAAATATTTACGCAGAGAACAAACCCGGTTGTTTCACAAATAATTAATGCATCAGTAGGTGTGACCCTGTGTTGATTGTTGGCTATATACCTTCAGTTTTGAACCCATGCAAATGATTTTATTGATTTATTTCTCAGTAGTTCTTGAACTGACTATTTTTACATGGAAATTAAGACAATTTATCAACAAAATATACAATTTTATAATTTGGTTTAAAGTTTGTATACGTACCAATCTAATAAAGCTTCACTATACACTAACGGTAATCTCGCAAAATGTAAATGATAACAGTTTTACATAAAGCTCACTTGATAAAATTCCAGGATGGTATCAAACATCCTAGAGAATATACATATAAAACAAAGGAACATAAACCAAGTGAGAGGAACCTAAAACTAAGTCTTAGATACCAAAATAATATTCATGGACGTAGCGAAGGCATGGACATGCGGGGGGGGGGGGGGAGGGGTGGAAACAAATTTTTCGACTTACACCTTCAAAATGGGTGGGTGCCGATTGAGAAATATATTGGGTGTCACATCGCCCATATTCTACCCCCCCCCCCCCCCCACCTTGGCTACGGCCCTGGAAATATTTATCATCTGTATTTAACTATAGAGAAAGGACACACACAGGTGCATTGGTTTGGTGCGTCAGATTTGTGTTTTGATGGCTGAGTCGTCAGAATGTGGGCTCGAATCCCAACCGCGACCATGGTGCTTGTGTCCTTGAGCAAGACACTTTACCATAATTGCTGCTCTCCACCCAGGGGTAAATGGGTTACTCCACACTTTTTTATAATTCAAAACAATTTAATATTCATATCTTGTCCTAGGGATCCAGGATGGAGCAGAACACCCCGATGTTCATCCTGAAGTAATATACTACTTGAGATACCTTGCTTATTATCCAATCAACCATAGTGTGTTTTGTTTTAATTAATCTTGGTTTTCTCTCAAATGCATAATATTTTTAATGTTGGTTTTGAATCAGAGTTGGGTTAAGCATTTTCATATAGTTATTATAAAGCGAAAATCGTTTGAAAACTAATGCTAAGTTACCGTTCTAGCAGGTCTCTCATATTATGATGTTGTTTTGCAAGTAGAAAACATTATGACAGAATTACTACCTCGAAATGGTACGGGCAAATTAATTGTCAGCCCCTGGCTCATGGACTGTACGCTTTCCGTGACACTGATGGAACTGTTGTGACTTTACACTTTGGTCAATAATATAAATAATAATGAAGATTTATAAAGCGCACAAATCCTCCCAAATGTGCTCATGGCGCTGATACATAAGAACAAGATAACTTAAATACAAAACTACAAGGATACAGCCGAAAAACAGAATAACAACATTACATAAATGCTTCATTAAAAAGATGAGTTTTTAGGTTTTTCTTAAATTGGATAAGAGAAGCCGATGATTTGACATATGATGGCAATTGATTCCATAGACGTCGTCAATGGAGAGTAATTAGTATGCACCTTACAGTGCACTGTACTTGTTTAATCAGAATGTGGGTTCAACATTAATGATCGTGTCCTTCAGCATGATACTTAACTATAATTGCTTATTTTCACTCAGGAGCATAAATGGGACCTGTGAGGGCCATTAACATATGTTTACTGCCCCCTTTTTTGGCATTGTGAAACCCCCCCCCTTTTGAGACCCTGATAGCCTTTGATTACACTATAAAGTACAAAATGACAAAACCATACGTCAGAATATTTACATCTAAATAAAACATTAAGTGTTGATATGTTATGTATAGCCTACATTCCAAGCAAAGACATCATCAGATATAAAGCGATAATGCTATCGTCAATATTTCCGTACCGTACCATACTAACATAAGGCAGTCTCAATTTAATAACCATCCCTGTGAATGGTCATGAAGGGTCAATATGATGTACAAGCCCAACGTATATTGTTTTTTCAAAGATATCGTCGGGTGATTATCGTTTCCATCATACACACTCTATGAACCTCAGATCAAATCGGGTCCTTGAAGAGCACTCTTTCACATCAAATAGATTCAGGAACAGTCCTGTGCCATACCTCACTAGACTACTTAACAAATTAAATAATTTACTTTTTATTATTTTTATTCTTATTCGAACTTAATGGATTTTGCTATTTATTGTAGTTGTTTCATTTATAAGCACTGTGCAATTCAGCCTTTGGGCTGCAAAAGGTGTTTTTTTTAAATAAATATAATAATTATGATATGATCATTTGCCAATACCACCAGTACAGTGGCGTAGCCAGAAATAAAGATTCGGCTGGGCCTGAGTAAAATGGACGGGCCATAGAATTCATCCATAACCATCCATACACGGGCGCCGATTTATGTTTGTGCCGGTGGAACAGCGACCGACGCACACACTGACACACAATATTTACAAGGATTGAGATCACGATACACACCATGAAACGCATGGAAAGTCATAATGCCACAAATCATTTAGTAAAAAGGTTCACTTCATTAAATTGATTCGTTAAATCATAGGCCAAAATGTGCTGTGAGACACCTTAGGCCATGCTCATAAAGAACGCAACAGTAGGCTACAAGGAACCTAATTCAAAATAGCCTAATATTGTTACACACACGCAAATAAAGCATACAAGCAGATTTCTTGACATGTTCCTCTTCCTCCAATCTTGGTTTTTTAAAGAAACCTGTAATGGACATTTGTCTTTTCGCCATTGCTGCTGAATAAGCTACTAGGTCGCGGTAAAAATTAGCAAACGTTAGCGTCAGCGAAACAGCTGGTATGGTAGGTTCTAGAAAATAACCGAACTGAGTGATATGACGCACGCGATTTCATTCGGCAATGCCATTGAACCAGCCAATTACAACACACGCTATAGTGACGCTACACAAAACAAAATTTAAATGGTTTAAATAAATAATAGACAGGTTGTTGCCTCCAACCAGTAGCCTACAAGCATGATAGCCCCTGTCCTTTTTAAAGTATACAGTATAAAATAAAATGCACTGTAGCCTATATCACACAAACATACATAGAAGAGGAATGCAAACAACATAAATCGTTTAATTTTTTTTTTTTATACAAAAAGCTTCTTTATTTGGCAATGGCAGGGCCTAGACAAGAAGTGGTCGGGCCTAGGCCCTGCCTGGCCCGCCCATAGCTACGCCACTGCACCAGTATATATAATTCCGTCGTCGTCGTTACGGACGAAAACATTTTACTGAATTCAACAAGTGAATGGATCGTGGTGTTTGCATACTGCTTCCCAGGGTACAAAACTACCCGCAAATAATTGTCAGCAGTTATAACACATGAAGCTTTTATATTTTATGTACACCTTTCCAAAGACATCAGGTATTATGGTAGACCCACCTTTAATATTTCAGTACGCCTACCCAATCAGGCAGTATCTTTAATTAATAATGTCAACCAACCCTCGATAGTCATATTTTGAGTTGACGTCTATATAAAACAGACTTTCGAGTCGACAACTGTGTCAGTACTCATATTATTCACAATGAGTTCGTGGTACATGAAAACCCCAAACAGCCACTGGGCTGTCGTTGCTAGTATTCCATTCACGGTACTTTATTTCATTGTCACGTTCACTGTGTGGCCACCAAATGTGCTGACACAAGCCACACCAGAACCTACCATTAGCGGGACGTCAGCAGATACACCAGATGAGATGGATGTTGGCCCGTCGACAACTGCAAGCCAAGTTTGGACTGAAACATGGTCTCCATCTGATTACAATTATGGTAATGTGTGGATTGATTATGGTGAGTTTAGAAGACTCATTGATTTTTTAAGTAACTTCATCTATATTAATAACTTGACTGACTGATCGACTGACTGACTGACTGACTGACTGACTGACTGACTGACTGACTGACTGACAAAATCAGGTAGGCTACTATTAAAATGCCATTATGTCAGTGGCTTTCTCAAAAAGCCATACAGTTTTACATACAAAATTTCAGAGGTAATGTGTTTCATTATATATTTCCTATTGATCTCATGAAGTGATACAGCAGAATGGAAGTTTACCGCCAATGACATACTTTTCATTTTAATAGTACTGCAAGGAGCAGTGGCATATCTTAAATGTAAAGGCAGTGTTTTTCGCTATTTTACGGCAATTTCCGGCAACATATCGGAACATAATTGCTGTTTCAATAAATACATTAAAATGATACATTTTTTAAATAATCGTAAAAATCATAGTTTAATAGTTGGTATATGCACCAACATTTTAAAATGGTGGATCCCACATACAATAATACCAGCACTTTTAAACTACTGAACCAACCTTCTGACAACTATTTGGTGAAATATCTCGTGTCAAAGGATTTGTTTTCCTTTCTACAAGGAAATTATCAGTATTCCAATGAAAGCAAACAATGGTGGAAAATGCCGATCAGACACGGGCGATACATCTATGCACAGACATCCAATTATTACAGTTAATTTGAATGTTTGATTGTAGGGATTCTATAGCGGACAAGGGGATGTACCGTGGCTATAGGTGCTTGCATGGGACACGGGCGATACATCTGTGTACAGCCATCAAATTATTACAGTTAATTTGAATGTTTGATTGAAGGGATTCTAGCGGACAAGGGGTCGGGGATGTACCGTGGCTATAGGTGCTTGCATGGGCCACAGTCTCGGAAACAAATAAATGTAATTTTTGCTGTTTTATAATTTTTTTCAGATTCTGTTACAAAACTGGAGTTGGCGGGCACAACAGTAGAACTGTGCACCTATCGCCACCTCTGTAGTAGTCTTGGTTGTTACTTTCAGCCATATGAGGGTATCAATCGCACCGCTGTTGACACCCTGTGTCAGTGTGATCCAGAATGCACCTTCTTTAAGGACTGTTGTCAAGACTACAGTGAAACTTGTCAACCACTTGCCGATGAAGCGTCCAAATCCCATCTGGAAGAAGTTGTGGTAAGTTTAAATTCGGGTATGCATTGTAAAACATGTTGTTGTGGTTCTTAGAAGAGCTGATTGGACGCTGAAAATCTCGAACCACGCAAATGATCATAATTTTACATTCATAAATGCCCAGTACAGTTAAGACAATCAGATTGGACAAAACGTGATCACGTTGGGAATGCATTAACGACCGGAAAAGTAAGCCTGTCTCTGAAAGTTGATATTATCATCATCTCTACACAAAGTACAATTAAATTTTTATTTATTTATTTTTAAAAAATGTTTTAAATTTTTGAATTGCCAATTCTATTCCTAACAAATTTATCCCCCACTTTTTCAGCTTGGAGATTTAACCTGTTACTTTGAAGATACAATCAATCCTATGAAGGGGTACTACGTCATAACTACTTGTCCGGATGACAGCCCAGTGCGCGACGATACCATATGGTTTCTATGCGAACAAGTCGCCGACAAGGACTTATTCTCCACAATTCTCGTCTCTGGTGTGAAGAATAACCTTCCGTATAAGAATGTGTATTGCGCCATCTGTCGAGGAGAAGACTTATCTGACTTGGAGTCTTGGTCTGTGAATGTTGAATGTGAGAATGAGTTTGTGACCACACAGGCTCTTAGTCTACTATCAAACTCCACCTCCCGTGCCACTCTGGATATTATAGAGGGCGGTTTGGGGTGTATGGTGCTGGCCAAATCTCCTGACTCAACTGCTTCAATCCTTCGAGCGTGCTACCTCGGTGTTGTAGAGTCCTGCCCTGAAGGACATCCACTAAGTGAGGCCTGCGAGTCATACACAGCATTCGTTCAGATCAAATTATCTGACTTCACGTTTATCGACAACAGAAATCCTCATTGTGCCGCCTGTAACAATGAACTCAAAAACAAAACCAACTGCTACCCAGACTACCCTTCTATTTCTACAATGGATGTAAGAGACGTCCTACCGGCTCCTGGTGGTGCAGCCGCACCAAAATATTATATACCGCCGATCTCGATCATTCTTGACTTCCGATCTGGGGGTAACGTCAAAGTTGTTAGGCAGCAGGAAGTGGTCGTTCAAGAACATGTGACGTGTTCATTTAATGAGGTATACGATCCGTTTCTTTCGTCATGTCGAAAGCTGTCTTGCATTGAAGGGTATGTCTTAGAAGGCGATCGGTGCATTCCAAAAATAAAGAATGCTCAGCACGGATTGAATATGATGATTTATATGCATGTCACTGTCTGCACATTGGAGCCTTCAGAGAATGGGACGGAAGAAGCCATTAAGGGCTGCCTTGCTGAACTTATGAGAGTTGATCAACGTCAATTTGAACCTTCAACAATTACTCCTACAATCCTAACGACCAACTGTTCCACAAATGAGCAGAAGGTACTTCATCCATTCATGGTCCAATCAAATTGGGAAACATTTCAGGAGTTCTATCTTAGCTTACACAGGACTGCAGGGATGACAATTTGTCCATATGATGTCATGATACAGATTGTTGCTGTGGAAATAATTTATCATAATGTAAATTTATCGCTCAGTAAATGTAACGGGAGATGGATTAATGAAACCCGCTTCTACAACAATGACACGGGGTTGGTTTACGTGAATGAGTCAAATTCTTGGTATGCTACAAACCAGACTATCCAACGAAACATACTCATCCAAAGCAAGATATCCAGTGAATTTGAATGGTTTTATGATCTTCAGTTATGCCAAAATCCTGATCTTTCCTGCTTACTCGAAACGTTCAACAGTTCATTATTTCAAACGAACGATAACAATGAAACTCTCATGTACATTCCGACTGGTGACGTTTTTACCCGAGACCAGTATATAGAAACATGGAGTGGACAAATCCAAGTCTGTTCTTTCAATAAGAAGAACGGGACTCGAAACATCACTAAAGTCGTCACTTTCTTTCAATATTCACCAACACAGGGGATTCTCAGTCTCATCGGAAGCATCTTATCAATGCTAGCTGCAATCATTACTTTCCTAACCTACTGCATCTTCAAGGAGCTCAGAAACCGCACCAGCGGTCCCATCATGAACTTTACAGCAACCCTGTTTATGGCACAGCTACTCCTCCTACTAAGTAGCGTGGCAACTATACATCCAACGATCTGTACTATTGTAGCTGTTTCGTCACACTACTGTCTGATTGTCAACGTTATGTGGACTGGGGTTCTTGCTTTTAATCTCTACCGAACATTTGCGACTCAATCAACATTCCGACAAAACAATGGGAGTGTATCCTTGGCAACCGTGTCATTGGCTTGGGGCATCCCCTTTCTCATCGTCATTCCATGTTTAATCCTACACCTCTGTAACTGTACTGATATCCCACTGTGGTACGGCAACGAGAATGTCTGTTGGATCGGGAATGGTTATGTCAACATTCTTGTCGTTGGGGTTCCGATTGGGATGGTTATATCTGTCAATATTGTCCTGTTTTCGTTCGCTGTCCACGGGATACGGGAAACAAACAAGAACACAAAAATGGTACGGAGGGATAAATCTACGATGCAGCAAGCAAAAGAAGAACTGATCATTTTCATAAAGGTAAGTCCTCAAGATCTGAAAAAAAGGATGCTACCTTGGTAATGTTGACATCCAACTGCTGGCATCCAAAGGCCAGCAATCTCATTAGACGATCAGAGCATACTGATCGAAACGCCAATTAAGTTGTAACCGCTAGTTCTTTTTAGAACTAATTACTACTCAAAAGAGTAGGTGTCACCGCAAACAGTCTTTATCTATAAACTATGCTTACTCTCTCTGAATCAAGACACTCTTATATTGTGGATTGGCAGTGAAAAACATGAACGTTGGGGAAACTGGGGGTGGGGCCGTCAAAGGAATTAACTGTGGGGAATTCCCCCTTTAATCCCGACCCCGTGCCACCGAAACAAAAATAGATAAACAAAACTGTCCAGTTAAGAAGAAAAGGTCAATGTTTCTCAAAGGCATAGCATAGAGTAATACATAAACAAAGTTTACGTTTGCAGCGTGTACATGAATTCAATCATTATTCAGTAATTAATTCCCAATCTGTACATGTTAGTTTTATTATATACAGTACATGTATTTCTTGAAAACTATACATACATACGGATTTAAATACCAACGCAGTTCCTAAAACTAATTTTTTTTGGGGGGTAAAGATCAATCATAATGATTATAGTCAGCATGAAGAAAAATACCAACTACCGGTATGCGCGTGAGTAAGCGTAACGCAAACGAAACGTATACACTCGGTTTGGATAAATGCACATTTTAGCTGTCGTCATCCTTTCACAGATTTTGATTTCATCCGACAGATTTCCAGTCTGATGGGTTTTACCTGGATCTTTGGTTTCGCAGCAGCCTTCAGTGACGCCGTTGCTCTCTGGTACATCTTCATCATTCTCAACTCCTGCCAGGGTCTCCTCGTCTTCCTCTCCTTCATCTGTAAGAGCAGCGTCTGGAAACTGTGGAAGAAAACCTTCAGGAGGATGTGTCATCGTCATTGTAGGCGGGCCGGGCGAGATGTCACTACTGATCATGTTTCCTCAACAACGACTGTCTATTCAAAATCAGCAACATCTGCAAACACTTGTATTACAGTTATGTGAATATTTACTTTTTGCGAAAAACCCCGTCTTTAAACATCGGTATGATTCTGAGGTTAACGGATGGATACAAGTTAACAATTTAAACTAATTTATATTTACTCAATGGAATTGGAAATGCTGAATCATCCCCCCTCCTTCCACCTTTGAAACAATTTACACCACTGTTACCGTGGAACGACGCTATATCGAACACCATGGGTTCCACACAAAATGCTCATTTCATGTACATGTATACTGATCGATCTTTATAATTTATCATGGCTGCAATGCCATGATATGGGATACTACCCACAGACAAAATTCAACCAAATTTCCCCTTCGAAAAATGTGATATGGCCCTAAAACTCAAAATTCTGCTCAAATTATGTTGCAAATGCCCAACTACCAGTGTCTCACCCAACTTGGTCATACGAACAACGTGGCAGTATCTCCCAACTTGGAACAGCACAATGTCCGTTCATTGCATGTGTGCTGCACAGTAGTATATATTCACTGCACAGACAATACGAACTTGGGTTGAATTTCGAAAACTGTTAGGCGTCCGCGCCAGTCAGGAATAGGCCTAGTAGTGCCGTAGTATCAAAAACAGACCACGCTAAGTTTGTTCCAGACCATCATGTCTGCTTGGCTTATGTCAGCAGGTTTTGGCCCATTATGTCTGGCTCATTATGTCTGGCCCATTATGTCGGCCCATTATGTCGGGCTCATTACGTCCGGCTCATTATGTCCGGCTCATTATGTCTGCAGATTCCTCTCCTTTTTCATAAACTCAGATTGTATTTTTTTTTAAGTCGAAAAGGAAAAGGGTTAAAATGGGGTGGGGATTTTTGGGTTATTATGTTTTAATTATAAAAAGTAAGAAAATGTGATGTACTTTTAGTAAGTCAGAAAATACGCATTGCATGCAGTTTTGTTTTCTGATGCACACGCATCAATAATAAAAAAATAATAATAACTAGAGATTCGAGTTTGTCTTGACACAAACTCTAGGTGTTCGGGAGATGCAAAGGTCAAATTGGGGTCACCTTTTGTAAATATTTTTTGACAATTAACGATCAGTACAATGGTACAAAAATTTTGAATTTACCCCTTGTGGTTGTTGAAATATGATTTTTTTTAAATATTAAACTTTGACTTCCGGTTTGGACAGGAAGTAAGGTCAAATTGGGGTCACCTTTTTGTAAATATTTTTTGACAATTAACGATCTGTAGAATGGTACAAAAATTGTGAATTTACCTCTTGTGGTTGTTGAGATATGATTTTTTTAAATATTAAACTTTGACTTCCGGTTTGGACAGGAAGTAAGGTCAAATTGGGGTCACCTTTTTGTAAATATTTTTCGACAATTAACAATCAATACAATGCTGCAAAAAATGTGAATTTACCTCTTGTGGTTGTTGAGATATGATTTTTTTAAATATTAAATTTTGACTTCCGGTTTGGACAGGAAGTAAGGTCAAATTGGGGTCACCTTTGTGTAAATATTTTTCGACAATTAACAATCTATACAATGGTGCAAAAAATGTCAATTTACCTCTTGTGGTTGTTGAGATATGATTTTTTAAATATTAAACTTTGACTTCCGGTTTGGACAGGAAGTAAGGTCAAATTGGGGTCACCTTTTTGTAAATATTTTTTGACAATTAACGATCTGTACAATGGTACAAAAATTGTGAATTTACCTCTTGTGGTTGTTGAGATATGATTTTTTTTAAATATTAAACTTTGACTTCCGGTTTGGACAGGAAGTAAGGTCAAATTGGGGTCACCTTTGTGTAAATATTTTTCGACAATTAACAATCTATACAATGGTGCAAAAATGTCAATTTACCTCTTGTGGTTGTTGAGATATGATTTTTTCAATATTAAACTTTGACTTCCGGTTTGGACAGGAAGTAAGGTTAAATTAAATCACCTTTTGTAAATTTTTTTGACAATTAACGATCTGTACAATGGTACAAAAATTGTGAATTTACCTCTTGTGGTTGTTGAGATATGATTTTTAAATATTAAACTTTGACTTCCGGTTTGGACAGGAAGTAAGGTCAAATTGGGGTCACCTTTTGTAAATATTTTTGACAATTAACGGTCTGTACAATGGTACATAAATTGTGAATTTACCTCTTGTGGTTGTTGAGATATGATTTTTTTTAATATTAAAATTTGATTTCCGGTTTGGACAGGAAGTAAGGTAAAATTGGGGTCACTCACAACTCGTGTTTCATCTACTTGTTAAGTTCTAAGTACATGCCAAGATTCAAGTTCATGTGAAGTTTGCAAGTATGTGTTTGTTACCGGACAGTTATTGGGGAGAAGAAGAAGAAGAAGTAAAAAAGTAGAGATTCAGAGTTTGTCTCGACACAAACTCTAGGTGTTTGGGAGGATGTAAGGTCAAATTGGGGTCAACTTTGTTTAAATATTTTGTGACAATTAACGATCTGTACAATGGTGCAAAAAATAATAATTTACCTCTTGTGGTTGCTGAGATGATTTTTTTAAATATTAAACTTTGACTTCCGGTTTGGACAGGAAGTAAGGTCAAATTGGGGTCACCTTTTTGTAAATATTTTTTGACAATTAACGATCTGTACAATGGTATAAAAATTGTGAATTTACCTCTTGTGGTTGTTGAGATATGATTTTTTTAAATATTAAACTTTGACTTCCGGTTTGGACAGGAAGTAAGGTCAAATTGGGGTCACCTTTTTGTAAATATTTTTTGACAATTAACGGTCTGTACAATGGTACATAAATTGTGAATTTACCTCTTGTGGTTGTTGAGATATGATTTTTTTTAATATTAAAATTTGATTTCCGGTTTGGACAGGAAGTAAGGTAAAATTGGGGTCACTCACAACTCGTGTTTCATCTACTTGTTAAGTTCTAAGTACATGCCAAGATTCAAGTTCATGTGAAGTTTGCAAGTATGTGTTTGTTACCGGACAGTTATTGGGGAGAAGAAGAAGAAGAAGTAAAAAAGTAGAGATTCAGAGTTTGTCTCGACACAAACTCTAGGTGTTTGGGAGGATGTAAGGTCAAATTGGGGTCAACTTTGTTTAAATATTTTGTGACAATTAACGATCTGTACAATGGTGCAAAAAATAATAATTTACCTCTTGTGGTTGCTGAGATGATTTTTTTAAATATTAAACTTTGACTTCCGGTTTGGACAGGACATAAAGGTCAAATTGTGGTCACCTTTTTGTAAATATTTTTTGACCATTAACGATCTGTACAATGGTGGAGGAATTGTGAATTTACCTCTTGAGGTTGTTGATATATGATTGTTTTAAAATATTAAATTTTGACTTCCGGTTTGGACAGGAAGTAAGGTCAAATTGGGGTCACCTTTTTGTAAATATTTTTTTGACAATTAACAATCTATACAATGGTGCAAAAAATGTCAATTTACCTCTTGTGGTTGTTGAGATATGATTTTTTTAAATATTAAATTTTGAGTTCCGGTTTGGACAGGAAGTAAGGTCAAATTGGGGTCACCTTTGTGTAAATATTTTTCGACAATTAACAATCTATACAATGGTGCAAAAATGTGAATTTACCTCTTGTGGTTGTTGAGATATGATTTTTTTAAATATTAAACGTTGACTTCCGGTTTTGACAGGAAGTAAGGTCAAATTGGGGTCACCTTTGTGTAAATTCTTTTTGACAATTAACGATCTGTACAATGGTAAAAAAATTGTGAATTTACCTCTTGTGGTTGTTGAGATATGTTTTTTTTTTAATATTAAACTTTGACTTCCGGTTTGGACAAGAAGTAAGGTCAAATTGGGGTCACCTTTTTGTAAATATTTTTTGACAATTAACGATCTGTACAATGGTACAAAAACTGTGAATTTACCTCTTGTGGTTGTTGAGATATGATTTTTTTAAAATATTAAACTTTGACTTCCGGTTTGGACAGGAAGTAAGGTCAAATTGGGGTCATCTTTTTGTAAATATTTTTTGACAATTAACGGTCTGTACAATGGTACAAAAATTGTAAATTTACCTCTTGTGGTTGTTGAGATATGATTTTTTAAACATTAAACTTTGACTTCCGGTTTGGACAGGAAGTAAGGTCAAATTGGGGTCACCTTTGTGTAAATATTTTTTGACAATTAATAATCTATACAATGGTGCTAAAAATGTCAATTTACCTTTTGTGGTTGTTGAGATATGATTTTTTTAAATATTAAACTTTGACTTCCGGTTTGGACAGGAAGTAAGGTCAAAAATTGGGGTCACCTTTTTGTAAATATTTGTTGACAATTCACGATCTGTCCAATGGTACAAAAATTGTGAATTTACCTCTTGTGGTTGTTGAGATATGATAGTTTTTAATATTAAACTTTGACTTCCGGTTTGGACAGGAAGTAAAGGTCAAATTGGGTCATGTTTTTGTAAATATTTTTCGACAATTAACAATCTGTACAATGGTGCAAAAACTCTGAATTTACCTCTTGGGGTTGTTGAGATATGATTTTTTTAAATATTAAACTTTGACTTCCGGTTTGGACAGGAAGTAAGGTCAAATTGGGGTCACTCACAACTCGAGTTTCATCTACTTGTTAAGTTCTAAGTACATGCCAAGTTTCAAGTTCATGTGAAGTTTGCAAGTATGTGTTTTTTTGCGGACAAACGCGGGGGAGAAGAAGAACTAGACGGCAGTGTTTGTGGTATTACAAACACATAGGTGTTCGAGTTTTGTCAGGGCAGTGATGATGACGTCGAATGTTTTTTAAAGAAACTTTGCATTATTATTTTTTAATATTAAACTCTGACTTCCAGTTTGGACAGGAAGTAAGGTCAAATTGGGGTCATCTTTTTGTCAAATATTTTTTGACAATTAACGATCTGTACAATGGTACAAAAATTGTGAATTTACCTCTTGTGGTTGTTGAGATATAATTTTATTTAAATATTAAACTTTGACTTCCGGTTTGGACAGGAAGTAAGGTGAAATTGGGGTCACCGTTTTGTAAATATTTTTTGACAATTACCGATCTGTATAATGGTACAAAATTTGTGAATTTACCTCTTGTGGTTGTTAATGATTTTTTTTAAATATTAAACTTTGGCTTCCGGTTTGGACAGGAAGTAAGGTCAAATTGGGGTCACCTTTGTGTAAATATTTTTCGACAATTAACAATCTGTATAATGGTACAAAATTTGTGAATTTACCTCTTGTGGTTGATGAGATATGATTTTTGTAAAATATTAAAATTTGACTTCCGGTTTGGACAGGAAGTAAGGTCAAATTGGGGTCACCTTTGTGTAAATATTTTTCGACAATTAACAATCTGTATAATGGTACAAAAATTGTGAATTTACCTCTTGTGGTTGTTGAGATATGATTTTTGTAAAATATTAAAATTTGACTTCCGGTTTGGACAGGAAGTAAGGTCAAATTGGGGTCACCTTTGTGTAAATATTTTTCGACAATTAACAATCTGTATAATGGTACAAAATTTGTGAATTTACCTCTTGTGGTTGATGAGATATGATTTTTTTTAAATATTAAACTTTGACTTCCGGTTTGGACTGGAAGTAAGGTCAAATTGGGGTCACCTTTGTGTAAATATTTTTCGACAATTAACAATCTGTATAATGGTACAAAAATTGTGAATTTACCTCTTGTGGTTGTTGAGATATGATTTTTTTTAAATATTAAACTTTGACTTCCGGTTTGGACAGGAAGTAAGGTCAAATTGGGGTCACCTTTTTGTAATTATTTTTCGACAATTAACGATCTGTACAATGGTATAAAAATTGTGAATTTACCTCTTGTGGTTGTTGAGATATGATTTTTTTAAATGTTAAAGTTTGACTTCCGGTTTGGACAGGAAGTAAGGTCAAATTGGGGTCACCTTTGTGTAAATATTTTTCGACAATTAACAATCTGTATAATGGTACAAAATTTGTGAATTTACCTCTTGTGGTTGATGAGATATGATTTTTTTTAAATATTAAACTTTGACTTCCGGTTTGGACTGGAAGTAAGGTCAAATTGGGGTCACCTTTGTGTAAATATTTTTCGACAATTAACAATCTGTATAATGGTACAAAAATTGTGAATTTACCTCTTGTGGTTGTTGAGATATGATTTTTTTTAAATATTAAACTTTGACTTCCGGTTTGGACAGGAAGTAAGGTCAAATTGGGGTCACCTTTTTGTAATTATTTTTCGACAATTAACGATCTGTACAATGGTATAAAAATTGTGAATTTACCTCTTGTGGTTGTTGAGATATGATTTTTTTAAATGTTAAACTTTGACTTCCGGTTTGGACAGGAAGTAAGGTCAAATTGGGGTCACCTTTGTGTAAATATTTTTCGACAATTAACAATCTGTATAATGGTACAAAAATTGTGAATTTACCTCTTGTGGTTGTTGAGATTTTTTTTTTTAAATATTAAACTTTGACTTCCGGTTTGGACAGGAAGTAAGGTCAAATTGGGGTCACCTTTTTGTAAATATTTTTTGACAATTAACGATCTGTACAATGGTACAAAAATTGTGAATTTACCTCTTGTGGTTGTTGAGATATGATTTTTTTAAATGTTAAACTTTGACTTCCGGTTTGGACAGGAAGTAAGGTCAAATCGGGGTCACTCACAACTCGAGTTTCATCTACTTGTTAAGTTCTAAGTACATGCCAAGTTTCAAGTTCATGTGAAGTTTGCAAGTATGTGTTTGTTACCGGACAGTTATTGGGGAGAAGAAGAAGAAGAAGAACTAGAGCTTAAGTGTTTGTTTGAACAAACACACGGTGTTCGAGTCAACTTCCGGTTCAATCAAATTATCAACGATGATGTCAATATCATATTTTGCAAAGGTGTATCATATTTTATTATTTCAAAATCAATTTCATATTCAAAAAATATATAAATTTTGCATTAGAATGTGTTGACTTTGGTCTAATTGTTTGGACCGGAAGTAAAGGTCAGAACAGGTGATTTGAAGGTCATATAATTATATGACACAATGAAACTTCCTCATGATCATGAAAAAATAACGTTAGTACTTGCTTTGGTTCAATTTCTGAGATTGGAAAATAAGCCCTTTTTAAAAAATGCCACTAGGGGTCGCTCTGAACTTTAATGATGTTATCAAACATTTTTTGAGAATATAAGATGTCACTATCACTTTATTCGCATAAGTCATATTCAAATTTCCTATGACTTTTGAGATTATGTTGCCACAAAAGGGCAATGATAGGTGATGACGTCATCAGTCATATTTTTAAAAAGGTCACATATCAATAGTAATTTCGTCCACTGAAGGCATATACCATATCCGGTTTCGACTGGAAAGAGAAGTCTGATTGGATCATGTCTGTGTACGAAATGTCACATAATTCAATATCTGTAAGATGATGCAAAGATTGTGTAAATATCTTTTGTGGTTCATGAGATATGATTTTTGGAAATATTAAAATTTTAGTGTATTTCGCTATCTGATGACGTCAACATGACATCACAACTTTACCTGAAACTATATGTCATAAATATATTGACAACTACATGTTATGGTATAAGTATGTGTTAAATTTGAAGGCTGTGTGAATTTTGGAACTGTTTTTTTGTTCAATAAGTCTCATCGAGAAGAGTGGTTCATGAGATATGATATTTTGAAATATTAAACTTTGATTTAGTGTAATTCGATATCTGATGCCTTAACCATGACGTCACAACCGAGGATACAACTACATGTTAAGGTCTATGTGTTAAGTTTTAAGGTTCTGTACCAGAATAATGCTTAAAACGTGTAGGCCTTAATCTTTTTAATTTATTTATTTATTAATGAAAATGAAACATATAATTTGGTTATTACATAAATTAAAATGAAACAAAATTCACTGACCATTTAGAAATTTGCTAACCGGCTAACCAAAACCAATATTTAAAAGTAAACACCCAACAATTTGGGAAAACAATACTTACCATTTTGTTGTTCTAGACTCTTTTTTTCTAGACTCTTTTTTGGTTATTAAACAATCATTGTGGGAAGTTCATTGATGCTTTTCGATTAAAAATTTATACACATTATTCCATTTGCACAATCTGGATCTCTTGCCTCAAAATCAAAAGTAATTCATTTTGTATTTAAACTGCTGTGCCTGAAAACCTTTTTCACCCGATTTCAAATTCAAGCCACATTTTAAACAAAATTAAATTTACAAAAAAAATATGCTTGGGTGTCTCAGAATAATTTTTACCAAAGGTGCAACGCTGAGTGTTGACAATCTTAAAAACTTCTAATCTGGTCTGTGCTCTGACCATTTTGTTAAAAGTACAACTGTTCTGTCTGAATAATGGACACATCAGGGTATTTCACTGCAGTGGTAACTTCTAGTGTGTTGGCTTCCTCTATTCACCACATATCTTGTGAGTCATGTTGTACTTTGGGTGGTTTTCGTTTCGTCTTACGCTGGAAGATAATAAATAAATGATTTCAATTTCAAATGCTTGTTTACATCTACTCTTTCAATAAAAACACAGATCTATGTATTGCCAAAAGTAGAATTATGAGCCCATCAGTAACACTCATTCTGGAACTTCTGGCATACTTCCAACAATCAATTTGTGAAATATTTGATTTTAAGGTGATTAACTTCCTCACTACAAGGGGAATACAAGTAACCATGGAAGAAACAAATACATACATCACCTACTTTATGTGACACTGTAAAAGTATAGGTATCAACTAATTTTAATCTTAAAATTATGTAGTAAGATGATCCAGAGATGGATAAAATAAACAGCTTGATGAGACAGAAAATATGAGGTTTAACCTGCGCTTTTATATGGCATTTATATTGTTCTGGCATCCAAGAAAAACCTGGTAAACACAATACATAAAATTATATTAGATACATGTGTGTACAAATACATCATAACAGTAACTGTGTTACATGTACAGGAAAACATTTAATTTTAAATATTGCCACGGCCTGAAACCTACATGTTTTATGTCAATAAATCCTACTCATTTTACACTATTACTATATATGATCTACTCACCAGCCGATGAAAATTTAACTTCAAAGGTTTGATGACAAAACTCCCAAAAGTTTACACTTAACGCTGTCTACCAGAGAATGTGACCGTCTGACGTGGGAAAACTCCCGGCCGCTTCACTCCAAAACAAGTAAACAAAACCCATGCGCGGCACTAAATTATAGGTTAAATCTAATTCGAATATAAAATCTACATTGGCTTTGGCTTTAAATAATGTTACAATAATTAGTGTGATGTAATAAACATCCTTCAATCGAAGTACTTAAAGAATATCATACCCATTCAGAAATTTGTTTGGACTACTTGTTTCGTCATCACTCATATAATCAGCATCCGAGGACCGTAAATCATGAAATGCGCCCTCAATCGTCCCAAATTAAATGAAACTAACGCAATATTAAAATAATACCCTTCAAAACCTAAATCACCATAATTATAAGAAAAGTTACCTTTTGTAGATGTACTGGAAAGTCTTATATTGTAGGCACAACATCTGCTGTGACAGTCTGAGCCTTGTAACTGCCGTTTGACCCGTTCTATTTTAAAGCACGATTCTGCGAAGCAGTCTGAACAAAGCACAAATTTCACTGACGCTTCATACACAACACACATACTCATGTTACACTGCGGGACATGTACCGTACAAATGCCGCATTGAATGAGAATGGTGTAAATTTCCATGCATTTTCCCAAAAAAATTCTTCAGGTTTGTTATATTGAGAGGTGATGACTTGAGGAAGGAACATTTGTGACCCAATATCATGTAAACAAAAGTGAGAAATTTTCCACACTCATTTCATTCCGTTACGTTTTTTGTAGGCCAATATTAATCTCCGTATATTGCTGTGTTTACGTATTCTGTGTTTACGTATTCTATACAGGGAATAGTAATTCAGCATATTGTTTCACTTAACCTTCCGGTTTCGACCGGAAGGAAAGGTCAGATTGGGGTCACGTCTGAAAACGAAATGTGACATAGTTCAAGATCTTTAAGATGATAAAAAGATTGTGAAAATATCTTCTATGGTTCATGAGATATGATTTGTTGAAATTTTGAAATTTTCAACTTCCAATTTTGACCGGAAGGAAAGGTCAGATTGGGGTCACGTCTAAAAACGAAAATTTACATAATTCAAGATCTTTCAGATGATGCAAAGATTGTGAAAATATATTTTGTGGTTCATGAGATATGATTTTTTAAATATTAAACTTTGATTTAGCGTAATTCGACACCTGATGACGTAATCATGACGTCACAGAAAACGGTTTCGTCTGCTTGATATGTTCTGTTTATGTGTTAAGTTTGAAGGCTGTATATGCTCAGCAAGGATGCCTTTGTTACCGGACAAGCGCCACTGAGAAGAAGGAGAAGTAAAAAATTTAAAAAAACAGTACAAAAACAATAGGTGTTCGCGCTGCGCGCTCGAACACCTAACTAGAGCTTAAGTGTTTGTTAGAACAAACACACGGTGTTCGAGTCAACTTCCGGTTCAATCAAATTATCATCGATGATGTCAATATCATATTGTGCAAGGGTTTATCATCTTTTATAATAACAATATCAATTTCATATTCAAAAGACATATCAATTTTGCGTTAGAATGTGTTGAATTTGAACTTCCTGTTTGGACAGGAAGTAAAGGTCACATTAGGTGGTTTGAAGGTCATATATGACCTCCTCATGATTATGAAAAAATTACAAATTTGTCAACTTGTACATTAAATTGAATCTATGAGATATGACCTTTTAAAATTTGTAAAAATCGTTACTTCGTGTGCCACTAATTTGACCATTGGGGAAGCATTTATGGTAACTCATTTCACAAGAATTCCAAGCTATTAATGTAAGGAATTCAATTGTGTTTTTTGTTTTCTAATAGGTCATTTAGTTCTTGAGATATTGGCTGTTGAACTTGGAAATATTGTGAGATTTAAGCAGTAAATTAGAAATTAAGAAGTGTGACTTGGAACACAATGTTTTTTATTTTAAATATTGACACTAGCCCAACACATGCTTTTCAAAAACTATGCTAGATGATAAATCAACATTAAAAATCACTCATATGAAAATAGTTTGCCAGGGTTGTAGGTAGCCAGATCAACTTATTCAACGTTATTATGGGCATAAAGTCACAAAGTTGATTTAGGATAGAAGGGGACTACATGTATAGTAACTGGATTAAACTTGGCTGCAAATTCAAAGAGCAGGAAGTGTGGGTTAAATTGTTTGGGGGAGTTGGGGGTTACTGAAGACACTGAAGCATGGAAGACCATATAAATATTTTCCCTTTCCTTTCCTTCAGCTAATTAGCCTTTCATTAGAAAACAAGCTTATAACTACTACATGATAAAGTTGGAAGAAAGCTTGCATCCGTGCTTTCCATCTTCCACTGCCCCCGTAGAAGAGTTTTTGTCAAAAAGTAAATAATTCCCAATTCAAACAAAATTAAATGTAATTATATCCACTGGATCAAATCTGATAATTGGTTGCCCTTTTCACTTTGTTTATGGAAATACCTTTCAATTTTAGATTTAAATGAAGCCAACATTGGTATTTATCTCTTGGTATTAAGTCTTGTACAAAAATAAATTTAATCTTTATTTATAATATACTTCACTTTCAGGTTAAGTTTATAACAAAAATATAATGATAAATTGACAATGATAGTGACACTGTAATCAAGCATCTCCTTATTGTGACATGCTTATAAACTGTCTTTGTTTTCACCTATACTGCAAATAATTTAAAAATAATGTATAACATTTGAAAACAAATTCTACATTGATTTTTATATTTTCAAGGTTGTACACATGATTGGCAAAATGTATGTAGCTGCATCCATACTACAGAATTACAACCTAAAGATCAAATGCCATTTTGTACATAAATTGTTAGACATTGAAATAATCAAAGAGTTGTATGGGTGCTTGTAAATTGCTAATAAAGCAATGAAATACATATTTATTTTAACTGTCTGTTGGGTTTCATGACTTGACTTTTGTGGTTACACACTTCCCTCCCCCACAATCAATTGAAACCACTTTGTTGACCTGTTTAACCTACTTGTAACCAATCTAGAAATGAGTGTACATGGTCTTACACATGTAACAAGTGAAATGACTTCAGTGTAAATGAACCCAACCGTGATCCTTTGTTGACAAGAAAACAGAATATATATCCACTGGATCAAATCTGATAATTGGTTGCCCTTTTCACTTTGTTTATGGAAAAACCTTTCAATTTTAGATTTAAATGAAGCCAACATTGGTATTTATCTCTTGGTATTAAGTCTTGTACAAAAATAAATTTAATCTTTATTAGGTGTTCGAGCTACAGCGCGAGCACCTATTGTTTTTGTTCGTTTTTTTTTTCTTCTCCTTCTTCTTCTTCTTCTTCTTATATAAGTTTTGAGGCTTTGCATGGTGGAACATCGATATCGTTTCGGTTTGCGGTAACACCATGTGTTTATCTCAACTAACGTGAAGCTGAGATACAGGTTCTGAAAAGAACCGTATCGCACAACTCGTATCTCAACCTTCGTTATTAAGTGAGAAAGGTTCAAGGGAGAACCAATTTCGGGCAACTCGTTTTTCTCTACTGTCGCTAAGTGAGAAATATGGTTCAGGGAGAACCATGGGGACTTCACGGGTTAATATGGTTCAGGGAGAACCATAGGGACTTCACGGGTTATTCTCTACGTTTCGATTAGCCTGCTCTAATCTTCTTCAGGAGAAGGGCACACACTATCAGTGATAAAGAGCACTTGCCATCCGAGTTGAAACATCTTAACGCCGTGTTAAGAGACAATGGGTACAGACCTGATAAGCTTAAGTTCCTCCCGAATAGGAACGCTCCACGATCCTCTGACGCAACCGAAAAACCCATTGCCGTGCTACCGTACATCGGCCACACTTCACACAAGATTCAGCGTATCCTGAGGGAAGCTGACATTAAGGTCTACTACCGGACTCGAAACAAGTTGGAAACGAAGTTACACACCCACAAGGACAGACATGATCCCAGCCGTCAAGCTGGGGTCTACCGAATTCCTTGTACTTGTGGGAAAGTGTACATTGGCGAGACCGGCAGAGACCTTACGACCAGGCTCAAGGAACACAAGGCCCACGGCCGCAGAGGGGAATGTGACAAATCTGCGATCATCAAACACTCCACCGATTTGGACCATATCATTGACTGGCAGAATGCAAAGATCATAGCCCCGGAAAAGCACTGGTACACCCGTCGTATCAGAGAGGCTATTGAGATTCATAAACATGACACTGTCCCCCAGGACATCGGCTATTTCATCAGCAACATTTGGCATTCAATCCTACCATCCACCAACACCCACACCCCACTGTCAACTGATACGCCTCAGCGAGCAGGCAACTCACACACAGCAGGCGGAAACACACACAACAAGAACAATGCCACGGTGGCAACCAATCACAACACATCACACAACAGTAGCACCAATCGGAACACTTCCCATTCTACACATAATCCCAGCAAATACTACTTAAGGAGTTGCATCGGCAAACCTCTTCATTCTCCTGAAGAAGATTAGAGCAGGCTAATCGAAACGTAGAGAATAACCCGTGAAGTCCCTATGGTTCTCCCTGAACCATTTCTATCAACATCGGTGACAGTGTCATCCTACCTTCTTTGACAATAAAGAATCTTGGTGTTGTGTTCGACAGGACAATGTCAATGACTGAGCACGTAAAATCAACCATCAAAACAGTCAATTTCCACCTCCGAAATATTTACAGAATACGTCGCTATATTACCGTTGACAGCTGCCATCACCTCGTCCGGTCACTGATTTTATCTCGCTTAGATTATGCAAATTCTTTACTCTATGGCATATCAGCAAAAGATCGTAAAAAGTTACAAACTTTGCAAAACAGGGCAGCTAGAATTGTCTTTAGATCTGATAGAAGAGAACCATCTGCACCACTCCTTAGAGAGCTCCACTGGTTACCAGTTGACGCTCGGGTAATCTTTAAACTTATGTTATTCACCTTTAAAAGTTTCCATGGACTACTTCCATCTTATCTGGCCGAATTTCTCACTCAGTACATCCCGAGTAGATCCAATCTAAGGTCAGGTGACGATACACTTCTTCTCAACATTCCCCGAACCAAGCGTACTGTTGGAGATAAGGGTTTCTATGCAGCCGCTCCCCGCCTCTGGAACTCTCTACCTGCCTCTGTTCGTCAATGTACCACGACTCAAAGTTTTAAGAAGGCCCTCAAATTTCATCTGTTGCCAAAAATGTAGGTTCCCCGCTTTACGATTGCATCGTGCTTTGTTTTGGTGGGGGTTTTTTTGGTTTTTTTTGTTTGTTGTATTTGTAAGATTGTAGGGTATTGTAGTTGTGTAAGATTGTATTTTACTTTAAGTCGGTAGCGTAAGTTTTGTAAAGCGCTTTGGCCATTTTTGATAAGGCGCTATATAAATGCCTTTTTATTATTTTATTATTATATTAACCCGTGAAGTCCCCATGGTTCTCCCTGAACCATATTTCTCACTTAGCGACAGTAGAGAAAAACGAGTTGCCCGAAATTGGTTCTCCCTTGAACCTTTCTCACTTAACGAAGGTTGAGATACGAGTTGTGCGATACAGTTCTTTTCAGAACCTGTATCTCAGCTTCACGTTAGTTGAGATAAACACATGGTGTTACCGCAAACCGAAACGATATCTTCTTCTTCATCTTCTTCTTTTCCGGATCGATTGTCTACAAAAAAACACATACTTGCAAACTTCATATGAACTTGAAACTTGGCACATACTTAGAACATAACACGTAGATGAAACATAATTTGTGACGTCATTATTAGGTCATCAGATATCGAATTTCGATCAATCATTCTTTATTAGTTAAAACGTTTTGATTACGTTGCAAATTAAAGATCTACACGGCTTTTTCAACGCTAAAAAAGTGCGCCCTCTGTTGGTGAATGTAAATCAGCTCTGGTCGTGCTCATTATGTATGTATGTAAAAATCATATCTCAACAAACACAACAGGTAAATTGACAGTTTTTGCACCATTGTACAGATTGTTAATTGTCAAAAGATATTTACACAAAGGTGATCCCAATTTGACCTTACTTCCTGTCCAAACCGGAAGTCAAAGTTTAATATTAAAAAAAATCATATCTCAACAACTACAAGAGGTAAATTGACATTTTTTGTACCATTGTATAGACTGTTAATTGTCCAAAAATATCTACACAAAGGTGACCCCAATTTGACCTTACTTCCTGTCCAAACCGGAAGTCAAAGTTTAATATTTTAAAAATTCATATCTCAACAACCACAAGCGGTAAATTCACAATCTTTCCACTATTGTACAGATTGTTAATTGTCAAAAATGTTTATAAAAACATGACCCAATTTGACCTTTACTTACTGTCTAAACCGGAAGTCAAAATTTAATATTAAAACAAATAATGATGCAAAGTTTCTTTTAAAAACATTCTGACGTCGTCATCACTGCCCTGACAAAACTCGAACACCTATATGTTTGTATTATCACAAACACTGCCGTCTAGTTTATAATATACTTCACTTTCAGGTTAAGTTTATAACAAAAATATAATGATAAATTGACAATGATAGTGACACTGTAATCAAGCATCTCCTTATTGTGACATGCTTATAAACTGTCTTTGTTTTCACCTATACTGCAAATAATTAAAACATTATTTATAAAATTTGAAAACAAATTATACATTGATTTTTTACTTTTTAACTGTCTGTTGGGTTTCATGACTTGAGTTTTGTGGTTCCACATTTCCCTCCCCACAATCAATTGAAACCACTTTGTTGACCTGTTTAACCTACTTGTAACCAATCTAGAAATGAGTGTACATGGTCTTACACATGCAACAAGTGAAATGACTTCAGTGTAAATGAACCCAACCATGATCCTTTGTTGACAAGAAAACAGAAACAATCTGCATTTAAAATAAATGTACACTCAGAATGGGTGACATTCAGGGGTTGTCACTGGAATCGGTAATTTTGGAATAAAATGCCTTCCCCCTCCCCCCAAGTTCTTAGTGATGGCATGTACTGCCACTGGTGATGAACCAACACATTTGTTTTCTAAAATTCTTTGGTCTATCATTGCAGCACTATAGAATCCAAGAACTAGGGAAGGGAGGGCAAACAGCAATACAAGTATAAGGGGCCCCTTATACTAGTGCTTTAATTGGGTGATCTGGCAAAAGGTATTCCAAGGCTGACACACCCATGCAATGAAGATTGGGGGTTATGTTTACTATGTTTATATGGCCCAACTGCCAGGGATTCACTGTCGGCAATATACATTTTACTAGATCACCAACAGATATTGCTTAATAACTACATTTTGTGAGGATGTTTGGGTCCAGTCAAAAATATAATAAGAATTCCTCAGTACTAATTTTGTTCTAACATGTTAAAGAAATTCCTAAAAAGACCTTGAGGTCCTAAAAATCAATTCTCTTGAGGGTAAAGACTGCCACAGATAGGATAAGTCCATATAAAATAATTTGAATCATACATTAACTCCTTTGATGAATGGATAAACTTCAAATGCTGGCCATTGGATCACAAAGTTACACAGACTCTGACACACCTTGTAGCAGTAGCACAAATGGATACCGATGATCTGAAATATAAACTAATCATGTAAAAACAATATTAAATGTTTTCAAAGAGGGACGAAGAATAATGGGTCATGCTAACAAAACACACATAACTTAGAATGCCCTCATATGTTATTATCAGGATGATGGATTGATGTAACTTCAGAAAACTTATGCAACTTTAGAAAAATGATCCCTTCAGAACAATGCCTTTAAGTTAGGTTTTACAATGGAATAGAAAGTTACATGTGACGTCTTCCTTCCTCCATGATGTGACTGTTTCATTATCTCAATAAATGTGCTGATATTTGTTTCTGGACTAATTTTTTTTAGGAAAGAGTTGGCTTTTAAAAAAAAGAGGATGGTTTAATGCAGTCATCTTGATGTTGGCATCGACTAGGTATTTTAGTTAGGATGGGGCATCTTGATGTTGGCATCGACTAGGTATTTTAGTTAGGATGGGGCATCTTGATCTTGGCATCGACTAGGTATTTTAGTTAGGATGGGGCATCTTGATCTTGGCATCGACTCGGTATTTTAGTTAGGATGGGACATTCCTGAAATCAAGTTTTGTAGCATTGGTTGAAAACAAACACACATAACCGATGTTTCAGCTTATTATTTTGATTAAGTGACCTCTGAGAAGCACACAGGTGACCTCTGAAAATACAAAGGTCAATTGTTAGCAAATGAATGCACTCTGGAGCAATGCGAGACTTTAAAACACTTGGTGGCAGCAGAAACTATTCCATTGTTCTTGATATTTCACACATGCGCCAGAATTATATAAACAGCAGGAAAAGGACCGGTCTGCTGCCCTCTAGTGACCCCAAAGTCTACCATTGCTTGTCTACATCTTTAACTTTACTTGTAGCAAACTGAATCTGTTTGTCTGGTTCCATAACATCAAATCACCACCCACCACATTTAATTTTGAAAAGCACCAGTCTATTGTTGAGCCTCAATATGATTGAGCCACGATGTCGCTCTGTGAAAACAAATCTAGTCGTAGCTTAACTTCAATACTACAATGAAACAATTTACCACAAATTTGTTTTAACATTCAACACTTAAAATGTAATTCAAGTAAACATTATATTTATTTTACAATGTGTTTAAAAAATCAGTACATTTCAATTCCCAAAAACTGCAATATTAAAAAATAAGTGATGGGAAGCACATGTGAATATATCATCCCATATTTTAAATTGTATTTTATACTATTATCATTTCATCAAAGGCTTTATTATAAGAAATAATGCAGACATGTAAAGTCTGTACACTTTATGCGTGGAATGTGCTGTATGTGTGACTTTGTGTGTAATCTGATGTATACATGTATTCATTAACCCTTGCTAAAAAGCAGAACAAATACAAATTCCAATTTAGGATCAAAATGTAACATTCTGTTCTTCGCATCTTTTACAATTGTGCAGCTTTTGCGAACATTTACAAAGCTGAATGAAGCACAAAGTATCTCAAGGCAGAATTATATATAGACAGGAGGGATAATATTTGAATAATTGATTTAAGAAACAATCATTCAATGTTGACTTCTTCCAAAGTATTTGAGAATAATTCAGTTGTTTTTAAATTCATTTTTGTAACTTAATTCATAATAAATGAAGTATTTTAAATACAAATTCACGAGTAACAGATACAAATGAATTATCCATAACCATTAATATACATTAATTATTCATAAGCTATGAATACAAATGAATTATTCATAAATATCTGATACATTTTGAAATCAATCAATAACATTTTACACAACCATATGTTTCGTCACTAGTATGAAGTTATATGTTGTTAGATTATCTTTGTCTTGGATATGGCTCAATCTTCCAGTCATCTGAATTCAAAAGCAAACCTACTTTATCACTGAAGTAAATAGAGAAGGATTTAATCTTCATTTGAATCAACTGCTAAGTAACAGTTGTTTTTCAAGAAAGGGGAACTTTCAATCAATGTTATATGTATAATTACCTTTAATACTGAATAAGAATTTGTTTTTCATAAACATGTCTATTTACAAATATAATTAAATGAATAATTAGAATATATGATTGACACATGCTGTGAGGTAAACAACTGATTATATATTAAATTGTTAGTAGTTTAGTCATCTTTAACTTTGAATTTTTTATGAAATAATTTTCTTTGAATCCTGAAGGAACTAGTACTTCAACAAAAAGTGCAAGCAAAATGTTGCTTTTTAAACATTGTGAATTTATGAAACAATGTAAAATCATGAGCTATGCCAACCATCAACCGATCATCAAACATAACATCGTCTTATCTTGCCCTACCATTGGCTGATGGGGGCAGCCATTTTAACTCTTTCTTTTTACATTTGTTGTAAAAGTCAACACATTTCCCATTTTGAATATCAAAATTAAGCATCCAAAATGGCTACATAATTTATTTATTTAAGCTTTCTTTATTCAGGGTAGCACCATTCAGTGAGTAACACTGCTTTCCAAGGTGGTCCTAACCCTAACCCTAACCCTAACCCTAACCCTAACCATAACCCTAACCCTAACCATAACCCTAACCATAACCATAAAAGTGGCAGTTGCCGAGGTCGCGAATTTACGACCCTGATTAGGGTTAGGGTTAGGGTTAGGGTTAGGGTTAGGGTTAGGGTGAAAAACAATGTTTGCTTATTGAATACAACCCACACCCTACTAACAGAAATAACATCAAATTTCAACTAACTAGAATTTAAATAAATACAAGAATATGTTGCTTAAGAAAAAACAAACATTAATAAAAGAAATATACAAGTATTATACAAATGAAATCCCTCATAATGACTGTGGTCCTTTTATATGAAACTCTCAATGAACAATGCCCATACATGTAGTTGTAACAAAGCATTGTGTAACACAAAACCAGTATTCAATGCAATGGGGTTTCTATAACTATTCATTAACATGTACATTTCAGGATAATCTTTAAGAAATGTCTGTTAACTGTGTTAAATTTAACTGGGATAATAATAAGACTTTGTCAAACTCTTTTGTGTACTTAATTAGGCAGATTGGCTTAAATACATTTCAACCATCATTATTTTTGGCAAAAAATTCAAGGCACTTTTGGAACTGGTGGTTTTCCTGATTGTAAATAAACCCTCAAATAACACATTTATTGTAATATGTACACATTGGTTCATTCTGTGTAATTTTGAAGCGAATCGGAGATTTTTTTTTTTTCGAGGTGAAAAAAACGACAAGGGGTCGTTTTTTCCAAATTTGGCCTAAAAATGACATTTTTTCAAAATGATTAATACTTGCTGGAGAGACGTAACAGAGTGCCTAGAACACATTTGTGGTAATTTGAGTGGCCTATCTTTCCAACTTTTTAAGAAAATCAATATTTTATGAAATAATATAGGTAAAATTTCAAAATTTTTAACTTGTCCAAACAGGCTGTAACTCGGTGGCTGTATTCTGCAGACACATTGGTTCATTCTGTGTAATTTTGAAGCCAATCGGAGACATTTTTTTTTCGAGGTGAAAAAAACGACAAGGGTACCCCTTGTCGTTTTTTCCAAATTTGGCCTAAAAATGACATTTTTTCAAAATGATTAATACTTGCTGGAGAGACGTAACAGAGTGCCTAGAACACATTTGTGGTAATTTGAGTGGCCTATCTTTCCAACTTTTTAAGAAAATCAATATTTTATGAAATAATATAGGTAAAATTTCAAAATTTTAAACTTGTCCAAACAGGCTGTAACTCGGTGGCTGTATTCTGCAGACACATTGGTTCATTCTGTGTAATTTTGAAGCCAATCGGAGACATTTTTTTTCGAGGTGAAAAAAACGACAAGGGTACCCCTTGTCGTTTTTTCCAAATTTGCCCTAAAAATGACATTTTTTCAAAATGATTAATACTTGCTGGAGAGACGTAACAGTGCCTAGAACACATTTGTGGTAATTTGAGTGGCCTATCTTTCCAACTTTTTAAGAAAATCAATATTTTATGAAATAATATAGGTAAAATTTCAAAATTGTTAACTTGTCCAAACAGGCTGTAACTCGGTGGCTGTATTCTGCAGACACATTGGTTCATTCTGTGTAATTTTGAAGCCAATCGGAGACATTTTTTTTCGAGGTGAAAAAAAACGACAAGGGTACCCCTTGTCGTTTTTTCCAAATTTGGCCTAAAAATGACATTTTTTCAAAATGATTAATACTTGCTGGAGAGACGTAACAGAGTGCCTAGAATACATTTGTGGTAATTTGAGTGGCCTATCTTTCAAACGTTTTAAGAAAATCAATATTTTATGAAATAATATAGGTAAAATTTCAAAATTTTAAACTTGTCCAAACAGGCTGTAACTCGGTGGCTGTATTCTGCAGACACATTGGTTCATTCTGTGTAATTTTGAAGCCAATCGGAGACATTTTTTTTTCGAGGTGAAAAAAAACGACAAGGGTACCCCTTGTCGTTTTTTCCAAATTTGGCCTAAAAATGACATTTTTTCAAAATGATTAATACTTGCTGGAGAGACGTAACAGAGTGCCTAGAACACATTTGTGGTAATTTGAGTGGCCTATCTTACCAACTTTTAGACCAAATTTTATGAACAATTTGAGTGAAATAGTGAAATTAAAAATTGGCCCAAATAGACTATAACTATAACTGGCTTTATTCTGCAGACCGAGTGGTTGATTTTGTGTAATTTAGAAGAGAATTGCAGACAACCTTTTTTCGAGGTGAAAGAAAAAAACGTGGTTTTTGCCAAATTTGGCCTAAAAATGGATTTGTTTTTTAAAATGCCTCCTACTTGTTGGAGAGACACAATAGAGACGCAACAGAATGTTTGTATCTGAAAAACAAATTAATAATAATTATTGTAAAAAAGTGCGGAGAGTTAGTCAGAGTGCCGACCAGGTATTCGGATGACTCAAAGTCCGAGACACCCCGGCATGATGATCACCATAGCACCCTTCTGGGAGGTCGCTACCCTCCCGGTCCCTCCTTATTCCCTCCCGTCCGTACATTTCCTCCACGCTCAAACCTTCGGGGGAGAGACATGGCGGTCCCCAAGCCATTGCCGCAGCCAGCAGCTGCCATGTCTCTATGTGTCAGGAGCAGGATTCGAACCCGGACGTACCAGCCTGGAACTGCCGCAATTGACAGCCCAGTGGACTAACGGCTTGCGCCATTTATCCTGTTGGTATTTGGAGTTGAATTTAATACTACTTAAATGAATCGTGAGTGCGTAATCATTAGGTGTTCCAGCGCGCAGCGCGAACACCTATTGTTTTTGTACTGTTTTTTTTTTTTTTTTTTTTTTTTACTTCTCCTTCTTCTCAGTGGTGATCTGTCCGGTAACAAAGGCATCCTTGCTAAGCATATACAGCCTTCAAACTTAACACATAAACAGAACATATCAAGCAGACGAAACCGTTTTCTGTGACGTCATGATTACGTCATCAGGTGTCGAATTACGCTAAATCAAAGTTTAATATTTCGAAAAATCATATCTCATGAACCACAAAAGATATTTTCACAATCTTTGCATCATCTGAAAGATCTTGAATTATGTAATTTTTCGTTTTTAGACGTGATCCCAATCTGACCTTTCCTTCCGGTCATAACCGGAAGTTGAAAATTTCAAAATTTCAAAAAATCATATCTCATGAACCATATAAGATATTTTCACAATCTTTTTATTATCTTAAAGATCTTGAACTATGTCACGTTTCGTTTTCAGACGTGACCCCAATCTGACCTTTCCTTCCGGTCGAAACCGGAAGGTTAAGTGAAACAATATGCTGAATTACTCTTCCCTGTATGTACGAATAGACATATCGCGTGTGCACAGAATACGTACACATAGCAATATACGGAGTTTAATATTGGCCTACAACGTAAAGGCCTTGTCACACGGGGCAATTTTCGGGCAATTTTCAGGCAATAAAAGTTGCTGGCAATGAGATTGCTCGGAGATTGCCCTGTGTGGCATTTCATGCAATCCAGTGGCAATGAGTAGATTAGCTGGCTTTCTACTTTGAGGCAATCTGTCGAGGCAATCTCCAATCACATTGCGTATCAGTGATCACGTGACATTTTATCACAAGCAAAACATTTTCAGCGGCGGCCATTTAATTCTCGTTTACATGAAAAAATACTGAGGAATTTTGCCGTTCTTATTAACTCCAAAGCAAAATACAAGAAAATAAAATGGGTTACCGAGAAAGAGGAAAATATAATTGCATTATTAAGAGGTAAGTAGACATTATTTAGAGGTTTATTGGCCTAGAATGTGCGTTTGTAAAGTAGGCCTATCGTAAACATAATTATTGCATGCACAATCCAATGGAGGTTCGTGACGGACGAAACTGTTGTACTGCATCTATTTCATGATTTCGTAAAACTATACTGAGTCTACTCTTTCGCTGTTTTTGCAGTGTACCTACATGATTTTAAGTTTCCATTTTAACTAAGTATAATGACTGAGCATGGATAGATTATTGTCCAGAAAAAAGTTTAAAAACTGCCATGCAGTCAAAGTCAAAAGAGCATCGTAACTCGCCTACATATAATGTACAGTACATATACATGTATGCAAATCCATGTAAATATATACATGTTCGTGTGTTGTTGTCTCTTCTGCAATTCTGCATGTTCTTCGTGTCAGCGAAATATATCCCTAACTCAACCTAAAGAGATGCTTTTACTTGATTAGTCTGCTAGTTGTAGCCACAAAATTGTCATAGGGGCACCTGTTTTTCTGAGCTAGGTTACATTTGTTGTTTTGTTATTATTAAGCATAAAAAGTCTGTCAATCTATGCTTTAAAGAAAGGTCAGGTCTTATAACATAAAAAAAAGATGAAGAGCCTGCATAAAAAAAGAAAACTAATAAATGAAGAAAAAGCTGCAGAGGGATGAGTTAATGAGTTTTAATTGGAAAATAAACATGCAGGTGTGTTGGTGAACAACATGTGTACACCAATTATAGAGGGCATTCTCTTACTGGAGTAATACATGTTGGCCTTTCCCCATTCAGAATTTATTTTTTCACAGAATCATTTGAACATTTATTTATATTTTGTATTTTAGCTCTCCAGTATGCCGAGTAATTGGAATTAGATGCAATGGCTGGCATCAGTGAGAATCAGTTCAACAGCCTAGAAAGCATCTAAAACACAAGCCCCAAGGTAACCAATAAATCTGTGGTACAATTATTGTAAATGTGTGTGTGTGTGTGTGGATGATTGCATTCCTCCTGACTGCCCTATGATCCACTCACATGACCCCACCAACCTACATTGAAGATTGTGATTTTTGTTTTCAAAAAGCAATTCTTTTTAAACTTTATCCACAATGTTGTATTCTTTCCCAGTGAAAACAGGTCAACTCGTATGCGTGCCAACTCGTACTATTACCAACTCATACTCATTTTGGTCAACTCGACCCGTAAAAATATTTATTACTGAATATTTACTGGCATGTGTACGGGTTGACATCCGGTTAATTTAGCTACACTATAGTGTCTATAGTTCCTCATAATACTAGTAGTGCTTATGTCTTGTGTGGTGATGGATGCATTGCAGTTTACTTGATAATAGCACTTAATTTTCTCACTAAAGTAGTCCAGAAACAAATATCAGCACATTTATTGAGATAATGAAACAGTCACATCATGGAGGAAGGAAGACGTCACATGTAACTTTCTATTCCATTGTAAAACCTAACTTAAAAGGCATTGTTCTTTAGGGATCATTTTTCTAAATTTGCATAAGTTTTCTGAAGTTACATCAATCCATCATCCTGATAATAACATATGAGGGCATTCTAAGTTATGTGTGTTTTGTTAGCATGACCCATTGTTTTTACATGATTAGTTTATATTTCAGATCATCGGTATCCATTTGTGCTACTGCTACAAGGTGTGTCAGAGTCTGTGTAACTTTGTGATCCAGTGGCCAGCAGCATTTAAGTTTATCCATTCATCAAAGGAGTTAATGTATGATTCAAATTATTTTATATGGACTTATCCTATCTGTGGCAGTCTTTACCCTCAAGAGAATTGATTTTTAGGACCTCAAGACATATCTAGGTCTTTCTAGGAATTTCTTTAACATGTTAGAACAAAATTAGTACTGAGGAATTCTTATTATATTTTTGACTGGACCCAAACATCCTCACAAAATGTAGTTATTAAGCAATATCTGTTGGTGATCTAGTAAAATGTATATTGCCGACAGTGAATCCCTGGCAGTTGGGCCATATAAACATAGTAAACATAACCCCCAATCTTCATTGCATGGGTGTGTCAGCCTTGGAATACCTTTTGCCAGATCACCCAATTAAAGCACTAGTATAAGGGGCCCCTTATACTTGTATTGCTTTGTTTGCCTCTCCCTTCCCTAGTTCTTGGATTCTATAGTGCTGCAATGATAGACCAAAGAATTTTAGAAAACAAATGTGTTGGTTCATCACCAGTGGCAGTACATGCCATCACTAAGAACTTGGGGGGAGGGGGAAGGCATTTTATTCCAAAATTACCGATTCCAATGACAACCCCTGAATGTCACCCATTCTGAACTCACTAAATCGTACATACAGAGTGTACATTTATTTTAAATGCAGATTGTTTTTGTTTTCTTGTCAACAAAGGATCATGGTTGGGTTCATTTACACTGAAGTCATTTCACTTGTTGCATGTGTAAGACCATGTACACTCATTTCTAGATTGGTTACAAGTAGGTTAAACAGGTCAACAAAGTGGTTTCAATTGATTGTGGGGAGGAAATGTGGAACCACAAAAGTCAAGTCATGAAACCCAACAGACAGTTAAAATAAATATGTATTTCATTGTTTTATTAGCAATTTACAAGCACCCATACAACTCTTTGATTATTTCAGTGTCTAACAATTTATGTACAAAATGGCATCTGATCTTTATGTTGTAAATCTGTAGTATGGACAGACATTTTGCCAATCATGTGTACAACCTTGAAAATGTAAAAATCAATGTAGAATTTGTTTTCAAATTTTATAAATTATTTTGTAATTATTTGCAGATTAGGTGAAAACAAAGACAATTTATAAGCATGTCACAATAAGGAGATGCTTGATTACAGTGTCACTATCATTGTCAATTTATCATTACACTTTTTTATAAACTTGACCTGAAAGTGAAGTATATATATAAATAAAGATCACTCTCAGTATAAAAACATGCAGTCCATCAATTAAATAAATTTTTATACAAGACTTAATACCAATGTTGGCTTCATTTAAATCTAGAATTGAAAGGTTTTCCATAAAAATCAAAAGGCAAGCAATTATCAAATTTGATCTAGTGGATATAATTACATTTAATTTTGTTTGAATTGGGAATTATTTACTTTTTGTGGGGGGCAGGGAAGATGGAAAGCACGGATGCAAGCTTTCTTCCAACTTTATCATGTAGTAGTTATAAGCTTGTTTTCTAATGAAAGGCTAATTAGCTGATATCCATACAAGCAACCCCAGCCAATTTTAATCCAGTTACTATACATGTAGTCCCCTTCTACGCTAAATAAACTTTGTGACTTTATGCCCATAATAATGCTGAATAGGTTGATCTGGCTGCCTACAACCCTGGCAAACTATTTTCATATGAGTGATTTTAATGTTGATTTATCATCGAGCATGGTTTTTTGAAAAGTATGTAGGGCTAGTGTCAATATTTAACATAAAAACAGTGTTCCAAGTCACACTTGTTAATTTCTAATTTATTGCTTAAATCTCACAACTTTTTCAAGTTCAACAGCCAATATCTCAAGAACTAAATGACATATTAGAAAACAAAAAACAATTGAATTCCTTACATTAATAGCTTGTAATTCTTGTGAAATGACTTATCATAAATGCTTTGCCAATGGTCCAATTAGTGGCACACGAAGTAACGATTTTACAAATTTTAAAAGGTCATATCTCATAGCTTTAATTTGATGTATAAGTTGACAAATTTTGTTTTCTTCATAATCATGAGGAGGTCATATATGACCTTCAAACCACCTAATCTGACCTTTACTTCCTGTCCAAACAGTAAGTTCAAATTCAACACATTCTAACGCAAAATTGATATGTCTTTTGAATATGAAATTGATAGTTATTATAAAAGATGACAAACCCTTGCACAATATAATATTTACATCATCGTTGAAAATTTGATTGAACCGGAAGTGGACTCGAACACCGTGTGTTTGTTCTAACAAACACTTAAGCTCTAGTTTAATAATAAAATAGTGCCGTCCCTGGGATTCGAACCTGGGACTCCTGCACCAAACCCAACACCAGCGGGTTGCGCCACCAATACCTTTCGTTACTTTGAGTTGAATTTTAAACTACTTAAGTGGTTGCATAACCATTTTAAATGAAAAAGAAAAAGCGTCATTGCACCGCTGAGAGTTGAACCCGGGTCGATAATACCGAATTCTGGCAACTTAACGATTAGACTATTTCGTCATCTGGCATTTAACAAAAATTATTGGAGCTTCATCAATGAGCCTGTAAAAGGTGTCTCTGATTGGCTTCAAAATTGCACTGAAAGGACAGCCATGGGTAATTTGTACTGGTAACGCGTACAAGGTTTTAAAAAAATAAACAAACAAATAAAACACACAGAAAAAACACAAAACACACACACACACACACATTTACAATAATTGTACCACAGATTTATTGGTTACCTTGGGGCTTGTGTTTTAGATGCTTTCTAGGCTGTTGAACTGATTCTCACTGATGCCAGCCATTGCATCTAATTCCAATTACTCGGCATACTGGAGAGCTAAAATACAAAATATAAATAAATGTTCAAATGATTCTGTGAAAAAATAAATTCTGAATGGGGAAAGGCCAACATGTATTACTCCAGTAAGAGAATGCCCTCTATAATTGGTGTACACATGTTGTCCACCAGCACACCTGCATGTTTATTTTCCAACTAAAACTCATATTAACTCATCCCTCTGCAGCTTTTTCTTAATTTATTAGTTTTCTTTTTTTATGCAGGCTCTTCATCTTTTTTTTATGTTATAAGACCTGACCTTTCTTTAAAGCATAGAGGGACAGACTTTTTATGCTTAATAATAACAAAACAACAAATGTAACCTAGCTCAGAAAAACAGGTGCCCCTATGACAATTTTGTGGCTACAACTAGCAGACTAATCAAGTAAAAGCATCTCTTTAGGTTGAGTTAGGGATATATTTCGCTGACACGAAGAACATGCAGAATTGCAGAAGAGACAACAACACACGAACATGTATATATTTACATGGATTTGCATACATGTATATGTACTGTACATATATGTAGGCGAGTTACGATGCTCTTTTGACTTGGACTGCATGGCACAGTTTTTAAACTTTTTTCTGGACAATAATCTATCCATGCTCATTCATTATCCTTAGTTAAAATGCAAACTTAAAATCATGTAGGTACACTGCAAAAACAGCGAAAGAGTAGACTCAGTATAGTTTTTACGAAATAGATGCAGTACAACAGTTTCGTCCGTCACGAACCTCCATTGGATTGTGCATGCAATAATTATGTCTACGATAGGCCTACTTTACAAACGCACATTCTAGGCCAATAAACCTCTAAATAATGTCTACTTACCTCTTAATAATGCAATTATATTTTCTTCTTTCTCGGTAACCCATTTTATTTTCTTGTATTTTGCTTTGGAGTTAATAAGAACGGCAAAATTCCTCAGTATTTTTTCATGTAAACGAGAATTAAATGGCCGCCGCTGAAAATGTTTTGCTTGTGATAAAATGTCACGTGATCACTGATACGCAATGTGATTGGAGATTGCCTCGACAGATTGCCTCAAAGTAGAAAGCCAGCTAGTATAGTCTACTCATTGCCACTGGATTGCATGAAATGCCACACAGGGCAATCTCCGAGCAATCTCATTGCCAGCAACTTTTATTGCCTGAAAATTGCCCGAAAATTGCCCCGTGTGACAAGGCCTTTACGTATATTGCTGTGTCTACGTATTCTGTGCACGCGCAATATGTCTATTCGTACATACAGGGAATAGTAATTCAGCGTATTGTTTCACTTAACCTTCCGGTTTCGACCGGAAGGAAAGGTCAGATTGGGGTCACGTCTGAAAACGAAATGTGACATAGTTCAAGGTCCTTAAGATGATATAAAGATTGTGAAAATATCTTCTATGGTTCATGAGATATACTTTTTTGAAATTTTGAAATTGTCAACTTCCGGTTTTGACCGGAAGGAAAGGTCAGATTGGGGTCACGTCTAAAAACGAAAAATTACATAATTCAAGGTCTTTCAGATGATGCAAAGATTGTGAAAATATCTTTTGTGGTTCATGAGATATGATTTTTTGAAATATTAACTTTGATTTAGCGTAATTCGACACCTGATGACGTAATCATGACGTCACAGAAAACGGTTTCGTCTGCTTGATATGTTCTGTTTATGTGTTAAGTTTGAAGGCTGTATATGCTTAGCAAGGATGCCTTTGTTACCGGACAAGCGCCACTGAGAAGAAGGAGAAGTAAAAAAAAAATACAATACAAAAACAATAGGTGTTCGCGCTGCGCGCTCGAACACCTAACTAGACGGCAGTGTTTGTGATATTACAAACACATAGGTGTTCGAGTTTTGTCAGGGCAGTGATGATGACGTCAGAATGTTTTTTAAAGAAACTTTGTATTATTATTTTATAATATTAAACTTTGAATTTACCTCTTGTGGTTGTTGAGATGTGTTTTTTTATATTAAACTTTGACTTCCGGTGTGGACAGGAAGTAAGGTCAAATTGGGGTCATCTTTTTGTAAATATCTTTTGACAATTAACGGTCTGTACAATGGTACAAAAATTGTGAATTTACCTCTTGTGGTTGTTGAGATATGATTTTTTTAAATATTAAACTTTGACTTCCGGTTTGGATAGGAAGTAAGGTCAAATTGGGGTCACCTTTGTGTAAATATTTTTCGACAATTAACAATCTGTATAATGGTACAAAAATTGTGAATTTACCTCTTGTGGTTGTTGAGATATTATTTTTTTTAAATATTAAACTTTGACTTCCGGTTTGGACAGGAAGTAAGGTCAAATTGGGGTCACCTTTTTGTAAATATTTTTGACAATTAACGATCTGTACAATGGTACAAAAATTGTGAATTTACCTCTTGTGGTTGTTGAGATATGATTTTTTTAAATGTTAAACTTTGACTTCCGGTTTGGACAGGAAGTAAGGTCAAATTGGGGTCATGTTTTTGTAAATATTTTTCGACAATTAACAATCTATACAATAGTGCAAAAAATGTTCATTTACCTGTTGTGGTTGCTGAGATATGATTTTTTTTAATATTAAACTTTGACTTCCGGTTTGGACAGGAAGTAAGGTCAAATCGGGGTCACTCACAACTCGAGTTTCATCTACTTGTTAAGTTCTAAGTACATGCCAAGTTTCAAGTTCATGTGAAGTTTGCAAGTATGTGTTTGTTACCGGACAGTTATTGGGGAGAAGAAGAAGAAGAAGTAAAAAAATAATAATAAAGAAAAACGAACAAAAA
>CM055825.1:29442372-29527697 GCA_029582265.1 Zoroaster sp. YZ-2022 | reverse complement strand
TAAATAGAGCATCTGTTTTGGTTAATTAGAGCTACTCTGTACTGCTGTGGTTAATCATTTACATGCTTAGTGTGTGATTTAATGGCCTGCATGATGTTAATATAATGTCAGTAGTAAATAAATAATCCCAACACACTGTACATTTTTTATTTTTAGTGATCATTGTTGAATTATATGATTAGTAAGACTAATTGCGGTGACACCATGTGAAATTCTCTATTAATAATAATAATAATAATGTGTGGACTTATCTAGCGCACGTATCCACCAACTAAGTGGTGCTCAAGGCATTCTTTTACGTGCATTACACAACACACGGGACCTACGGCTTTACGTCCCATCCGAAGGACGAAGCAATTATGGTTAAGTACCTTGCTCAAGGACACAAGTGTCACGATCGGGGCTCGAACCCACATCCTGCTGCTGGCAACACCAGAACTTGAGTTCGGTGCGCTAGACCGCTCGGCCACGACACTCCATTGAGTAGTAATTAGTTCTGAAAGTACTAGTTCTGAAAGTAGTAATTAGTTCTGAAAAGAACTGAGGTTACAACTCACTGATTGAATTATATGATTGTCTGCATTTTAGCTTTATAAATATATTATTATTATCTTGACCACAACAGATTCAGTGATCTTGTTGGAGGATCTTGTCCCACAACAAGATCCTCCAACACAAGATAAAGCACTGCACTCTCCACATCTTCAGTCTCCTGACGATGACAAGAGCAGACTAGTCGAAACGTTGAGAACAAACCAACCGGCTCTTCTCAGAGCCATCACTTTTTCCAAAAGAGATCATTACATGGTAAAACGAAAGAACTCAAAAAACATCTATCTCTACAATGCAAAGCCTCAAATCCTACATAAATATTATTATTAGATGTGCAAAAAACAGCTTTGTAACAAGAAAACCTATACATCTCACTGAATTTCTTTTCTTGTTTATATTTTTTAAAATACTTATCATAAATAGTTTAATTGTAGTGTATCAAAACATAAAATTCTTTCAGTAGATGTTGTTATTGCTTTGTAAATACAGCGCTTATTAAAATGTAGGCCTGCTAAAAGTAAAAACAAATGATTTCAGTAATAATGGAATTGTGTATAAAGTGTTTTAGTGTAAAACGGTATAAAATGAACTAAACTATACTTCAAATAAATACTTGCTTAAGTTTGTATTTTTTGTTAAATATCCCTGAAACATTACACTGTAAATTGTCGATGGTGTAGAAAGTGTATATGTGTAATTTACGCTTCAGTGTATATTCAGTGTTTCCTCTAAAACGTTTTATCTTCAACAATTTTTGCACTTGGTTTAGTGCCCGTACAAATGGAAATTTATATTGCATTGGAACTAAAACATATATACAACTTTTAAAAATTTAAGAAACAACAAAAATAGTTAAAATATCAAAAAGAAAGAAAAATTTATAAATAGAGCGCTGAAGTAATTACGTCACGTTAACAAAACTAAACCATTTGTCATGTGTTGTATGTGTTGTCAAGACAACGTGCCGTAAAAATTAAATGTTCCGTAAGTTCCGTAAGTTATATCAAAACTTATAATCCATATGTACAAAGGATAAATCAACATGCATGTTGATTACAAACGATGTGACCTGTGACGTCATGCCTCAACCAAAACAGCGCGTTTCGGCGGTATGCACGCATCCTGTTTTGATTTAGGCGTGACGTCACATCGTCATATCGTCTATAAACGATGTATTGATCTCTATTATTCGCCTCTGCATATCGTAGGCCTGTATCGGTGAAATGTACTTCAGCTGCGAGCCCAGGCTTTCTGCGGTTCCATTTGCAGTCTTTTTACTGTACAAATATATCACAGTAGTACTGGCGCGGCGTCGCTTGAATTATTAAATAAATTCATTTTTTAAGCAAAACAGAAATTATCACTGCTGAATTCCACCTTCTTATGCACTACCTTCCAAATACTATACCTTTCCTTTGTTTTTTAACCTCTTGCTGCACTTATCATTAAGTATGAGGAGTTTTTTTATTTTACCTGAAAAAGGGAAATCTTAGCGGCCATTTTGTGAGGAATTTTCAAAAGTGAACAACTTTTCCCTGGTGCAAAATAAAAAAGGAAAAACTTCAACGCTTGTTTTGAACACTGTAGTAAAAAAAAACACATTGATATAATCAACACTTGACCAAGATATGATCCTCTTAAATACCTCCGCGTAAAAATGTTTAATTTTGGGCAGATTCTCTTGCTAATCATGTTTGAAAATTTTAGCTCAATAATGGCCGTCCATACAAAATGGTACTCAATGCTTGCAATAAAAATGACCTCCGGGAACCACTGTATTGAGTGATGGCGCCCTCATATGGCCATGGACGGGGCGAATAGTGATGATGGAGATCAATGAGACGATATAACCTGTGACGTCAGGTCTAAACCAAAACATGAGCGCGGGGATACCGCCAACGTGACCACGCCGCAATTTTGTAAACGCAGGTAACATCGTCTTTAGATAATGTATTGATCTCTATTGTAGTGATGATGGAGATAATATAAATGGATAAACCAAAACATGATGAGCACGCATACCGCCAGGCAGAAAACGTGACCACGCCACAATTTTGTAAACACAGGTCACATCGCCTATAGCACCTGAAAGCCTAACAGCAAATTCACTCACCCCTGGCAGACGGGCAGGTAACGGTTCGCATCGGTGTTGTTTCCCCTTATGTGGAAGCCCTTGCATAGGTTGGCCATTGATAGCAGGGTAGTACAATCTAGACAATTTCTGGTGTAGGAAGCTGTGTAGAGTAATGTTGATAACAAGATATATTTAGTACGGAAGCGCATTGCTGCCAAAATTGAAGGGTAAAACATTTTTTAAAGTCGTTCGAACGACATAATAAGTCGTTCGAACGACATAGTAGTCGTTCGAACGACATAGTAAGTCGTTCGAACGACATACCTAAAAGTCGTTTGAACGAGATAATAAGTCGTTCGAACGAGATAATAAGTCGTTCAAACGACATAGTAAGTCGTTCGAACGAGATACTAGAAGTCGTTCGAACGAGATACTAAGTCGTTCGAACGAGATACTAAGTCGTTCAAACGACATAGTAAGTCGTTCGTACGAGATAATTACGTCGTTCGAACGACATAAAGTCGTTCGAACGAGACATTAAGTCGTTCGAACGAGATAATAAGTCGTTCGAACGAGATAATTAAGACAAAATCGCACTTGATGGCTTAATGTGTCTAATAATTGGCCAAGAAATTTGAATACCCATACCCTTTTTACAGTTGCGAATGAGGGTAATGCCTGAAAGAATATCGAATGAGATTTTATGTAAAAATCAAGCTGCAACGTAGTATTGAACGTATTTCCCCCGATATGTATTGGAGCACAGAACCACTTGTGCAGAATCACCGACGGTGAGATTCGTCTGTGTCGAGATGAATGTACCTCCAAAAGCTGCTACCCATGCGATAAAACTGTGTTTAATTTGTGTTGTCTTCTGATGGAAGAGTCTGGCTGGAACAAGCCGTCTTATCCAGATGAGGCAGCTGAGCTCTACAACTTCCTCCGAAACGCCATCATAATGAATTTGTGATATCCAATGTTAATTTGAATTAATATAAACCACAAGGCCTATTTTTTCCCAGTGGAAATGTTTCATAATAAATTGTAAGGGCCCACTGGTGAAATAAATAATACTTAGAAATATTAAAGGGGCGAAAGTTGTTGATTTTTGAAAAAGTGTCCCCCACTAAGTTCTTGATCCACCGCTGTGGGCTATCTATAAGTTGTACAAACTGCAGACAACCAAAACAAACAAACAAACGAAAACAAGCAAACAATTATTTTAACAAGAACATTGTTTTAATGGTTCAAATATAAAGGAACCGAACACAAATAAGCGAACAAGGAACGTGAATTTTCTGTAATAAATGTTTCTGTAATAAATTTAATAAATAGTGATAACATTTTTAAAAATCACCTGTGTCTTTCATTTTAACCTTGGTTGTTGAATACCTTCAAAATATTTATCATCCAATACATATCGGGGAAATACGTTCAATACTACGTTGCAGCTTCATTTTACAGTCAATACTGGGATCCCATTCGTTATTCTTTCAGGCATTACCCTCATTCGCAACTGTAAAAAGGTATGGTATTCAGTTATTAAACACATTAACCCTTAAGTGCAATTAACATTGGCTTTAAACTTATTATCTCACTGTCCTTTGGGTTTGTAATGTCATCTGCAATTTTGTTAGTTTTGTAGTTTTCTCAACGATTCATTTCGTCGCTGGTTATGTCATCTAAAATTCGTATCAAATGAAATTTTGCAAAACACACTATAAAAAGGCACTTGCAATAACTTTAATTTAACATGATATAAATGTATTATGAATAGACTTAAAACGCTCTAAATTAGCTCCTTTTTTCAAACCGGCTTTCAAACGTAGAATATATAAAAGTTATAGAATATAGAACATGGAATATATAAAATACTTATCTAATAACAATATAATAAAGAAAAACGAAGTTACAAATCCCCTGAAAGCAAGACCAGCTTTCTCATTTCAGTTCCATACTCTCTTGTGTTGAGCTACTGTCACATTGTAAAGCCAATGTTGTGTCTCAAAATCACAGACTTTTATAAAAATAAAGCTTAGAAGGGGCACCTTGTATATTCCTGTTTAAATGTTGCACCTAATGTTATATGTTCTATTGATGGTAGTCCATGTATCATTGTATGTTTACAAACTTACTCTGCAATATAATGCGTTGATCACGACTTGTCTTTTGTTAGAGCATAATGTATCACAGTAGAAATCGAGTGTTTACTCAGAACTACTATAACTACTATTTTGTCTATAGTATTATGTATAGCGTTTTTAAAATAAATTCAGCAAACTGCGGGAAACACTATTTCTAACTATTTGTTGTAAAACCATAATTACAACTTAACAAATGTGTTTTACCTATTTACAACATAACTGTAAACGCATAATAAAGCGTGTTGTAATTGGTACAAAACACTGTATTTAAAGCTGAAAACTTATTTTTATAGCAAAATGGTTGGGGAAAGAGTTGTTTGTAATTTCTGTAAATTTTACATGTTTAAAACTTAATTTCAAGTTTAATAAACTAAAACTGATGAAATCAAAAGAGCAAAAATAAATAAATAAAATAAAATCACCATTTTTATAGACTGTGGTTTTACGTGCTGAAGGCCTATGCTTTCTTCTGTAAAGTTGTGGCGATCATGCACATCATGAACTGTGAGGATTATAGATGGTTTGTAGTCAAGCAATGTCCATGCGGAAACACTCCTCATTCGCAAGAATGGTCTCAAATTCCTTTCGAAGATCGGGATAACTATCATATGTCGAGGGTAGTTCCAGAACGGGTCCGCAAGTGTGAAACACTGGACGTCTTGCCAGGCCAAGGATGTTTGTGAACGAAACACGTATTTTATCCGTTGACATTGAGTCGGAGCTTGTCATGAGGCGAAGAAGTTTCCTTAGAGATAGATCATCTTGGGCTCGAACAAATTGTTGGAAGTATCTGAAACTTTCATCCTGTGCTTTGTTTTGCGGATTAGCATCCAGAAGTTTTAGAACTTTTCGCGAGGATGGTTTTTTGGCGATATACATCGATTTGATATCACTTGTGTCTGGGAAGTATTGTGTAAGTACATCTCGGCATACTTCTGCCATCTTATCGATGACGTATTTCGGTTTCTGGATCAGTTCCTTGTGGCCGATTTGAATGATCTTCATTTTCATATCTTTAGTGGATGGAATAGAAGATGACCCCATTCTGTCCAAGAAGTCTATGAAGTCATCCATGTCTTCGTCATTTAGGTTGCCATCTATAGCTGCATTGAGGATGCTCCTCTCTGACGGGCTCACGTAGTTCAACAAAGATGTCAGCAACAACTCTGGACTTACATGTTCCTCACCGAGAATAAGTGCCACTGTAAATGCTTCACTGAATTTGATCGGAAAGAAACCATGGTCGAGGAATCTTTCAACAGGATTCGCCCAACTGCGTACCACTCGACCTCTTGCCATTTCGTGTTTAGGGCAGGCACACGCCCATCTACTCCTGCATTTCCGCTGAAGAATTCATTCCAGTATGCGCAATATGCTTCTCTGGAAACGCCATTTTGGTCTATACCCATTTCTCCTACAAACAGGAATTTGATGTCTGTTTCCATTATATGCGGACTCTTGAAATGCATTATCATTTCGTTGAGCAAATTGGCTCGATGGACACGCAAAACAGTGTATTTCTTGTGTCCTTCAGTGTCCACTGGAGGTGTTGGACTTCGTGGGGACTGTCGCTGTCTGCTATCACCACAGGGCATTGCTCACAGCATTGCTCAGAGGGGCCAGGTTCAAAAGAGATGTCTTCCGTACAGTAAACATCAATGGAGCAGCAATCAGCATCTCCAATCACTTCGGGAACGTCAGGCGCAGCCATACTTGTGGAGGGCAAATCTTCTACAGGGACAGTGTCATCTAAACTTTCCTGAATGCTTACATTTTCTCCAATGAAGCAAAACTGGATTATGTCGGAAGACGAAGTGTTGTTGAGCAGTGTATCTTCCGAAGGTGGAGAAGAAGTGCTCAAGGAGATATCTGCTGACGTTCCGGGGGTAGTGGTAGGAATGTGATCTGTGTCGAAAGGCTCCGGCAAGGGACTGGACTGGTTGGAACTATCCGTCGAGTTCACGGTTTTGTCGATGGTTTTGGTGACAAGATCAAACCTGACCATTCCATCTTCAACTTGTTGTATATTTCTCCAATGGTTTCGGTCTCAGATAAAGGTGTTTCCTTGAAATCCAAGATGTCACAAGTGACATCGTTGATTGACACCGTTCTTAGCTCTACCTCCAGGAAGAACAGCTCTCTCCACTTTTCAACAAATACTGTTTGTTACAAGTCTTGGGAACGCTTATATTTCGGGTTCCAATCGCCCCAATTTTTTTCCGCACCTGTTTCCCGTCATGTATCCACCCCAATTCAATCTTTCGGGTTGGTTTGGTGGCATTTTGTTGCCCTTCAAGCGTTTCTTCGCAGGAAGAAGTCCTCTTCGTCAGTGTCATCTCCCGAATCGTTTTCCGATTGTTTGTTTCACTTAGCAAGTTTCATTTTACGCCTAAGTTTGTCGAAGACTGCTCTTTTCTTGTGTTCTGTGTTTGCTTTTGAGGTCTTGGCGACTTGCGCGGTGCAGAATTGACGGACAGCTAGCCTGTCTCGAAAGCTGGAATGTATTTTGCGAGATCGTCGTCTGTCATAAGGTTGATCACGTTTTCATCGATCTGCAAGAATAGATTACAAGAACATTTTAAAATGTAAAGTTTATATTAATTTACTTTTAATTGCTTTCACATCATTTAGCCGACACAATTCAGCGGCGGAACAATAATCTTCAACCCTCAAAAGTAAGAAGGCCTACCTTATTCTGCTTCAATTTTTCGAGGTCGCACTTCTGGACTCCGCGTTCTTGTAAGAAAAGAATTAATGGTTTTTCTTCCATCCTGAAAATTCGAAAATAACACGTTTTGAAATGACTAATAATTTTCTCTTAATTTAATTAAGAGAAATATATAGATAATAAATAGGATTGTCGCTCGCCCGCCCTATATACTCTGTGGTATAATTTAATTTTAGGGTTCATTGTTGGTACCCCTTAGGCTCTAATGTAAAAGAGTGAAAACCACTCTTTTATAGAGCTATATGGCGGACAAGTCTTTTGGAGTGAAACCCACTCTGATTCGATTGAAAAATAGAGTAAAGGCTACCAATTCACTCTTTATACACTACTAATTTTACTCTTTATCCACTCCAAAAGACTTGTCCGCCATATAGCTCTTTGAAAGAGTGGTTTTACTCTTTTACATTAGGAGAGTACAAACTACAAACATGATGTAAAGCCCGTCCCGGAGGGATGGGTTTAAATTCTGTTTAAAATGAGCAAAATGATAGACACATGAGTTTGTTGAATGAACTTGGATACAAAGATTTCTAATAACTCGCGGCTGATCATCAATGAATGACTTGAAACACATATTAAACTTAATCTATCAATATGAACCTATAACAATGAATAAAACCTTCACTTGACTAATACAAGTCTAAACTGAGGGGCTGTGGTCATTGTTTATCTCTCTACCACTCTGCCAATTTCTATTTTTTTTTAATTTCTGGTTTTAGCGCTGTTTACAGAGGTGGTAGGGTCGGGCAGAGTCGACCTAACCGGCCCTCAAGCCCCAGCGCATTTTGAAAAAAATTGATATCATTACCCGCCCCTCCCCCGTATTTGTTCAAATACAAACGTGCTGTCTAGTAATAGCTGTGGTCGTTAGGAAACGGTTCTCTGGGAAAGATATTTTCCCTGTACTGTATCAAATTTCTTATATAAAATTTATATTTTTAACGGAGAAGTATATGTGTACTGAGCGCTGAACGTGGATTATGAGTCTGACAAGCACTCAGTGGGCTGGTCAGCAGCGTGCACACCGCGTAATGCATCCTGCATGCTATAGCCGCTCGCTAATACTATAGGCATAACCCAGTGTCAGAAGGCAACAATGTTGAAACTATTACACGTCCTTTAACAAATGCTTACTGTTATAGTAAATTAGGAGGGGTGGTGGGGGCCACACTACACTACAAATGTATACGTACGAAATGACTTATGAGAACTTAAAAAGGGGGTGTTCAGCTTACATAAGTTTAGTCAGTCATAAAGCAACAAGTATTCTATGCAGCTCCCAAAACTGCTGTACATAACGCATGCATGCGCATAATTGACCGCATTTCATTCACACAGCTTATTTTTTAATGAGGACTTACTTATCTCGTTCGAACGACTTAGTATGTCGTTCGAACGACTTAGTATCTCGTTCGAACGACTTAGTATGTCGTTCGAACGACTTAGTATGTCGTTCGAACGACTTATTATCTCGTTCGAACGACTTATTATCTCGTTCGAACGACTTAGTATGTCGTTCGAACGACTTACTATGTCGTTCGAACGACTTAGTATCTCGTTCGAACGACTTACTATGTCGTTCGAACGACTTATTATCTCGTTCGAACGACTTAGTATATGTCGTTCGAACGACTTAGTATATGTCGTTCGAACGACTTACTATGTGACTTACTATGTCGTTCGAACGACTTATTATCTCGTTCGAACGACTTACTATGTCGTTCGAACGACTTATTATCTCGTTCGAACGACTTAGTATGTCGTTCGAACGACTTTAAAAAAAAATTACCCTTCAATTGGCAGCAATGCGCTTCCGTAGGTTTCCAACAATACCCCTCCGAAAGTTAATTTAAAGCACCTGTTTTAAAACGTTTGTTCTGGTATTTTTTTAGACATGGTTCACCTGTTTTAAGAACAGTTGCCAACTCTGCATCGTATTAACCTTTTCTGTTGTTTGCAATCATCACATTGAGGTGTGAATGCAGTGAATGTAAAGAAAACCTGGCTAAGTGAGACTAACTGCGGTGACACCGTGTGAAATTCTCTATTGAGTAGTAATTAGTTCAGAAAAGAACTGGAGGTTCAGTACTAATTATTTATTTATTTTTATTTATTTATTTATTGTCCAATTCCAACAGCGGACGAGCCGCCAATTACAGGAAATGATAAATATAAATATAAATATTAATGATAAATGATAAATGATAAATATAAATATAAACACAATGAATTAAAAATGACATAACAATATAGATTGCAAAAATTTTAAGACACTCAAATACATATCAGTTACTGGTACTGGCTAAGGCACGAAAACCTGAGTACGGAAAAGAATTACTACTCAATAGAGAATTTCACATGGTGTCACCGCAATTAGTCTCAGTTATCCTCTTCGCCATGCAAAGCTACAAGTTTTAAAAACCTGTCTAGATTGCATTCCTCTGTCTGTGAAGACCAATGTAAACGTACTCAAAGAAATGATTGACATTAGGAATGGTTTCACTCAATGCCCAATTCTTATTACAGATGTCAATTGTAAATTTGATTACATTTGCCTTAAATTAATGTTTACTTTCTGCAATGATTGTGTACATATTATAAGTGTTTTATTGTGATTGTATTTGTATTCTGCCATCAATTTGTGCGAATAAAGATATTACTGTTGTCTGGCACAAATGTCATGCATTACCTTCATTAGTATGATTCTGTGCACTTATAATTTTGGTAGCCATGGTAGCCCAAAAATAGTATACTAGCACGTTTAGCGTATTGGTTGTGGTCTGAGTAGTGATAATGTCTCTCCAAAAACATTTTCTTTGACGGTACTCTTACTATATTTCGTATAAGTATAAGGCATCTCGAAAATGCACTCTATTTCGTCACTCACTTTTCTTAATTTGAGACGCCTTCCTATCGTTCCAACGTCTTTCAGAAAATCAATATTTTCCTCCAAAAATTTGTGTGAAATAGTGAAGTATATAGCAAGTGAAATTTTGCCCAAAAAGACAAGTGACTGTCTTCTGCAGACCTAGGACTACCTTCTTTGTAATTAAGAAGCAAAAACTGTTTGGGGAAAAAATTGTAAAAATGTGCAGAGAGGTTTCTACCAGGTATTCGGGAGACTCAAAGTGATCACCTTAGCACCCTTCTGGGGAGTTCGCTACCCTCCCTGTCCCTTCTTTACTCTGCCGTACGTAAATTTCTTCTGTGCTCTATCCTTCGGGGGAGAGACAAGCCATTGCCGCAGCCAGCAGCTGTCATGTCCATGTGTACCAGCCTGGAACTGCCCGCAATTGAAAAGACCAGTGGACTAACGGCTTGCGCCACCAATTTCCAATGTTGTGTCTTGCCTTTTATGTATATCTTGATCCAAAGAGAGTAAGCATGCTCATAGAAGCAGTTTTGCCAACATTACCAATGTTGTACCTTTTTTCCCTTTAATGTATATCTTGATCCAAAGAGAGTAAGCATGCTCATAGAAGCAGTTTTGCCAACATTACCAATGTTGTACCTTCCCTTCAATGTATATCTTGATCCAAAGAGAGTAAGCATACTCATAGAAGCAGTTTGGCCAACATTACCAATGTTGTACCTTTCCTTTAATGTATATCTTGATCCAAAGAGAGTAAGCATGCTCATAGAAGTAGTTTTGCCAAAAATGTGATTGCGTAACTATTTAAAATTTTAAATAGTGGCACATCTGGGTTTCGAATCAATCAGGGTCATCTGCACTGAAACTATCGACTTAACAAGTACGCCATCAATAATTATGATACGACAAACACTATGGTAAGTCTTGGTAACTGGCTTGATTATAGCATTTTTATTGTATCATGTGATTTATATTACCAGTTGGATGGATAGTAGCTATTAAAGGACAGCTTTATGTTCAAATTTGTGCCTTTTCAGTAACGTCATTGATGGGAAAAACTTTATTCAACACATGATTAAAACATAAAATATAACCCAAAACATTGCAAATAAATACCGACATGTACACGTACATGTACATACATGTACATGTACACATACATGTAGGTGTACTGCGAGATAAATAACTGAGTCTTGGGAACGTTGTGAATTGCGACCTCGTACACGTTCGAAGTCAAACAAGAATATTATGTGTATCCATACATCAGTCGATATACATCTCTAGGCCTTGGTATCGTTCTGCGACCATAAACCGTTCTGACGAGCCTTGGTCAAGACTAGACTCTATATTATATACCCTATGATAGATCTTGAGGGGCGGGGCAATGTAACCCCTTTGTTATCGCCATACATTTTTTTTGTCCCCGCCCCTTTTTTTCAATGCCCTTGATCCGCGCATGATTCTGCCAAATTTTGTGTTTCTTCAGTGACAATTAGGAGATGGAGTTTGATAGTAAACCAATTGAACACGAATCGTCGATTGTTTTAGCTAGCCAACACAACTGTATCTTTCCAGCAAAGTACCTGGGTAATTAAGGTAATTGATCAAACGGAATCCGCCAGGGAACTCCGTTGTTGTCATTATGGGTGATAATTTTTGTTATGAATTAATTAAGTCCTAATGGCTTTTTTTAATGAATCAGGATACATGCGGCGCAGTTCATATTTGACGTCCATATAAAACAGACATTCGAGTCGACAACTGTTAGTTACCCAGATCAGACCGTTCAGTGCCAAGCAAAACCCGAGCAAAATGAGGAGTTTTTGGCATCGGGCTTTCGTTGCTGGTAGGGCTATTCCATTCACAGTCGTTCTACTTCTCCTTGCGAGGCACATTTTGCTTTCCAGTGCACTGTTTGATGACGGTAAGTTTGGAAGATATTCGATCAAATCAGTAAAACATAATTGTAGTTACCTTCATTTCTATTAGGTTTTCCTGGCCAATTTCAAAACGTTTTTATTCATGTTCGATAAGATCATTCAAATTCGTTGAAGACTATTCAAAATTTCTGCTTTGCAGCTCCATGAAATTGGGCCCTAGGCATACCCTCTCAGAAAAGCCCTCAATATAACTTTTGTTGGGATGTTTCATTTTTCAGATTCTGTTACAAAACTGGAGTTAGCTGGCACAACAGTAGAACTGTGCACCTATCGCCACCTCTGTAGTAGTCTTCGTTGTTACTTTCAGCGGTATGAAGTCAACACTCGCACCGCTGCTGCCCCTCTGTGCCAGTGTGATCCAGAATGCACCTTCTTTAACGACTGTTGTCAAGACTACAATCAAACCTGCCAACCACTGGCCGATGAAGGGTCGACTTCCCATCTGGAAGGACTTGCGGTGTGTTTAATATATTTTGGTATAAAATATGTTGTTATTGTTGTGGCTCGTAAGACCTGATTGGGTTAAAGAGACGGTAAAACATTGGTAATGTTGGCAAAACTTCTTGAATGTATGAGTATACTTACTCTCTTTGAATCAAGATATACATGTACATTAAAGGGAAGGTACAACATTGGTAATGTTGGCAAAACTGCTTGCATAAGTATGCTTACTCTCTTCGAATCAAGATATTCATGTACATTAAAGGGAAGGTACAGCATTGGTAATGTTGGCAAAACTGCTTCTATGAGTATGCTTACTCTCTTTGAATCAAGATATACATTAAAGGGAAGGTACAGCATTGGTAATGTTGGCAGAACTGCTTCTATGAGTATGCTTACTCTCTTTGAATCAATATATACATTGAAGGGAAGGTACAGCATTGGTAATGTTGGCAAAACTGCTTCTGTGAGTATGCTTACTCTCTTTGAATCAAGATATACATTGAAGGGAAGGTACAGCATTGGTAATGTTGGCAAAACTGCTTCTGTGAGTATGCTTACTCTCTTTGAATCAAGATATGCATTGAAGGGAAGGTACAGCATTGCTAATGTTGGCAAAACTGCTTCTATGAGTACGCTTACTCTCTTTGAATCAAGATATACATTAAAGGGAAGGTACAGCATTGGTAATGTTGGCAAAACTGCTTCTATGAGTATGCTTACTCTCTTTGAATCAAGATATACATTAAAGGTAAGGTACAGCATTGGTAATGTTGGCAAAACTGCTTCTATGAGTATGCTTACTCTCTTTGAATAAAGCCAGTATATGCTTTTGGTAAAATGTCTGTAAATGCATCTATACTTCATAAGAATCAAGATTATGTTTAAAAAACCAACCTATGAAAACTTGCAGCTTATTTTATTGTGACTTTAATAAGAAAATCATTCAGAAAATTCATTCAGATTATTTACTTTACACCAAGTAAGTTTTATATAAAACTGTGATCATTTATGACTCTCGAGATTATCAGGAGTGTACATTGTATATAGGGGGCTTTCATTTATCAAGATATACATTCAACAAACAACCTGTGACAAATTCAGCGTATTATTATTTGTGTCGTTAACAAGAAGAATAGTGATGATGCATTTTCATTTTAATGCAAAATTCAAGAATACTCTTTCTTAAATTCGAACTGTAAGTTATTTCACTCCTCTTAAAACAGACAACACCTCAGCTAATATTATTTATAAGGAAGATTAATGCCATCATCAGCTATACACCAAGTAAGTTTCACACTGTAATTCAACAATATTATATTTTTTAAACTGACAATTCTATACATTATCTTAAACAGTTTTTTGTCCTTTTTCAGCTTGGAGAATTAACCTGTTACTTTGAAGATACAATCAATCCTATGAAGGGGTATTACGTCATAGCTACTTGTCCGGATGACAGCCCAGTGCGCGATGATACCGTATGGTTTCTATGCGGACAAGTCGAGAACAAAGACTTGTTTTCAACGATTCTCGTCTCTGGTGTGAAGAATAACCTTCCGTATAGGAATGTGTATTGCGCCCTCTGTCGAGGAGAAAACTTATCTGACTTGGAGTCTTGGTCTGTGAATGTTGAATGTGAGTATGAGTTTGTGGCCACAGAGGCCCTTGATCTACTATCAAACTCACCTCCCGTGCCACTCTGGATATTATAGAGGGAGGTTTAGGGTGTAAGGTGCTAGCCAAATCTCCTGACCCAACTGCTTCAATCCTTCGAGCGTGCTACTCCGATGTTGTAGAGTCCTGTCCTGACGGACATCCACTAAGTGAGGCCTGCGAGTCATACACAGCATTCGTTCAGACCAAATTACTTGGCTTCAAGTTTATCGAAAATCCTCATTGTGCCGCCTGTAACATACAGACCGTCCTTAAACATACGGACTGCAACCAAAATTACCCCTCCGTTTCTACTGTGGATTTGTACGTCACCACCCCACCTGATAGGCCACAAACCCATCCAATTCCTTGCTTATCATATATCTGCCCATCAATCACTTTTGGACCACTACCCACTTCTAGACTACCACTACCCACTTCTGGACAACCACCCACTTTTGGACCAACACCCCCAGATTATATACCGGTACCGCCGATCTCGATCATTCTTGACTTCCGATCTGGGGGTAACGTCAAAGTCGTAAGGCAGCATAAAGTGTTCGTTCAAGAACAGGTCACGTGTTCATCTAATGAGGTATACGATCCATTTCTTTCATCATGTCGAAAGCTGTCTTGCATTGAAGGGTATGTCTTGGAAGACGATCGGTGCATTCCAAAAATAAAGATTGCTCAGCACGGATTGAATATGGTGATTTATATGCATGTCACTGTCTGCACATTGGAGCCTTCAGAGAATGGAACTGAAGATGCCATTAAGGGCTGCCTTGCTGAACTTATGAGAGTTGATCAACGTCAATTTGAACCTTCAACAATTACTCCTACAATGCTAACGGCCAACTGTTCCACAAATGAGCAGCAGGTACTTCATCCATTCATGGTCCAATCAAATTGGGAAACATTTCTAGAGTTCCATCGCAGCTTAATACAAAGGACTGCAGGGAAGACAATTTGTCCAAATTACGTCATGATGCGGATTGTTGCTGTGGAAATGATTTATTATAATGTGAATTTATCTCTCAGTAAATGTAACGGGAGATGGATTAATGGATCTCACTTCTACAAGAATGAGACGGGTTTGGTGTACGTGAATGAGTCCAAATACTGGTATGCTACAAACCAGACAATTCAACGAGCGATACTCATCCAAAGCAAGATATCCAGTGAATTTGAATGGTTTTATGATCTTCAGTTATGCCAAAATCCTGATCTTTCCTGCTTACTTGAGACATTCAACAGTTCATTATTTCAACCGAACGATAACAATGAAACACTCATGTACACTCCGACTGGGGCCATTTTTAGGGGAGACCAGTATATAGAAACATGGAGTGGACAAATCCAAGTCTGTTCTTTCAATGAAAAGAACGGGACTCGAAACATCACTAAAGTCGTCAATTTCTTTCAATATTCACCAATACAGGGGATTCTCAGTCTCATTGGAAGCATCTTATCAATGCTAGCGGCAATCATCACTTTCCTAACCTACTGTATCTTCAAGGAGCTCAGAAACCGCACCAGCGGTCCCATCATGAACTTTACAGCAACCCTGTTTATGGCACAGCTACTCCTCCTACTAAGTGGCGTGGCAACTGTACATCCAACGATCTGTACTATTGTAGCCGTTTCGTCACACTACTGTCTGATTGTAAACGTAATGTGGACTGGAGTTCTTGCTTTTAAACTCCAACGAACATTTGCGACAAAACCAACAGTCCGACAAAAATCTCCTAGTGTATCTTTGGCAACCTTGTCATTTGCTTGGGGCATCCCCTTTCTCATCGTCATTCCATGTTTAATCCTACACCTCTGTAACTGTACTGATATCCCACTGTGGTACGGCAACGAGAATGTCTGTTGGATCGGGAATGGTTATGTCAACGTTCTTGTGGTTGGGGTTCCGATTGGGATGGTTATATCTGTCAATATTGTCCTGTTTTCTCTCACTGTCCACGGTATACGGGAAACAAACAAGAACACAAAAATGGTACGGAAGGATAAAACTACGAAGCAGCAAGCAAAAGAAGAACTGATCATTTACATAAAGGTAAGTCTGCAAGATCTGCTTATTAAAAGGGATTGTACAAATTGGTAATGGTGGTAACAAATCAGTATCTATCAGTATTTTTCAGTACTACAAAAATTACAATGAAATAATCAAAGGGAGAGAAAAACAAAGCACACTGTGGGAATGGGAGTGCATTCTCCCCTCCCCTCCCCCTCTCTCTCTGTCTCTCTTTTTCTCTCCTTTTTTAAACTTTTTATTTTACGATTTTTTTTTTGGGGGGGGGGCGGCTACAGCCCCCTTAGCCCCCCCCCCGCACCTGGATCCGCCAATGTAAATGCATACATTTCAGAACCAACTAGTAAAACAACTTTCTCATTCTGTTTCATTAGTCATGAAACACTGTCTAAATAAGCATGTGAATAGAAAAATGCCAACTATGCGTGTGAGTATTAAGCGTGACTCAAAAGAAACTAATAGACTAAATCGGCGACTCCGAGCTAGTAGTGGTCATGTGATGTATAGTGGGTACAAAATAACAACAAACCAGCAGTGCGCTGTGTATAAACATAAGGAGCTGCATGGAGGGTTTTAAAACAACGACCCATTGATAGCTGAATACTTCTGGATAGCTGCAAGTTAAAAAGTCTGTTAAATCCACATCACTTCAGATAGAAAATTTATACTTTACTGAGGTGAGGAATAACTAATGAACTATCTAATGTGTAATTTTCATCCACTAAACTGCGATCGGTTTGAAGATATCGATCATTTAGTGACGCAAACTCGGTTGAACACTAAGTCGAAAACGTTAAAATACGAAGGTCCCCAAAAAGCGACATTGACGTTCTTTGCTGCCGACTGGAAAATGTAGTTACGTTTTTCAAGATTGAATTTTTTTTTAAAGTCTGTAGTGTATTTTTATATAAAAGAGTTGAACAAACATTCAAGATCGCCCCAAAATGAGTGGTGGCCGAGCCTTGCCCTAGTTCCGGATAAAAACTTCTTCGCGCATTGATAATGTGCGTAATGTTCGGAAATTAAAATTGGGAATATCTCCGATCGATTTAGAGAACTTAAACTCGTGTTCCGACCAACAAATGCAACATCTATGATATGCCTTGTACAGCAGAAGCACTCGGAAGAAGCCTTGCTTTTCCATACACTGCACGTCGCTTGCTTGGTTTGTTTACATTTTATACCCACTATGAGTCACGTGACTCCGGTCGCCGATTGTGTCTATTATGCGTTCTGTTTGGCTATATGCTGTGTTGTGCGGCGGCTCAATGTAACAGCTGGCACGACTCACATACAAACAGATTATTTGTTTAATTACCTAATACACAAAGAGGTCTGGAGGAATCCTTGCAAGTTGAAAAGTGGCCCTAGCTAAGCAAAAGCTACAGGTGTTACATCACATAGTTGTTAGAATTAATAATTCGTTAATTTAATAATCTGGTAATTACCAATGTTGTACCTTCCCTTTAAGAGCCATATAGTTTGCCACATTATAGCCGTCGCCATGCTTTCATGATTGACACAGTTTTGTTTTTAATCTAACAGATTTCCAGTCTGATGGGTTTTACCTGGATCTTTGGTTTCGCAGCAGCCTTCAGTGACGCCGTTGCTCTCTGGTACATCTTCATCATTCTCAACTCCAGCCAGGGTCTCCTCATCTTCCTCTCCTTCATCTTTAAGAGCAGCGTCTGGAAAGTGTGGAAGAAAACCTTTACAACGATGTTTCATCGTTTCTGTCGGCAGTCTGAGCAATTAGATATCACTATTGATCATGCCTCTTCAATAACGACTGTCAATTCAGCAACAACTGCAGAAACTTACACCAATGTTATCTGAAAAATTACCGTTTGCGAAAGCTAAAAGCCCTGTGTTTGGATGATGCTTCTGGGGTTAACAAACAACAATAAGTATTGCTAACAGTAAGAGGACGTTTGTAGTAGCACCATGTGATATATCTTGATGAGTTGTATTGCGTAACCTTCATCTATTCCCTCATGTGTCCAGTCCCAGGGCCAGTACACCTGGGCCAGTACACCTGGGCCAGTACACCTGGGCCAGTACACCTGGGCCAGTATACCTGGGCCAGTATACCTGACTGTGCTTCTTGTACCCTCTTCTTTTGTGTTCCTATCCCAACTGACAAACTTCTGCCCACTCCTACGTTAAGTTTGTGCTCGTGCCTGTGTATCGTACATTTTGCATTTGATAAAGAACCTGCGAGGTTCGAAATGTAAGGCCATTAATTATTTTTTGCATTCATACTAAAGGTTCTAGATGATCTGTGGTGCATCTGAGCCACTTTTTGACACTGTTACTTTATTTTTCTTAGCTATGGTAGCTATGCCCAAAAACATGTGTTGGGTACCAGGCAATATCGTCCTCTAGTCGACAAATGGTCCTTGTGCGAACTGGGCCCACGCTGTAACTACAGCTGATGATCGATCGTGACGACTACGTCATACAACTTGACGGCTAAGCCGACATACGGTCCGCAAGCAAACTACGAACCGAAAGTCCATTGTAGTAATGGTTTGGCGCGTGCACGGACTCGGGCAACATCGACACAGGGCATTGCATGCACGCCGCCGGCGTGTGCAAAGTTATGTATAACTCAAGTAGTTCTAATTATAAGAGCGCGGCGCCGAAATAGTGGGAATTCAACAATGATTTTTTGTAATGTGTTACAATTTTTTCAGGGATTGTTTTTGGTTAGGTAAGAATAGTTATAGTTCTTATGATAGAATGTGCATTATGTTCGAAAAGTAGAGGGTGCTGTAGTATATTCCAGCACCCCCAACCAAAACGTTGGGGGTGCTGCAGCACCCACAGCACCCCCGGTTCTCGCGGGCTTGCCGACCGGAAAGAACGGTTGATGTGTCACTGTGCCTTGCGTTCTCTCAGTGCAGAGTCGCAGTAGGGCTCCTTTTGAGGTTAATTGGAGCTACTGTTGTGGTTAATTCGAGGGCTTTGTATGACGTATCTCGCCACTGGGTGAGACATTGCATAGTTCATTATCATTAGACTGTTGCAGTTGAGTAATGAGAGCTAATGTTGTGGTTAAATAGAACATCTGTTTTGGTTAATTAGAGCTACATTGTTCTGCTGTGGTTAATCATTTACATGCTTAGTGTGTGATTTAATGTAATGGCCTGCATGATGTTAATATAATGTAGAGTAGTAAATAAATAATCCCAACACACTGTACATTTTTAATTTTTAGCTCGATTATTGTTGAATTATATGATTGTCTGCATTTACGCTTCATACATATATTATTATTATTGTTATAAATATTATTAGATGTGCCAAAAAAATGAATTTCAGCTTTGTAACAAGAAAAACTTATACATCTCACTGAATTTCTTTCTTGTTTATATTAAAAAGTACTTATCATAAATACTTTAATTGTAGTGTATCAAAACATAAAATTCTTTAAGTAGATGTTATTGCTTTGTAAATACAGCACTTATTAAAATGTAGGCCTGCTAAAAGTAAATGCTGTTTAATCCCTAAACAATTTATTTCGGTAATAATGGAATTGTGTATATAGTGTTTTAAGGTAAAATGAACTAAATTAATCTTGAAATAAATGCTTGCTTAAGCTTGTATTATTGTTAAATGTCCCTGAAACCATTACACTGTAAATTTTCGATGGTGTAGAAAGTGTATATGTGTAATATATGCTAAATTGTTTCCTCTAAAACGTTTTATCTTCAACAATCTATTTTTGCACATACAACTTTTTAAAAACTTTAAGAAACAAAAAATTACAAGGTAAAATATCAAAAACAAAGAAAACATTCATAAACAAATGACTGAATAGAGCGCTGAAGTAATTACGTCACGTTAACAAAACTAAACCATTTGTCACGTGTTGTATGTGTTGTCATGACAGCGTGCCAGTAAAATTAAATGTTTCGTAAGTTTGACAATTGTAACTTGTATCAAAATTTATAATCCATATAATGTACAAAGGATAAATCAAAACAATATGCGTGTTGATTGTAGACGATGTGACAAGTGACCTCATGCCTTAAACAAAACAGCGCGTTTCTGCCCGGCGGTATACGCACGCATCCTGTTTTGGTTCAGGCCTTACGTCACAGGTCACATCGTCTATAGACAATGTATTGATCTCTATTGTAGTGATGATGGAGATAATATAAATGGATAAACCAAAACATGATGAGCACGCATACCGCCAGGCAGAAAACGTGACCACCCCACAATTTTGTAAACACAGGTCACATCGTCTATAGAACCTGAAAGCTTAGCGGCAAATTCACTCACCCATGACAGACGGGTAGATGTAACGGTTCACATCAGTGTTGTTTCCCCTTACACGAAAGCCTTGGCATAGGCTGGCCATAGGATAGCAGGGCAGTACAATCTCGACAATTTACATAATTTCTTGTGCAGGAAGCTCTCAAGAGTAATGTTAATAACAAGAGATATTTAGGGTTAGAGATACACGGTAAATATAAAGTCACTTCTCAATCAAAGATGGAAAGTACATGTACACATATCCGGCCTGTCGATCAAATGATAACAAATAGGGTCATGCGTTTCCATGACAATTGTAACTTTGTCGGTCATAATATGCCATTTATACAGGTGCTGGACGGAGTTTACCAGCGTTGCCCATAGTCCCCGTAACTGTCATACAATCCAGCAAGTATTTATAAACAGCATAAGTTATATTTATTTTCCCTGAATTAAAACATTTTGGTGGCTGTATACAATTTTTGTATAACCTTTGTGGTTAATGTTTATCTAATCTTACTCTGTATAATGTACCAGTAATTAGAACATTGATGTTGATAATTTGCCTTTAACCAACATTAATGAAGCTTTGTATCTTGGTCATAATATCATGTACAGATGATTAACAACGGCGTGGTTTCAAATGCTATTGCTTAGTTTTGGAGAAGTTTTAAAATTTTTAGAGCTGATTTTGGTCATTTATACTGGAATCTCCAGTGTAAACTCTTGTAGCTTTCATAGTGCTCGCTCCTTTGTGGCTTTTATTTAGCCGTTATCTAAACATCCTTTGTTGTGGCATGGAGAAAGGCTGTATGGAAGATCAGGCACTTGCACCCATGATTTCTTGTGAACCCACGACCTCCTGCTTACTAGAGTGCAGACGTCTGCACTAGTAAGCAGGAGGTCGTGGGTTCGAATCCCGCCCGAGTCGCCTGTGAAGTTTTTCCACAGACACTCGGAAAGCAGTGAGTATACAGTGCTATACACACGCCGGTGTAGGGCAAAATTAAATCAATTGTTTATCACCCGACGCAACAATTTCATCAAACTATATCTGCCTTAAATTATTTTTAATTCTTGTAGTGATTGTGGATATATTATGTGTTTTATTGTGATTGTTTTGTATTGTGACATTGTGCGAATAAAGATATTATTGTTGACTGGCACTTACGCATAATTGTCATTGGTATGGTTCTGCACTTATCATTTTGGTAGCCATGGTAGCCCAAGATACTAAGTACACTACCAGCACGTTGATTTTATTTGACTCGTCCGCCGGCTTTTAAACTGGCATTTGGCCAGACCATGGCCAGACCCAGTGTCAGGTCAAACCCTGCATGTGATAGTGTATTTAATTTTGTTAGGTTACTGCTGCGATTTATAGTTCAAATCAAAGGTTGTGTTAATCCATACGATCACGTACCTGCATTTTGTATCTGCATGACCACTGGGAAACCTATTATATAAAAATATTTTACGCAGAGAACAAACCCGGTTGTTTCACAAATAATTAATGCATCAGTAGGTGTGACCCTGTGTTGATTGTTGTATACCTTCAGTTTTGAACCCATGCAAATTATTTTATTGATTTATTTCTCAGTAGTTCTTAAACTGACTATTTTTACATGGAAATTAAGACAATTTATCAACAAAATATACAATTTTATAATTTGGTTTAAAGTTTGTATACGTACCAATCTGATAAAGCTTCACTATACACTAACGGTAATCTCGCAAAATGTAAATGATAACAGTTTTACATAAAGCTCACTTGATAAAATTCCAGGAGGGTATCAAACATCCTAGAGAATATACATATAAAACAAAGGAATATAAACCAAGTGAGAGGAACCTAAAACTAAGTCTTAGATACCAAAATAATATTCATGGACGTAGCGAAGGCATGGACATGCCGAGGGGGGGTGGAAACTAATTTGTCGACTGACAACTTCAAAATAGGTGGGTGCCGATTGAGAAATATATTGGGTGTCACATCCCCCATAGTCTACCCCCCCCCCCCACCTTGGCTACGGCCCTGGAAATATTTATCATCTGTATTTAACTATAGAGAAAGGACACACACAGGTGCATTGGTTTGGTGCATCAGATTTGTGTTTTGATGGCTGAGTCGTCAGAATGTGGGCTCGAATCCCAACCGCGACCATGGTGCTTGTGTCCTTGAGCAAGACACTTTACCATAATTGCTGCTCTCCACCCAGGGGTAAATGGGTTACTCCACACTTTTTTATAATTCAAAACAATTTAATATTCATATCTTGTCCTAGGGATCCAGGATGGAGCAGAACACCCCGATGTTCATCCTGAAGTAATATACTACTTGAGATACCTTGCTTATTATCCAATCAACCATAGTGTGTTTTGTTTTAATTAATCTTGGTTTTCTCTCAAATGCATAATATTTTTAATGTTGGTTTTGAATCAGAGTTGGGTTAAGCATTTTCATATAGTTATTATAAAGCGAAAATCGTTTGAAAACTAATGCTAAGTTACCGTTCTAGCAGGTCTCTCATATTATGATGTTGTTTTGCAAGTAGAAAACATTATGACAGAATTACTACCTCGAAATGGTACGGGCAAATTAATTGTCAGCCCCTGGCTCATGGACTGTACGCTTTCCGTGACACTGATGGAACTGTTGTGACTTTACACTTTGGTCAATAATATAAATAATAATGAAGATTTATAAAGCGCACAAATCCTCCCAAATGTGCTCATGGCGCTGATACATAAGAAGAAGATAACTTAAATACAAAACTACACGGATACAGCCGAAAAACAGAATAACAACATTACATAAATGCTTCATTAAAAAGATGAGTTTTTAGGTTTTTCTTAAATTGGATAAGAGAAGCCGATGATTTGACATATGATGGCAATTGATTCCATAGACGTCGTCAATGGAGAGTAATTAGTATGCACCTTACAGTGCACTGTACTTGTTTAATCAGAATGTGGGTTCAACATTAATGATCGTGTCCTTCAGCATGATACTTAACTGTAATTGCTTCTTTTCACTCAGGAGCATAAATGGGACCTGTGAGGGCCATTAACATATGTTTACTGCCCCCTTTTTTGGCATTGTGAACCCCCCCCCCCCCCATTTTGAGACCCTGATAGCCTTTGATTACACTATAAAGTACAAAATGACAAAACCATACGTCAGAATATTTACATCTAAATAAAACATTAAGTGTTGATATGTTATGTATAGGCCTACATTCCAAGGAAAGACATCATCAGATATAAAGCGATAATGATATCGTCAACATTTCCGTACCGTACCATACTAACATCAGGCAGTCTCAAATTAATAATCATTCCCTGTGAATTGTCATGAAGGGTCAATATGATGTACACGCCCAACGTGTATTGTTTTTTCAAAGATATCGTCGGGTGATTATCTTTTCCATCATACACACTCTATGAACCTCAGATCAAATCGGGTCCTTGAAGAGCACTCTTTCACCTCAAACAGATTCAGGAACAGTCCTGTGCCATACCTCACTAGACTACTTAACAAATGAAATAATTTACTTTTTATTATTTTTATTCTTATTCGAACTTAATGGATTTTGCTATTTATTGTAGTTGTTTCATTTATAAGCACTGTGCAATTCAGCCTTTGGGCTGCAAAAGGTGTGTTTTTTAATAAACATAATAATTATGATATGATCATTTGCCAATACCACCAGTACAGTGGCGTAGCCAGAAATAAAGATTCGGCTGGGCCTGAGTAAAAATGGACGGGCCATAGAATTCATCCATAAATCCATCCATACACGGGCGCCGATTTATGTTTGTGCCGGTGGAACAGCGACCGACGCACACACTGACACACAATATTTACAAGGATTGGAGATCACGATACACACCATGAAACGCATGGAAAGTCATAATGCCACAAATCATTTAGTAAAAAGGTTCACTTCATTAAATTGATTCGTTAAATCATAGGCCAAAATGTGCTGTGAGACACCTTAGGCCATGCTCATAAAGAACGCAACAGTAGGCTACAAGGAACCTAATTCAAAATAGCCTAATATTGTTACACACACGCAAATAAAGCATACAAGCAGATTTCTGACATGTTCCTCTTCCTCCAATCTTGGTTTTAAAGAAACCTGTAATGGACATTTGTCTTTTCGCCATTGCTGCTGAATAAGCTACTAGGTCGCGGTAAAAAATTAGCAAACGTTAGCGTCAGCGAAACAGCTGGTATGGTAGGTTCTAGAAAATAACCGAACTGAGTGATATGACGCACGCGATTTCATTCGGCAATGCCATTGAACCAGCCAATTACAACACACGCTATAGTGACGCTACACAAAACAAAATTTAAATGGTTTAAATAAATAATAGACAGGTTGTTGCCTCCAACCAGTAGCCTACAAGCATGATAGCCCCTGTCCTTTTTAAAGTATACAGTATAAAATAAAATGCACTGTAGCCTATATCACACAAACATACATAGAAGAGGAATGCAAACAACATAAATCGTTTAAAAAAAAAGTTATACAAAAAGCTTCTTTATTTGGCAATGGCAGGGCCTAGACAAGAAGTGGGCGGGCCTAGGCCCTGCCTGGCCCGCCCATAGCTACGCCACTGCACCAGTATATATAATTCCGTCGTCTTCGTTACGGACGAAAACATTTTACTGAATTCAACAAGTGAATGGATCGTGGTGTTTGCATACTGCTTCCCAGGGTACAAAACTACCCGCAAATAATTGTCAGCAATTATAACACATGAAGCTTTTATATTTTATGTACACCTTTCCAAAGACATCAGGTATTATGGTAGACCCACCTTTAATATTTCAGTACGCCTACCCAATCAGGCAGTATCTTTAATTAATAATGTCAACCAACCCTCGATAGTCATATTTTGAGTTGACGTCTATATAAAACAGACTTTCGAGTCGACAACTGTGTCAGTACTCATATTATTCACAATGAGTTCGTGGTACATGAAAACCCCAAACAGCCACTGGGCTGTCAGTGCTAGTATTCCATTCACGGTACTTTATTTTATTGTCACGTTCACTGTGTCGCCACCAAATGTGCTGACACAAGCCACACCAGAACCTACCATTAGCGGGACGTCAGCAGATACACCAGATGAGATGGATGTTGGCCCGTCGACAACTGCAAGCCAAGTTTGGACTGAAACATGGTCTCCATCTGATTACAATTATGGTAATGTGTGGATTGATTATGGTGAGTTTAGAAGACTCATTGATTTTTTAAGTAACTTCATCTATATTAATAACTTGACTGACTGATCGACTGACTGACTGACTGACTGACTGACTGACAAAATCAGGTAGGCTACTATTAAAATGCCATTATGTCAGTGGCTTTCTCAAAAAGCCATACAGTTTTACATACAAAATTTCAGAGGTAATGTGTTTCATTATATATTTCCTATTTGATCTCATGAAGTGATACAGCAGAATGGAAGTTTACCGCCAATGACATACTTTTCATTTTAATAGTACTGCAAGGAGCAGTGGCATATCTTAAATGTAAAGGCAGTGTTTTTCGCTATTTTACGGCAATTTCCGGCAACATATCGGAACATAATTGCTGTTTCAATAAATACATTAAAATGATACATTTTTTAAATAATCGTAAAAATCATAGTTTAATAGATGGTATATGCACCAAAATTTTTAAATGGTGGATCCCACATACAATAATACCAGCACTTTTAAACTACTGAACCAACCTTCTGACAACTATTTGGTGAAATATCTCGTGTCAAAGGATTTGTTTTCCTTTCTACAAGGAAATTATCAGTATTCCAATGAAAGCAAACAATGGTGGAAAATGCCGATCAGACACGGGCGATACATCTATGCACAGCCATCCAATTATTACAGTTAATTTCAATGTTTGATTGTAGGGATTCTATAGCGGACAAGGGGATGTACCGTGGCTATAGGTGCTTGCATGGGACACGGGCGATACATCTGTGCACAGCCATCAAATTATTACAGTTAATTTGAATGTTTGATTGAAGGGATTCTAGCGGACAAGGGGTCGGGGATGTACCGTGGCTATAGGTGCTTGCATGGGCCACAGTCTCGGAAACAAATAAATGTAATTTTTGCTGTTTTATAATTTTTTTCAGATTCTGTTACAAAACTGGAGTTGGCGGGCACAACAGTAGAACTGTGCACCTATCGCCACCTCTGTAGTAGTCTTGGTTGTTACTTTCAGCCATATGAGGGGTATCAATCGCACCGCTGTTGACACCCCTGTGTCAGTGTGATCCAGAATGCACCTTCTTTAAGGACTGTTGTCAAGACTACAGTGAAACTTGTCAACCACTTGCCGATGAAGCGTCCAAATCCCATCTGGAAGAAGTTGTGGTAAGTTTAAATTCGGGTATGCATTGTAAAACATGTTGTTGTGATTCTTAGAAGAGCTGATTGGACGCTGAAAATCTCGAACCACGCAAATGATCATAATTTTACATTCATAAATGCCCAGTACAGTTAAGACAATCAGATTGGACAAAACGTGATCACGTTGGGAATGCATTAACGACCGGAAAAGTAAGCCTGTCTCTGAAAGTTGATATTATCATCATCTCTACACAAAGTACAATTAAATTTTTATTTATTTATTTAAAAAAAATGTTTTAAATTTTTGAATTGCCAATTCTATTCCTAACAAATTTATCCCCCACTTTTTCAGCTTGGAGATTTAACCTGTTACTTTGAAGATACAATCAATCCTATGAAGGGGTACTACGTCATAACTACTTGTCCGGATGACAGCCCAGTGCGCGACGATACCATATGGTTTCTATGCGAACAAGTCGCCGACAAGGACTTATTCTCCACAATTCTCGTCTCTGGTGTGAAGAATAACCTTCCGTATAAGAATGTGTATTGCGCCATCTGTCGAGGAGAAGACTTATCTGACTTGGAGTCTTGGTCTGTGAATGTTGAATGTGAGAATGAGTTTGTGACCACACAGGCTCTTAGTCTACTATCAAACTCCACCTCCCGTGCCACTCTGGATATTATAGAGGGAGGTTTGGGGTGTATGGTGCTGGCCAAATCTCCTGACTCAACTGCTTCAATCCTTCGAGCGTGCTACCTCGGTGTTGTAGAGTCCTGCCCTGAAGGACATCCACTAAGTGAGGCCTGCGAGTCATACACAGCATTCATTCAGATCAAATTATCTGACTTCACGTTTATCGACAACAGAAATCCTCATTGTGCCGCCTGTAACAATGAACTCAAAAACAAAACCAACTGCTACCCAGACTACCCTTCTATTTCTACAATGGATGTAAGAGACGTCCTACTGGTTCTGGTGGTGCAGCCGCACCAACATATTATATACCGCCGATCTCGATCATTCTTGACTTCCGATCTGGGGGTAACGTCAAAGTTGTTAGGCAGCAGGAAGTGGTCGTTCAAGAACATGTGACGTGTTCATTTAATGAGGTATACGATCCGTTTCTTTCGTCATGTCGAAAGCTGTCTTGCATTGAAGGGTATGTCTTAGAAGGCGATCGGTGCATTCCAAAAATAAAGAATGCTCAGCACGGATTGAATATGATGATTTATATGCATGTCACTGTCTGCACATTGGAGCCTTCAGAGAATGGGACGGAAGAAGCCATTAAGGGCTGCCTTGCTGAACTTATGAGAGTTGATCAACGTCAATTTGAACCTTCAACAATTACTCCTGCTTAATGTTAACGACCAACTGTTCCACAAATGAGCAGAAGGTACTTCATCCATTCATGGTCCAATCAAATTGGGAAACATTTCAGGAGTTCTATCTTAGCTTACACAGGACTGCAGGGATGACAATTTGTCCATATGATGTCATGATACAGATTGTTGCTGTGGAAATAATTTATCATAATGTAAATTTATCGCTCAGTAAATGTAACGGGAGATGGATTAATGAAACCCGCTTCTACAACAACAATGACGCGGGGTTGGTTTACGTGAATGAGTCAAATTCTTGGTATGCTACAAACCAGACTATCCAACGAAACATACTCATCCAAAGCAAGATATCCAGTGAATTTGAATGGTTTTATGATCTTCAGTTATGCCAAAATCCTGATCTTTCCTGCTTACTCGAAACGTTCAACAGTTCATTATTTCAAACGAACGATAACAATGAAACTCTCATGTACATTCCGACTGGTGACGTTTTTACCCGAGACCAGTATATAGAAACATGGAGTGGACAAATCCAAGTCTGTTCTTTCAATAAGAAGAACGGGACTCGAAACATCACTAAAGTCGTCACTTTCTTTCAATATTCACCAATACAGGGGATTCTCAGTCTCATCGGAAGCATCTTATCAATGCTAGCTGCAATCATCACTTTCCTAACCTACTGCATCTTCAAGAAGCTAAGAAACCGCACCAGCGGTCCCATCATGAACTTTACAGCAACCCTGTTTATGGCACAGCTACTCCTCCTACTAAGTAGCGTGGCAACTATACATCCAACGATCTGTACTATTGTAGCTGTTTCGTCACACTACTGTCTGATTGTCAACGTTATGTGGACTGGGGTTCTTGCTTTTAATCTCTACCGAACATTTGCGACTCAATCAACATTCCGACAAAACAATGGGAGTGTATCCTTGGCAACCGTGTCATTGGCTTGGGGCATCCCCTTTCTCATCGTCATTCCATGTTTAATCCTACACCTCTGTAACTGTACTGATATCCCACTGTGGTACGGCAACGAGAATGTCTGTTGGATCGGGAATGGTTATGTCAACATTCTTGTCGTTGGGGTTCCGATTGGGATGGTTATATCTGTCAATATTGTCCTGTTTTCGTTCACTGTCCACGGGATACGGGAAACAAACAAGAACACAAAAATGGTACGGAGGGATAAATCTACGATGCAGCAAGGAAAAGAAGAACTGATCATTTTCATAAAGGTAAGTCCTCAAGATCTGAAAAAAAAGGATGCTACCTTGGTAATGTTGACATCCAACTGCTGGCATCCAAAGGCCAGCAATCTCATTAGACGATCAGAGCATACTGATCGAAACGCCAATTAAGTTGTAACCGCTAGTTCTTTTTAGAACTAATTACTACTCAAAAGAGTAGGTGTCACCGCAAACAGTCTTTATCTATAAACTATGCTTACTCTCTCTGAATCAAGACACTCTTATATTGTGGATTGGCAGTGAAAAACATGAACGTTGGGGAAACTGGGGGTGGGGCCGTCAAAGGAATTAACTGTGGGGAATTCCCCCTTTAATCCCGACCCCGTGCCACCGAAACAAAAATAGATAAACAAAACTGTCCAGTTAAGAAGAAAAGGTCAATGTTTCTCAAAGGCATAGCATAGAGTAATACATAAACAAAGTTTACGTTTGCAGCGTGTACATGAATTCAATCATTATTCAGTAATTAATTCCCAATCTGTACATGTTAGTTTTATTATATACAGTACATGTATTTCTTGAAAACTATACATACATACGGATTTAAATACCAACGCAGTTCCTAAAACTAATTTTTTTTGGGGGGTAAAGATCAATCATAATGATTATAGTCAGCATGAAGAAAAATAGCAACTACCGGTATGCGCGTGAGTAAGCGTAACGCAAACGAAACGTATACACTCGGTTTGGATAAATGCACATTTTAGCTGTCGTCATCCTTTCACAGATTTTGATTTCATCCGACAGATTTCCAGTCTGATGGGTTTTACCTGGATCTTTGGTTTCGCAGCAGCCTTCAGTGACGCCGTTGCTCTCTGGTACATCTTCATCATTCTCAACTCCTGCCAGGGTCTCCTCGTCTTCCTCTCCTTCATCTGTAAGAGCAGCGTCTGGAAACTGTGGAAGAAAACCTTCAGGAGGATGTGTCATCGTCATTGTAGGCGGGCCGGGCGAGATGTCACTACTGATCATGTTTCCTCAACAACGACTGTCTATTCAAAATCAGCAACATCTGCAAACACTTGTATTACAGTTATGTGAATATTTACTTTTTGCGAAAAACCCCGTCTTTAAACATCGGTATGATTCTGAGGTTAACGGATGGATACAAGTTAACAATTTAAACTAATTTATATTTACTCAATGGAATTGGAAATGCTGAATCATCCCCCTCCTTCCACCTTTTGAAACAATTTACACCACTGTTACCGTGGAACGACGCTATATCGAACACCATGGGTTCCACACAAAATGCTCATTTCATGTACATGTATACTGATCGATCTTTATAATTTATCATGGCTGCAATGCCATGATATGGGATACTACCCACAGACAAAATTCAACCAAATTTCCTTCGAAAATGTGATATGGCCCTAAAACTCAAAAATTCTGCTCAAATTATGTTGCAAATGCCCAACTACCAGTGTCTCACCCAACTTGGTCATACGAACAACGTGGCAGTATCTCCCAACTTGGAACAGCACAATGTCCGTTCATTGCATGTGTGCTGCACAGTAGTATATATTCACTGCACAGACAATACGAACTTGGGTTGAATTTCGAAAACTGTTAGGCGTCCGCGCCAGTCAGGAATAGGCCTAGTAGTGCCGTAGTATCAAAAACAGACCACGCTAAGTTTGTTCCAGACCATCATGTCTGCTTGGCTTATGTCAGCAGGTTTTGGCCCATTATGTCTGGCTCATTATGTCTGGCCCATTATGTCGGCCCATTATGTCGGGGCTCATTACGTCCGGCTCATTATGTCCGGCTCATTATGTCTGCAGATTCTCTCCTTTTTCATAAACTCAGATTGTATTTTTTTTTAAGTCGAAAAGGAAAAGGGTTAAAATGGGGTGGGGATTTTTGGGTTATTATGTTTTAATTATAAAAAGTAAGAAAATGTGATGTACTTTTAGTAAGTCAGAAAATACGCATTGCATGTAGTTTTGTTTTCTGATGCACACGCATCAATAATAAAAATAATAATAACTAGAGATTCGAGTTTGTCTTGACACAAACTCTAGGTGTTCGGGAGATGCAAAGGTCAAATTGGTCACCTTTGTAAATATTTTTGACAATTAACGATCAGTACAATGGTACACAAAATTTTGAATTTACCCTGTGGTTGTTGAGATATGATTTTTTTAAATATTAAACTTTGACTTCCGGTTTGGACAGGAAGTAAGGTCAAATTGGGGTCACCTTTTTGTAAATATTTTTGACAATTAACGATCTGTAGAATGGTACAAAAATTGTGAATTTACCTCTTGTGGTTGTTGAGATATGATTTTTTTAAATATTAAACTTTGACTTCCGGTTTGGACAGGAAGTAAGGTCAAATTGGGGTCACCTTTTTGTAAATATTTTTCGACAATTAACAATCAATACAATGCTGCAAAAAATGTGAATTTACCTCTTGTGGTTGTTGAGATATGATTTTTTTTTAAATATTAAATTTTGACTTCCGGTTTGGACAGGAAGTAAGGTCAAATTAATCACCTTTGTAAATATTTTTCGACAATTAACAATCTATACAATGGTGCAAAAATGCCAATTTACCTCTTGTGGTTGTTGAGATATGATTTTTAAATATTAAACTTTGACTTCCGGTTTGGACAGGAAGTAAGGTCAAATTAGTCACCTTTGTAAATATTTTTTGACAATTAACGATCTGTAGAATGGTACAAAATTGTGAATTTACCCTTGTGGTTGTTGAGATATGATTTTTTTAAATATTAAACTTTGACTTCCGGTTTGGACAGGAAGTAAGGTCAAATTAGTCACCTTGTGTAAATATTTTTCGACAATTAACAATCTATACAATGGTGCAAAAATGCCAATTTACCTCTTGTGGTTGTTGAGATATGATTTTTTAATATTAAACTTTGACTTCCGGTTTGGACAGGAAGTAAGGTCAAATTAATCACCTTTTGTAAATATTTTTGACAATTAACGATCTGTACAATGGTACAAAATTGTGAATTTACCTCTTGTGGTTGTTGAGATATGATTTTTAAATATTAAACTTTGACTTCCGGTTTGGACAGGAAGTAAGGTCAAATTGGGTCACCTTTTGTAAATATTTTTGACAATTAACGGTCTGTACAATGGTACATAAATTGTGAAATTACCTCTTGTGGTTGTTGAGATATGATTTTTTAATATTAAAATTTGATTTCCGGTTTGGACAGGAAGTAAGGTAAAATTGGGGTCACTCACAACTCGTGTTTCATCTACTTGTTAAGTTCTCTAAGTACATGCCAAGATTCAAGTTCATGAAGTTTGCAAGTATGTGTTTGTTACCGGACAGTTATTGGGGAGAAGAAGAAGAAGAAGTAAAGTAGAGATTCAGAGTTTGTCTCGACACAAACCTAGGTGTTTGGGAGGACAAGGTCAAATTGGGGTCAACTTTGTTTAAATATTTTGTGACAATTAACGATCTGTACAATGGTGCAAAAAATAATAATTTACCTCTTGTGGTTGCTGAGATGATTTTTTTAAATATTAAACTTTGACTTCCGGTTTGGACAGGAAGTAAGGTCAAATTGGGGTCACCTTTTTGTAAATATTTTTTGACAATTACCGATCTGTACAATGGTACAAAATGGTGAATTTACCTCTTGTGGTTGTTGAGATATGATTTTTAAATATTAAACTTTGACTTCCGGTTTGGACAGGAAGTAAGGTCAAATTGGGGTCACCTTTGTAAATATTTTTTGACAATTAACGGTCTGTACAATGGTACATAAATTGTGAATTTACCTCTTGTGGTTGTTGAGATATGATTTTTTAATATTAAAAATTTGATTTCCGGTTTGACAGGAAGTAAGGTAAAATTGGGGTCACTCACAACTCGTGTTTCATCTACTTGTTAAGTTCTAAGTACATGCCAAGATTCAAGTTCATGTGAAGTTTGCAAGTATGTGTTTGTTACCGGACAGTTATTGGGGAGAAGAAGAAGAAGAAGTAAAAAAGTAGAGATTCAGAGTTTGTCTCGACACAAACTCTAGGTGTTTGGGAGGATGTAAGGTCAAATTGGGGTCAACTTTGTTTAAATATTTTGTGACAATTAACGATCTGTACAATGGTGCAAAAATAATAATTTACCTCTTGTGGTTGTTGAGATGATTTTTAAATATTAAACTTTGACTTCCGGTTTGGACAGGACATAAAGGTCAAATTGTGGTCACCTTTTGTAAATATTTTTTTGACCATTAACGATCTGTACAATGGTGGAGGAATTGTGAATTTACCTCTTGAGGTTGTTGATATATGATTGTTTTAAAATATTAAATTTTGACTTCCGGTTTGGACAGGAAGTAAGGTCAAATTAATCACCTTTTGTAAATATTTTTTGACAATTAACAATCTATACAATGGTGCAAAAATGTCAATTTACCTTGTGGTTGTTGAGATATGATTTTTTTAAATATTAAATTTTGAGTTCCGGTTTGGACAGGAAGTAAGGTCAAATTGGGGTCACCTTTGTGTAAATATTTTTCGACAATTAACAATCTATACAATGGTGCAAAAATGTGAATTTACCTCTTGTGGTTGTTGAGATATGATTTTTTTAAATATTAAACGTTGACTTCCGGTTTTGACAGGAAGTAAGGTCAAATTGGGGTCACCTTTGTGTAAATTCTTTTTGACAATTAACGATCTGTACAATGGTAAAAAAATTGTGAATTTACCTCTTGTGGTTGTTGAGATATGTTTTTTTTTTAATATTAAACTTTGACTTCCGGTTTGGACAAGAAGTAAGGTCAAATTGGGGTCACCTTTTTGTAAATATTTTTTGACAATTAACGATCTGTACAATGGTACAAAACTGTCAATTTACCTGTTGTGGTTGTTGAGATATGATTTTTTTAAATATTAAACTTTGACTTCCGGTTTGGACAGGAAGTAAGGTCAAATTGGGGTCATCTTTTTGTAAATAGTTTTTGACAATTAACGATCTGTACAATGGTATAAAAATTGTAAATTTACCTCTTGTGGTTGTTGAGATATGATTTTTAAACATTAAACTTTGACTTCCGGTTTGGACAGGAAGTAAGGTCAAATTTGGGGTCACCTTTGTGTAAATATTTTTTGACAATTAATAATCTATACAATGGTGCTAAAAATGTCAATTTACCTTTTGTGGTTGTTGAGATATGATTTTTTTAAATATTAAACTTTGACTTCCGGTTTGGACAGGAAGTAAGGTCAAAAATTGGGGTCACCTTTTTGTAAATATTTGTTGACAATTCACGATCTGTCCAATGGTACAAAAATTGTGAATTTACCTCTTGTGGTTGTTGAGATATGATAGTTTTAATATTAAACTTTGACTCCGGTTTGGACAGGAAGTAAAGGTCAAATTGGGTCATGTTTTGTAAATATTTTTCGACAATTAACAATCTGTATAATGGTGCAAAACCTGAATTTACCTCTTGGGGTTGTTGAGATATGATTTTTTTAAAATAATAAACTTTGACTTCCGGTTTGGACAGGAAGTAAGGTCAAATTGGGGTCACTCACAACTCGAGTTTCATCTACTTGTTAAGTTCTAAGTACATGCCAAGTTTCAAGTAAATGTGAAGTTTGCAAGTATGTGTTTTTTGCGGACAAACGCGGGGAGAAGAAGAACTAGACGGCAGTGTTTAGGTATTACAAACACATAGGTGTTCGAGTTTTGTCAGGGCAGTGATGATGACGTCGAATGTTTTTAAAGAAACTTTGCATTATTATTTTTAATATTAAACCTGACTTCCAGTTTGACAGGAAGTAAGGTCAAATTGGGGTCATCTGTTTGTAAATATTTTTTGACAATTAACGATCTGTACAATGGTACAAAAATTGTGAATTTACCTCTTGTGGTTGTTGAGATATAATTTTTTTTAAATATTAAACTTTGACTTCCGGTTTGGACAGGAAGTAAGGTGAAATTGGGGTCACCGTTTTGTAAATATTTTTTGACAATTACCGATCTGTATAATGGTACAAAATTTGTGAATTTACCTCTTGTGGTTGTTAATGATTTTTTTTAAATATTAAACTTTGGCTTCCGGTTTGGACAGGAAGTAAGGTCAAATTGGGGTCACCTTTGTGTAAATATTTTTCGACAATTAACAATCTGTATAATGGTACAAAATTTGTGAATTTACCTCTTGTGGTTGATGAGATATGATTTTGTAAAATATTAAAATTTGACTCCGGTTTGGACAGGAAGTAAGGTCAAATTGGGGTCACCTTTGTGTAAATATTTTTCGACAATTAACAATCTGTATAATGGTACAAAATTGTGAATTTACTCTTGTGGTTGTTGAGATATGATTTTTGTAAAATATTAAAATTTGACTTCCGGTTTGGACAGGAAGTAAGGTCAAATTGGGGTCACCTTTGTGTAAATATTTTTCGGACAATTAACAATCTGTATAATGGTACAAAATTTGTGAATTTACCTTCGTGGTTGATGAGATATGATTTTTTTAAATATTAAACTTTGACTCCGGTTTGGACTGGAAGTAAGGTCAAATTAGTCACCTTTGTGTAAATATTTTTCGACAATTAACAATCTGTATAATGGTACAAAAATTGTGAATTTACCTCTTTGTGGTTGTTGAGATATGATTTTTTAAATATTAAACTTTGACTTCCGTTTGACAGGAAGTAAGGTCAAATTGGGGTCACCTTTTGTAATTATTTTTCGACAATTAACGATCTGTACAATGGTATAAAAATTGTGAATTTACCTCTTGTGGTTGTTGAGATATGATTTTTTAAATGTTAAAGTTTGACTTCCGGTTTGGACAGGAAGTAAGGTCAAATTAGTCACCTTTGTGTAAATATTTTCGACAATTAACAATCTGTATAATGGTACAAAATTTGTGAATTTACCTCTTGTGGTTGATGAGATATGATTTTTTTAAATATTAAACTTTGACTTCCGGTTTGGACTGGAAGTAAGGTCAAATTAAAGTCACCTTGTGTAAATATTTTTCGACAATTAACAATCTGTATAATGGTACAAAAATTGTGAATTTACCTCTTGTGGTTGTTGAGATATGATTTTTTAAATATTAAACTTTGACTTCCGGTTTGGACAGGAAGTAAGGTCAAATTGGGGTCACCTTTTGTAATTATTTTTCGACAATTAACGATCTGTACAATGGTATAAAAATTGTGAATTTACCTCTTGTGGTTGTTGAGATATGATTTTTTAAATGTTAAAGTTTGACTCGGTTGACAGGAAGTAAGGTCAAATTGGGGTCACCTTTGTGTAAATATTTTTCGACACCAACAATCTGTATAATGGTACAAAATTGTGAATTTACCTCTTGTGGTTGTTGAGATTTTTTTAAATATTAAACTTTGACTTCCGGTTTGGACAGGAAGTAAGGTCAAATTGGGGTCACCTTTTTGTAAATATTTTTTGACAATTAACGATCTGTACAATGGTACAAAATTGTGAATTTACCTCTGTGGTTGTTGAGATATGATTTTTAAATGTTAAACTTTGACTTCCGGTTTGGACAGGAAGTAAGGTCAAATCGGGTCACCACAACTCGAGTTTCATCTACTTGTTAAGTTCTAAGTACATGCCAAGTTTCAAGTTCATGTGAAGTTTGCAAGTATGTTTGTTACCGGACAGTTATTGGAGAAGAAGAAGAAGAAGAACTAGAGCTTAAGTGTTTGTTTGAACAAACACACGGTGTTCGAGTCAACTTCCGGTTCAATCAAATTATCAACGATGATGTCAATATCATATTTTGCAAAGGTGTATCATATTTTATTATTTCAAAATCAATTTCTATATTCAAAAAAATATATAAATTTTGCATTAGAATGTGTTGACTTTGGTCTAATTGTTTGGACCGGAAGTAAAGGTCAGAACAGGTGATTTGAAGGTCATATAATTATATGACACAATGAAACTTCCTCATGATCATGAAAAAATAACGTAAGTACTTGCTTTGGTTCAATTTCTGAGATTGGAAAATAAGCCCTTTTTAAAAAATGCCACTAGGGGTCGCTCTGAACTTTGATGATGTTATCAAACATTTTTTGAGAATATAAGATGTCACTATCACTTCATTCGCATAAGTCATATTCAAATTTCCTATGACTTTTGAGATTATGTTGCCACAAAAGGGCAATGATAGGTGATGACGTCATCAGTCATATTTTTAAAAAGGTCACATATCAATAGTAATTTCGTCCACTGAAGGCATATACCATATCCGGTTTCGACTGGAAAGAGAAGTCTGATTGGATCATGTCTGTGTACGAAATGTCACATAATTCAATAGCTGTAAGATGATGCAAAGATTGTGTAAATATCTTTTGTGGTTCATGAGATATGATTTTTGGAAATATTAAGATTTTAGTGTATTTCGCTATCTGATGACGTCAACATGACATCACAACTTTACCTGAAACTATATGTCATAAATATATTGACAACTACATGTTATGGTATAAGTATGTGTTAAATTTGAAGGCTGTGTGAATTTTGGAACTGTTTTTTTGTTCAATAAGTCTCATCGAGAAGAGTGGTTCATGAGATATGATACAGTGTATTTTGAAATATTAAACTTTGATTTAGTGTAATTCGATATCTGATGCCTTAACCATGACGTCACAACCGAGGATACAACTACATGTTAAGGTCTATGTGTTAAGTTTTAAGGTTCTGTACCAGAATAATGCTTAAAACGTGTAGGCCTTAATCTTTTAAATTTATTTATTTATTAATGAAAATGAAACATATAATTTGGTTATTACATAAATTAAAATGAAACAAAATTCACTGACCATTTAGAAATTTGCTAACCGGCTAACCAAAACCAATATTTAAAAGTAAACACCCAACAATTTGGGAAAACAATACTTACCATTTTGTTGTTCTAGACTCTTTTTTTCTAGACTCTTTTTTGGTTATTAAACAATCATTGTGGGAAGTTCATTGATGCTTTTCGATTAAAAATTTATACACATTATTCCATTTGCACAATCTGGATCTCTTGCCTCAAAATCAAAAGTAATTCATTTTGTATTTAAACTGCTGTGCCTGAAAACCTTTTTTCACCTGATTTCAAATTCAAGCCACATTTTAAACAAAATTAAATTTAAAAAAAAAATATGCTTGGGTGTCTCAGAATAATTTTTACCAAAGGTGCAACGCTGAGTGTTGACAATCTTAAAAACTTCTAATCTGGTCTGTGCTCTGACCATTTTGTTAAAAGTACAACTGTTCTGTCTGAATAATGGACACATCAGGGTATTTCACTGCAGTGGTAACTTCTAGTGTGTTGGCTTCCTCTATTCACCACATATCTTGTGAGTCATGTTGTACTTTGGGTGGTTTTCGCTTTCGTCTTACGCTGGAAGATAATAAATAAATGATTTCAATTTCAAATGCTTGTTTACATCTACTCTTTCAATAAAAACACAGATCTATGTATTGCCAAAAGTAGAATTATGAGCCCATCAGTAACACTCCATTCTGGAACTCTCGGCATACTTCCAACAACCAATTTGTGAGAATATTTGATTTTAAGGTGATTAACTTCCTCACAAGGGGAATACAAGTAACCATGGAAGAAACAAATACATACATCACCTACTTTATGTGACACTGTAAAAGTATAGGTATCAACTAATTTTAATCTTAAAATTATGTAGTAAGATGATCCAGAGATGGATAAAATAAACAGCTTGATGAGACAGAAAATATGAGGTTTAACCTACGCTTTTTATATGGCATTTATATTGTTCTGGCATCCAAGAAAACCTGGTAAACACAATACATAAAATTATATTAGATACATGTGTGTACAATACATCATAACAGTAACTGTGTTACATGTACAGGAAAACATTTAATTTTAAATATTGCCACGGCCTGAAACCTACATGTTTTATGTCAATAAATCCTACTCATTTTACACTATTACTATATATGATCTACTCACCAGCCGATGAAAAATTTAACTTCAAAGGTTTGATGACAAACCCCCAAAAGTTTACACTTAACGCTGTCTACCAGAGAATGTGACCGTCTGACGTGGAAACCCCGGCCGCTTCTACCCAAAACAAGTAAACAAAACCCATGCGCGGCACTAAATTATAGGTTAAATCTAATCTCGAATATAAAATCTACATTGGCTTTGGCTTTAAATAATGTTACAATAATTAGTGTGATGTAATAAACATCCTTCAATCGAAGTACTTAAAGAATATCATACCCATTCAGAAATTTGTTTTGGACTACTTGTTTCGTCATCACCTATAATCAGCATCCGAGGACCGTAAATCATGAAATGCGCCCTCAATCGTCCCAAATTAAATGAAACTAACGCAATATTAAAATAATACCCTTCAAACCTAAATCACCATAATTATAAGAAAAGTTACCTTTTGTAGATGTACTGGAAAGTCTTTATATTGTAGGCACAACATCTGCTGTGTGACAGTCTGAGCCTTGTAACTGCTGTTTGACCTGTTCTATTTTAAAGCACGATTTCTGCGAAGCAGTCTGAACAAAGCACAAATTTCACTGACGCTTCATACACAACACACATACTATGTTACACTGCGGGACATGTACCGTACAAATGCCGCATTGAATGAGAATGGTGTAAATTTCATGCATTTTCCCAAAAAATTCTTCAGGTTTGTTATATTGAGAGGTGATGACTTGAGGAAGGAAACATTTGTGACCCAATATCATGTAAACAAAAGTGAGAAAATTTTCCACACTCTATTTCATTCCGTTACGTTTTTTGTAGGCCAATATTAATCTCCGTATATTGCTGTGTTTACGTATTCTGTGTTTACGTATTCTATACAGGGAATAGTAATTCAGCATATTAGCTTTACTTTAACCTTCCTGGTTTCGACCGAAGAAGGAAAGGTCAGATTGGGGTCACGTCTGAAAACGAAATGTGACATAGTTCAAGATCTTTAAGATGATAAAAAGATTGTGAAAATATCTTCTATGGTTCATGAGATATGATTTGTTGAAATTTTGAAATTTTCAACTTCCAATTTTGACCGGAAGGAAAGGTCAGATTGGGGTCACGTCTAAAAACGAAAATTTACATAATTCAAGATCTTTCAGATGATGCAAAGATTGTGAAAATATATTTTGTGGTTCATGAGATATGATTTTTTAAATATTAAACTTTGATTTAGCGTAATTCGACACCTGATGACGTAATCATGACGTCACAGAAAACGGTTTCGTCTGCTTGATATGTTCTGTTTATGTGTTAAGTTTGAAGGCTGTATATGCTCAGCAAGGATGCCTTTGTTACCGGACAAGCGCCACTGAGAAGAAGGAGAAGTAAAAATTTAAAAAACAGTACAAAAATAATAGGTGTTCGGTGCTGCGCGCTCGAACACCTAACTAGAGCTTAATGTTTGTTAGAACAAACACACGGTGTTCGAGTCAACTTCCGGTTCAATCAAATTATCATCGATGATGTCAATATCATATTGTGCAAGGGTTTATCATCTTTATAATAACAATATCAATTTCATATTCAAAAGACATATCAATTTTGGTGTTAGAATGTTGAATTTGAACTCCTGTTTGGACAGGAAGTAAAGGTCACATTAGTGGTTTGAAGGTCATATATGACCTCCTCAGATTATGAAAAAATTACAAATTTGTCAACTTGTACATTAAATTGAATCTATGAGATATGACCTTTAAAATTTGTAAAATCGTTACTTCGTGTGCCACTAATTTGACCATTGGGGAAGCATTTATGGTAACTCATTTCACAAGAATTCCAAGCTATTAATGTAAGGAATTCAATTGTGTTTTTGCTTTTAATAGGTCATTTAGTTCTTGAGATATTGGCTGTTGAACTTGGAAATATTGTAGAGATTATGCAGTAAATTAGAAATTAAGAAGTAGTGACTTGAACACAATGTTTTTTTATTTTAAATATTGACACTAGCCCAACACATGCTTTTCAAAAACTATGCTAGATGATAAACCAACATTAAAAATCACTCATATGAAAATAGTTTGCCAGGGTTGTAGGTAGCCAGATCAACTTATTCAACGTTATTATGGGCATAAAGTCACAAAGTTGATTTAGGATAGAAGGGGACCATATGTATAGTAACTGATTAAACTTGGCTGCAAATTCAAAGAGCAGGAAGTGTGGGTTAAATTGTTTGGGGAGTTGTTACTGAAGACACTGAAGCATGGAAGACCATATAAATATTTTCCCTTTCCTTTCCTTCAGCTAATTAGCTTCAATAGAAAACAAGCTTATAACTACTACATGATAAAGTTGGAAGAAAGCTTGCATCCGTGTTTCCATCTTCCACTGCCCCTTGCAGAAGAGTTTTTGTCAAAAGTAACAATTCCAATTCAAACAAAATTAAATGTAATTATATCCACCGGATCAAATCTGATAATTGTCGTCTTTTCACTTTGTTTATGGAAATACCTTTCAATTTTAGATTTAAATGAAGCCAACATTGGTATTTATCTCTGGTATTAAGTCTTGTACAAAAATAAATTTAATCTTTATTTATAATATACTTCACTTTCAGGTTAAGTTTATAACAAAAATATAATGATAAATTGACAATGATAGTGATACTGTAATCAAGCATCTCCTTATTGTGACATGCTTATAAACTGTCTTTGTTTTCACCTATACTGCAATAATTTAAAATAATGTATAATATTTGAAAACAAATTTACATTGATTTTATATTTTCAAGGTTGTACATGATTGGCAAATGTATGTAGCTGCATCCATACCACAGAATTACAACTCAAAGATCAAATGCCATTTTGTACATAAATTGTTAGACATTGAAATAATCAAAGAGTTGTATGGGTGCTTGTAAATTGCTAATAAAGCAAATGAAATACATATTTATTTTAACTGTCTGTTGGGTTTCATGACTTGACTTTTGTGTTACACACTTCCTCCCCCACAATCAATTGAAACCACTTTGTTGACCTGTTTAACCCATTTGTAACCAATCTAGAAATGAGTGTACATGGTCTTACACATGTAACAAGTGAAATGACTTTCAGTGTAAATGAACCCAACCGTGATCCTTTGTTGACAAGAAAACAGAATATATATCCACTGATCAAATCTGATAATTGGTTGCCCTTTTCACTTTGTTTATGGAAAACCTTCAATTTTAGATTTAAAATGAAGCCAACATTGGTATTTATCTCTTGGTATTAAGTCTTGTACAAAAATAATCTTTATTAGGGTGTTCTGAGCCACAGCGCGAGCACCTATTGTTTTTGTTCGTTTTTTTCTTCTCCTTCTTCTTCTTCTTATATAAGTTTTGAGGCTTGCATGGTGGAACATCGATATCGTTTCGGTTTGCGGTAACACCATGTGTTTATCTCAACTAACGTGAAGTTGAGATACAGGTTCTGAAAAGAACCGTATCGTCACAACTCCGTATCTCAACCTTCGTTATTAAGTGAGAAAGGTTCAAGGAGAACCACCCGGGCAACTCGTTTTTCTCTACTGTCAGCAGTGAGAAATATGGTTCAGGGAGAACCATGGGGACTTACGGGTTAATATGGTTCAGGGAGAACCATAGGGACTTCACGGGTTATTCTCTACGTTTCGATTAGCCTGCTCTAATCTTCTTCAGGAGAAGGGCACACACTATCAGTGATAAAGAGCACTTGCCATCCGAGCTGAAACATCTAACGCCGTGTTAAGAGACAATGGGTACAGACCTGATAAGCTTAAGTTCCTCCTGAATAGAACGTCCACGATCCTCTGACGCAACCGAAAACCCATTGCCGTGCTACTGTACATCGGCCACACTTCACACAAGATTCAGCGTATCCTGAGGGAAGCTGACATTAAGGTTCACTACCGGACTCGAAACAAGTTGAAACGAAGTTACACACCCACAAGGACAGACATGATCCCAGCCGTCAAGCTGGGGTCTACTGAATTCTTGTACTTGTGGGAAAGTGTACATTGGCGAGACCGGCAGAGACCTACGACCAGGCTCGAGGAACACAAGGCCCACGGCCGCAGAGGGGAATGTGACAAATCTGCGATCATCAAACACTCCACCGATTTGGACCATATCATTGACTGGCAGAATGCAAAGATCATAGCCCCGGAAAAGCACTGGTACACCCGTCGTATCAGAGAGGCTATTGAGATTCATAAACATGACACTGTCCCCCAGGACATCGGCTATTTCATCAGCAACATTTGGCATTCAATCTCACCATCCACCAAACACCCACACCCCACTGTCAACTGATACGCCTCAGCGAGCAGGCAACTCACACATAGCAGGCGGAAACACACACAACAAGAACAATGCCACGGTGGCAACCAATCACAACACATCACACAACAGTAGCACCAATCGGAACACTTCCCATTCTACACATAATCCCAGCAAATACTACTTAAGGAGTTGCATCGGCAAACCTCTTCATTCTCCTGAAGAAGATTAGAGCAGGCTAATCGAAACGTAGAGAATAACCGTGAAGTCCCTATGGTTCTCCTCGAACCATTTCTATCAACATCGGTGACAGTGTCATCCTACCTTCTTTGACAATAAAGAATCTTGGTGTTGTGTTCGACAGGACAATGTCAATGACTGAGCACGTAAATCAACCATCAAAACAGTCAATTTCCACCTCCGAAATATTTACAGAATACGTCGCTATATTACCGTTGACAGCTGCCATCACCTCGTCCGGTCACTGATTTTATCTCGCTTAGATTATGCAAATTCTTACTCTATGGCATATCAGCAAAAGATCGTAAAAGTTACAAACTTTGCAAAACAGGGCAGCTAGAATTGTCTTTAGATCTGATAGAAGAGAACCATCTGCACCACTCCCAGAGAGCTCCACTGGTTACCAGTTGACGCTCGGGTAATCTTTAAACTTATGTTATTCACCTTTTAAAAGTTTCCATGGACTACTTCCATCTTATCTGGCCGAATTTCTCACCAGTACATCCCGAGTAGATCCAATTAAGGTCAGGTGACGATACACTTCTTCTCAACATTCCCCGAACCAAGCGTACTGTTGGAGATAAGGGTTTCTGCAGCCGCTCCTCGCCTCTGGAACTCTCTACCTGCCTCTGTTCGTCAAATGTACCACGACTCAAAGTTTTAAGCAAGGCTGCCTCAAATTTCATATCTGTTGCCAAAATGTAGGTTCTCTGCTTTACGATTGCATCGTGCTTTTGTTTTGGTGGGGTTTTTTTGGTGCCTTTTGTTTGTTGTATTTGTAAGCATTGTAGGGTATTGTAGTTGTAAGATTGTATTTTACCAAGTCGGTAGCGTAAGTTTTGTAAAGCGCGTTTTGGCCATTTTTGATAAGGCGCTATATAAATGCCTTTATTATTTTATTATTATATTAACTCGTGAAGTCCCCATGGTTCCCCCCGAACCATATTTCACACAAAGCGACAGTAGAGAAAAACGAGTTGCCCGAAATTGTCTCTCCTTGAACCTTTCTCACTTAACGAAGGTTGAGATAGCCGAGTTAAAGCGATACAAAGTTCTTTTCTTTGAACCTGTATCTCAGCTTACACGTAAAAGTTGAGATAAACACATGGTGTTACCGCAAACCGAAAACGATATCTTTCTTCTTTCATCTTCTTTCTTTTCCTGGATCGATTGTCCTACAAAAACACACATACTTGCAAACTTCATATGAACTTGAAACTTGTTCTGCAACATACTTAGAACATAAATAATAACGTAGATGAAAACATAATTTGGTACGTCATTATTAGGTCATCAGATATCGAATTTCGATCAATCATTCTTTATTAGTTAAAAAACGTTTTGATTGATGCTGCAAATTAAAGATCTACACTGGCTTCTTTTTCAACGCTAAAAGTGCGCCCTCTGTTGGTGAATGTAAATCAGCTCTGGTCGTGCTCATATTATGTATGTATGTAAAAATCATATCTCAACAAACACAACAGGTAAATTTGACAGTTTTTGGCACCATTGTACAGGATTGTTAATTGTCAAAAGATATTTACACAAAGGTGATCCCATTCTGGATCCTTACTTCCTGTCCAAACCGGAAGTCAAAGTTTAATATTAAAAAATCATATCTCAAACAACTACAAGAGGTAAATTCGACATTTTTTGTACCATTGTATAGACTGTGTTACATTTCGTCCAAAAAAATATCTACACAAAGGTGACCCCACTCTGACCTTACTTCCTGTGTCCAAACCGGAAGTCAAAGTTTAATATTTTAAAATTCATATCTCAACAACTACAAGCGCGGTAAATTCACAATCTTTCCACTATTGTACAGATTGTTACATTGTCAAAAATGCTTATAAAACATGACCCAATTTGACTCTTTTACTTTCATTGTCTAAACCGGAAGTCAAATTTAATATTAAAACAAATAATGATGCAAAGTTTCTTTTAAAACATTCTGACGTCAGTCATCACTGCCCTGACAAAATCTCGAACACCTATATGTTTGTATTATCACAAACACTGCCGTCTAGTTTATAATATACTTCACTTTGCAGGTTAAGTTTATAACAAAATATGGTAACGATAAATTGACAATGATAGTGACACTGTAATCACAGTATTCCCTCATATTGTGACATGCTTATAAACTGCCGTCGTTTGTTTTCACCTATACTGCAAATAATTGAAACATTATTTATAAAAATTTGAAAACAAATTATACATTGATTTTTTTTTTTTTAACTGTCTGTTGTTTGGTTTCATGACTTGAGTTTTGTGGTCCACATTTCCCTCCCCCACAATCAATTGAAACCTAATTTCTTGTTACCTGTTTAACCTACTTTGTAACCAATCTAGAAATGAGTGTACATGGTCTTGCTGTTTATAACAAGTGAAATGACTTCAGTGTAAATGAAACCCAACCATGATCCTTTGTTGACAAGAAAACAGAGAAATAATCTGGTATTTAAAATAAAATGTACACTCAGAATGGGTGATTATCTCAGGGTTGTGTCACTGAATCGGTAATTTTTGGAAAATAATGTTTTCCTTCCTCCCCCAAGTTCTTAGTGATGGCATGTACCTGCCACTGGTGATGAACCAACACATTTGTTTTCTAAAATTCTTTTGGTTCTATCATTGCAGCAATTATAGAATCCAAGAACTAGGAAGGAGAGGCAAACAGCAATACAAGTGATAAGGGGTCTTTATACTAGTGCTTTAACTGGGTGATCTGGCAAAAGGTATTCCAAGGCTGACACACCCATGCAATGAAGATTAAAGGTGTTTAACTATGTTTATATGGCCCAACTGCCAGGGACCACTGTCGGCAATATACATTTTGTTACTAGGATCACCAAATAGATAGGCTGCTTAATAACTACATTTTGTGAGGATGTTTGGGTTCCAGTCAAAAATATAACAAGAATTCCTCAGTACTGACTTTATGTTCTAACATAAAGAAATTCTTAAAAAACACCTTGATATTCTAAAAATCAATTCCTCTTGAGGGTAAAGTACTACACAGATAGGATAAGTCCATATAAAATAATTTGAATCATACATTAACTCCTTTGATGAATGGATAAACTTCAAATGCTGCCATTGATCACAAAGTTACACAGATTCTGGACACACCTTTGTAGCAGAAAAGCACAAATGGATACCTTGATGATCTGAAATATAAAACTCAATCTCATGTAAAACAATATTAAATGTTTTCAAAGAGGGACGAAGAATAATAATATGCTAACAAAAACACACACATAACTTAGAATGCCTCTCATATGTTGGTTATCAGGATGATGGATTGATGTAACTTCAGAAAACTTATGCAACTTTTAGAAAATGATCCTCTTAGAACAATGCCTTAAGTTAGGTTTACAATGGAATAGAAAGTTACATGTGACGTCTTCCTTCCTCCATGCGATGTGACTGTTTCATTATCTCAATAAATGCTGATATTTGTTTCGGACCAATTTTTAGGAAAGAGTTGGCTTTTAAAAAAAGAGTGATGGTTTAATGTGTCATCTTGACAAGTGTTGGCATCGACTCAGGCATTTTTAGTTAGGATGGGGCATCTTGATGTTGGCATCGATCTAGGTATTTTAGTTAGGATGGGGCAAATTTTAGATCTTGGCATCGACTAGGTATTTGCTAGTTAGATGGGGCATCTTGATCTTTGGCATCGACTCGGTATTTTAGTTAGATGGGACATTCCTGAAATCAAGTTTTTGTAGCATTGGTTGAAACAAACGCATATACAACCGATGTTTCAGCTTATTATTTTGATTAAGGTGACCTCTGAAGCAGCAAGCACACAGGTGACCTCTGAAAATACAAAGGTCAATTATTAGCAAATGAATGCACTCTGGAGCAATGCAAGAGACTTTAAAAACTTTGGTGGTGGCAGCAGCAGAAACTATTCCATTGTTCTTTATATTTCACACATGCGCCAGAATTATATAAACAGTAGAAAAGGACCGGCTCAAGCCTCTTCTAGTGACCCCAAAGTTCACTATTGTTTGTCTACATCTTTAACTTTTACTTGTAGTAAACTGAATCTGTTTTGTCTGGTTCCATAACATCAAATCACCACCTACCCACATTTAATTTTGAAAAGCACCAGTCTATTGTTGAGCCTCAATATGATTGGAGCCACGATGTCGCTCTCTGGAAAACAAATCTGTCGTAGCTAATCCTCACTACTCACTCATAATGAAACAATTTTAATACAAATTGTGTTTTAACATTCAACACTTAAATGTAATTCAAGTAAACATTATATTTATTTTACAATGTGTTAAAAAAATGCACATTTCAATTCTAAAACTGCAATATTAAAAAATAAGTGATGGGAAGCACAAATGAATATATCATCCCATATTTTAAATTGTATTTTATACTATTATCATTTCATCAAAGGCTTTATTATAAGAAAGCAATGCAGACATGTAAAGTTCTGTACACTTTATGCGTGGAATGCTGTATGTGTGACTTTTTTGTGTAATCTGGATGTGTATGCTACATGTATTCATTAACCTTGCTAAAAAGCAGAACAAATACAAATTCCAATTTAGGATCATCAAAATGTAACATATCTGTCTCTCGCATTCTTTGTGATAATTGCTGCAGCTTAAAGCTAAGAACATTTACAAAAGCTGAATGCTAACAAAGTATCTCAAGGCAGAATTATATATAGACAGGAGGGATAATATTTGAATAATTGATTTACGAGAAACAATCATTCAATGTTGACTTCTTCCGTAAAGCATTTGAGAATAATTCATTGTTTTAAATTCCATTTTGTAACTTAATTACATAATAAACAAAGTATTTTAAATAAATTATTACGAGTAACAGACACAGCAAATGAATTATCCATAACCATTAATATACATTAATTATTCAGTAAGCTATGAATACAAAATGAATTATTCATAAATATTCGATACATTTTGAAATCAATCAATACATTTTACACAAACCATATGTTTCTGTCACTAGTAATGAAAGTTAATATATGTTGTTAGATTATCTTTGTCTTGATATGGCTCAATCTTCCAGTCATCTGAATTCAAAGCAAACCTACTTTATCACTGAAGTATAGAGAAGGATTTAATCTTCATTTGAATCAACTGCTAAGGCAACAGTTGTTTTTCAAGAAGCAGGGAACTTTCAATCAATGTTATATGTATAATTGTCACCTTTAATACTGAATATACAATTTGTTTTTTCATAAACATGTCTATATTTACAAATATAATTAAATGAATAATTAGAATATATGATTGACACATGCTGTGAGGTAAAACAACAACTGATTATATATTAAATTGTTAGTAGTTTTAGTCGTCTTTAACTTTGAATTTTTTATTATGAAATAATTTTCTTTGAACCTCGAAGGAAACTAGTACTTCAACAAAAAGTGCAAGTAAATGTTGCTTTTAAACATTGTGAATTTATGAACAATGTAAAATCATGAAGCTATGCCAAACCATCAACCGATCATCAAACATAACATCGTCTTTATCTTTGGCTCCTCACCATTGGCTGATGGGGCAGCATTTTTAACTCTTTCTTTTTACATTTGTGTGTAAAAGTCAACACATTTCCTATTTTTGAATATCAAAAATTAAGCATCCAAAAATGGCTACATATATTTATTTATTAAGCTTTCTTTATTCAGGGTAGCACCATTCAGTGAGTAACACTGCTTTCCAAGGTGTGGTCCTAACCCCAACCCTAATCCCTAACTCCCCCACCTTAACTCAATTATACCCAACTTCCTGGTCCACAACCCTCAACCATAACCCATAAGTGGTAAAGTTGTTGAGGTCGCGAATTTACGAGACCCTGATAGGGTTAGGGTTATAGGGTTAGGTTAGGTTAGGTTAGGTTAGTTAGGTTAGGTGAAAACAATGTTGCTTGCTTGGCTGAACACAACCCACACCTCTACTAACAGAAATAACACTCAAATTTCAATCTAACTAGAATTTAAATACAATACACAAGAATATGTTGCTTACAGAAAACAAATATTAATAAAAAGAAATATACAAGTATTATACTAAATGAAATCCCTCATAATGACTGTGGTCCTTTATATGGAAACTCTCAATGAACAATGCCCATACATGAAGTTGTAACAAAGCATTGTGTAACAATAAAACCAGTATTCAATGCACATGGGGTTTCTATAACTATTCATTAACATGTACATTTCAGGATAACTCTTTAAGAAATGTCTGTTAATTGTGTTAAATTTAACTGATAATACGGTAAGACTTTGTCAAACTCTCTTTGTGTACTTAATTAGGGCAGATTGGTTTTAAATACATTTCAACCATCATTATTTTTGGCAAAAATTCAAGGCAATTTTTTGGAACTGGTGGTTTTCCTGATTGTAAATAAACCCTCAAATAACACATTATATTGTAATATGTACATTGGTTCATTCTGTAATTTTGAAGCGAATCGGAGATTTTTTTTTTTCGAGGTGAAAAACGACAAGGGGTCGTTTTTCCAAATTTGCCTAAAAAATGACATTTTCAAAATGATTAATACTTGCTGGAGAGACTGCGTAACAGAGTGCTCTAGAACACATTTGGTGGTGTAATTTGAGTGGCTTATCTTCCCAACTTTTTTAAGAAAACTAATATTTTATGAAATAATATAGGTAAAATTTCAAAATTTTTAACTTGGTCGAGGCTGTAACTCGGTGGTTGCATTCGCATTAACATTGGTTCATTCTTGTCCATTTGAACAGGCAATCGGAGACTCGGTGGCTGTTTTTTGCAGACATGGTTCATTCTGTAATTTGAAGCCAATCGGAGACATTTTTTCGAGGTTTTTTTTTTTTCGAGGAAATCGACGACAAGGGTACCCTCGTCTTGTCGTTTTTTCCAAATTTGGCTTCAAAATGACATTTTTTCAAAATGATTAATACTTGCTGGAGAGACGTAACAGAGTGCCTAGAAACACACGGTAGGTAATTTGAGGGCTCCTCTTCCAACTTTTTAAGAAAATCAATATTTTATGAAATAATATAGGGTAAAATTGCACTCAAAATTCTAAACCTGTCCAACAGGCTGTCCAAACAGGCTGTAACTCGGTGGCTGCATATTCTGCATTGCAGAATACTGTTCATTATCTCCTGTGTAATTACCTTGAAGCCAATCGGAGACATTTTTTCGAGGTTCGAGGTGAAAAACGACAAGGGTACCCTTGGCAATTTCGTCGCTTTTTTCCAAATTTGCTCCTAAAAACACATTTTTTCTCAAAATGATTACCACTTGCTGGAGAGACGTAACAGTGCCTAGAACATATTTGTTTGTGTAATTCTTGAGTGGCTCTATCTTTTCCAACTTTTTGAAAAAAATATTTTATGAAATAATATAGGTAAAATTTCGTAATGTTAATCTTGTCCAAACAGGTTGCAACCTCGGTATTGTATTCCTGCAGACACATTGGTTCATTCTGCACTTTTGAAGCCAATCGGAGACATTTTTTTTCGAGGTGAAAACGACAAGGGTACCCCTTGTCGTTTTTTCCTAAATTTGCCTAAAACGACATTTTTTTCAAATGATTAATACTTGCTGGAGAGACGTAACAGAGTGCTCTAGGAATTACATTTGTGGTAATTTGAGTATTGGCTCATCTTCTTCAAAACGTTTTAAGAAAATCAATATTTTATGAAATAATATAGGTAAAATTTCAAAATTTTTAAACTTGTCCAAACAGAGGTTGTAACTCGGTGGCTGTATTCTGCAGACACATTGGTTCATTCTGTGTAATTTTAAGCCAATCGGAGATTTTTTTTCGAGGTGAAAAACACAAGGGTACCCTTGTCGTTTTTTTCCAAATCCAAATTTGCCTAAAACTGACATTTTTTCAAATGATTAATACTTGCTGGAGAGACGCAGACAGAGTGCCTAGAATACATTTGTGGTAATTTGAGTGGCCTATCTTTTTCAACGTTTTTAGAAAATCAACCAATATTTCATAAGAAATAATATAGTAAAATTTCAAAATTTTAAACTTGTCCAAACAGGCTGCAACTCGGTGGCTGTATTCTGCAGACACATTGGTTCATTCTGTGTAATTTTGAAGCCAATCGGAGACATTTTTTTCGAGGTGAAAAACGACAAGGGTACCCCTTGTCGTTTTTTTCCAAATTGGTTTGCCTAAAATGACATTTTTCAAAAATGATTAATACCATGGAGAGACGCAACAGAGTGCCTTCAGAACACATTTGTGGTACTGAGTGGCCTATCTTACCAACTTTAGGACCAAATTTTATGAACAATTTGAGTGAAATATGAAATTTAAAATTGGCCCAAATAGACTATAACTTATAACTGGCTTTTATTCTGCAGACCGAGTGGTTGATTTTCGAAAATTTAGAAGAGAATTGCAGACAACCTTTTTTCGAGGTGAAAAGAAAAACGTGGTTTTTGCCAAATTTGGCCTAAAATGGATTTTTTTTTTTAAAATGCCCCTACTTCTGTTGGAGAGACACAATAGAGACGCAACAGAATGTTTGTATCTGAAAAACAAATTAATAATAATTATTGTAAAAGGTGCGAGAGTTAGTCAGAGTGCCGACCAGTGTATCTGGATGACTCAAAGCCCAGAGACATCCCCTGGCATGATGGATCACCATAGCACCCTTCTGGGAGGTCGTCACCTCCTGGTCCCTCCTCCTTATTCCTCACTGTCCGGGCATTTCCCTCCAATGCTCAAACTCTTCGGGAGAGACATGGCGGTCCCTCAAGCCATTGCCGCAGCCAGCAGCTGCCATGTCTCTATGTGTCAGGAGCAGGATTCGAACCCGGACGTACCCAAAGCCTGGAACTGCTGCAATTGACAGCCCAGTGGGACTAACGGCTTGCGCCATTTATCCTGTTGGTATTTGGAGTTAACTTAATACTACTAAAATGAATCGTGAGGTGTAATCATTAGGCGTTCCAGCGCGCAGCGCGAACACCCATTGTTTTGTACTGTTTTTTTTTTTTTTTTTTTTCTTTTTTTTGGGGTATTGCCGGGTAAAAGGACCGCAAAACCCTTAACCCAAACAAAAAAACCTTTCGCAACGAAATTTTTTGAGTTCTCATGGGGCCAAATTTTCAAATTTTATTTCGAAAAACATATTATAAACCCCAAAAATTTTTTTTTTTGCATACAAAAATTTAAAAAAATTTTTTCTTTTAACTCCCCCCTGATTTTTGGTTTAGGGTTTAAAAATTTTAAAATTTTCAAAAATTAACCAATAAGATTTTTCAAATTTTTTAATTATTTTTAAAAAAATTTAAATGTCCTTTTTTTCAGGAAAAAATGGGGTTTTCGCAAACCGGAAGGTTTAAAAAAAATTTTTCCCTGTTTTTCTATGTTCACAAAACTCAATACAATTGGGTTTAATTTGGCCCCTTTTTGCCCGGTTTTTTGGGCCGGCAAAAGAGGAAATGGTTTTTAATTTTTTTTGGGGGGCAACCGGGGGGTTGATTGTGGTTTTCCTTGGGGCAACCCAGGAACCCCTTTGGGGTTGTGCCCTGCTTTTTTAAAAACAAAAAAAACCGGGGTTTTTAATTTTTTTTAAAAAATTGAGGAACCCTTTCTTAAACCCAAAAAAAACCAAAAAAAATGGGTTCCGGGGAAAAATTAATTGTTATTAAAAAAAGCTTTTTAATTTAGGGCCTAAAGTCTTTTGGGGGTTCAAACATTTTAAGCCAACCAAGGGGGGGGTTTAACAAAATTTGTCTGCTTTTATTTTAAAAAATTTGGCCCCTGTTTTTTTAAATACCGATTTTTTTCATTTTAATAAGGATAATGTGGGGGATAATTTTGCCGAGGTTAAAAAAACTGCTAAAGTCAAAAAAGAACCGCTAAAAAATTTACTTTTCATTTGAAAATGAAATAAACAGTTCGGGGTTTTTTTTTTTTTTTTCCCCGCAAAATAACAAAAAACCAAAAGTGTTTTCTTGTTGTTTTCTTTTGAAAACCAAAATTTTGGGGCCCTTTTTTCGGGGGAAATTGTTGTTTTGTTTTATTAAGAAAAAAAAGGTAATTATCTTTAAAAAAAGGCGGTCTTTTTAACAAAAAAAAAAGGGGGAAACCAAAAAAAGAAAAAAAAAAAAGGAGAGGAAGAATATTTTAATTGGAAAAAAAAAATTTGGGGGGGGAAAAAGGGTACCCGGGGATTTCTTGGAAAATCTGGGGCCTTTTTAAAATTTTTTTTTTTTTGGAATCTTTTGAATTTTTTTTTTAATTTTTTTTAAAATTTTAAAAAAAAGTGCCTTCCATTAGTTAACGTGAAAGCACAAAAAACCCAAGGCCAAAATTGGGGACAATTTTTAAAAATTTGTTTTTTTTTATTCTTTCCCTTTTAATGAAACCCCCCAAAGGTTGTTTTTTGTTTTCAAAAACTTTTTTAAACTTTACAATTTTTTTTCCCAAAAAGGTCAAAAAACCCTGTATTTAAATATTATTTTTAACTGAAAAAAAATTTTTTATTATAAATTTTTACCCTTTGTATTACATCCTTAAAAAACCCCAAATGTGTTTACCTCAAAATTGTAGTTTTTTTTTTAACTTGATTTCCTTGAAAAATTAATTATAAAAAACCCAAAAAATAATTTTTTGAAATTTTAACAGTCTCAGGGGGAAAAGGGAAACCCATGTTTTTTATTTTTAAAATAACTTAAACATTGCGAAGGGTTTTTTTTTAAAAAATTGAAAAATTTTTCAAAATTAATAATCCATCATTGAAAAAAGGGGGGCTTTTTTGGTTTTTGTTAGTAATTACTTCCCCCCCTTTAAAAAATTTTTAATTTTTTTTTCTGATTTTTTTTTAGCCCGGTTCCAAAAAAGGGTTGTAAGTTGAATTTTTTGCCCGGCCAGTTTTAATTAAAAAAAAGGGAGAAAATTTAATTAAAAAAGGACACCATTGTGGCATCTTTCCCCAAAAAAGGAATTATTTTAGCCTAAGTTTGGGGCCAGATTTCAACATGTTAAACAAATTAACGAAATTTTTTTTTTTTGGGGAAACACCCTAAAAAAGAAAATTTTTTGTTTGTTGTGAAAAAAAATTTTTCCCAAGTAACCCGGATTGGGGGTTAAAAAATAAAAAATAACCCCCCCCATTGGGGGGTTACCTTAAATTTTTAACAAATTAAAGCATAGATGGGGCCTTAAAATTTGAAAATTTTGTTTTCTTCCCTATTTTGGAAAAAGGCAATATCCAAAAATTAAAAAAAAAATTGGGTTACAGGGGTAATGCCATCCTAGAATTGGGGGGGGAACTTTTTAAAAATTTTGGGATTAAGCAATTTAAAAATTGTTGTTTAAACCCACAAAATTAAATAAATGACATTTTTTTAAAAAACAGTTGTTTTTTTTTTTTAACAAAGGAATGGGGGGGCATTTACACTGATTTTTCATTTTTTTAAAAAAGAAACCAAATTTTTTTAGGGGGACAAGGTTAAAAAAAAATTTTTTAAAATTTTTTGGGGAGGGAAAATGGGGGAAAAAAAGTGAGCCCGGTTAAAAAAAAAATTTTTTTTCTTTTTTATTAGAAACAACACCCATAAATTTTGATTTTTCGTTTTTCAACTTTAACAAAAAATTTATCAAAATTTGAAAAATTTATTGCAGACTTTGAATATTTTTCCCTTTAAAATGTAAAAAAAAATAAAATTTTGTTTTAATTTTTAAAAATTTTTGTTTTTATTTGGGGGGGGGGAAACAAAGAAATTTATAAGATGTAAATAGAATTTGTTAATTCACTATCATTTTTTTTTTCTTAATTTTTATAAAATTCCCTAAAGGGAATTATTATAAAAAAAACCCCTTTCAGTTAAAAATCACCAAATTAAAAAAATTTTTTATAAAACTTTTTTCCCTTTTTTAAATTGTTAAAAATTTTTCCAAAAAATAAAAAAAAATTTAAAATTTGACATTTAAAATTAATTTTTTTAATTGTTTTTTTTTTTTTTTTGGGGGGGGAAAAATAGGGATAACTTTCCCCAAATTTTAAAAAGTAGATGGGTTTTTCTTTAAAAAGGTTTGTATATAAAAAAAAACCAATTTAATTAAAAAATTTTTTGGTTTTTCAAAAATAAATTTTTGGTTTTTTTTTCCCCAAAAAATTTAATGGTTGACGGGTTAAACCCGAAAATTTTCTAATGATTTTAATGTTTTTTCACCGGGTTTTAAAAGGGTTAGGGGGGGCATGTCTTTTTAACAAAAAACGGGCCAATCACATTTTATTTTCTCTTTTTTAAAAAAATTTTTTAAGTTCGTTTCTTAAGCAAAATAAATTTAAAAACCCAAAATTAATTTCCCCAAAAAAATTTTCCTTGTGAAAACTTTTAAATTTTTGAATGGCCAAATTAGTGGCAAAAAAAAAAATTTTTAAAAAAATTTTAAACAAATTGATTATTAAAATTTTTTTTCTTTAATAAGATAAATTGATTTTTAAACCCCAACTGATTTACCCTTGCCCCTAAAAAAATTTTTTTTAAAAAGATAGTTTTTTAAATTTAAATTTATGTTTTTAAAAAAGATGAAAATTGGATAAAAAATTTCTCTCTTGGGTTTGTTGAAAAAAAACCTTTTTTGTTTAAAAACCTTAATTTGAATAATAAAATATGCCCTTTAAGGGGATCTGAAAAAAAAAGGGTTGGCCCCCCCAATTTTCTTAGATTAATTTTTAATTTTAAAAAAAAAAAAAATCTTCCGAAACCCTAAAAAAAATTTTCGGGGCAACAACAAATTTTTTTTGGAAAAAAAAATTTTGGGTTTCTAAATTTTTCCTTAAAATGTTTGATTGGTTAAATTCCCGAAAAAAGGGGAATTTTATGGAAACCCTAAAAGGTTTTTAAAAAAAAAAAAAATAAAACCACAAAAAAAACCAAAAAAACCCCCAAAACATTTAAAAAATTTTAAATTTTTTTTTTGGGGGGGGTTTTTTAATTTTTTAAAATTTGTGATTTAATAGTTTATTTAACCCAAATTTTATACCTAAAAAAAAAAATAAAAAAGTTAAATTTTTAAAAAAAATAAATTTGAAGGGGGAAAAAAGGTTTCCCAAAAAAATTTCTTTTTTGTAAAGGGTTTTTTTTCCCCATTTTTTTTTTTTCCCAAAAAAACCCAAAAAAATTTTTTTTTTTTTTTTTAAATTTTTTTCTTTTTTTTTTTTTTTTAAATTTTTAAAGAGCTTTCTTTGGGGAAGGGACAATTTTTAGAAAAAAACAAAAAGTCCCTATTCAAAAAAAGGTGCCCTTACAATTTTTTTACAACTTCAAAAAAAAATTTCCTTTATTTATAAAATTTTTTTTTTGGGAAAACTGCAAAATTGAAAGAAAACAAAAAAATGAATATTTTTGATTTAAAACAGTTATTATGAAATTTGTACGATTGGTTTTTTTTTTGCGGGACTTTTTTTTTTAAACTTTTTCACTAACTTCCACCATTCTTACCTTGTTAAATGAAAAAAATTTTACAGCAAAAACACAAAATCAGTATATTTTAAAAATAACTCAAAGTTTTCCGAAAGTCGGGTTGGCAAAAATTAGGGTTCGGGGGGTATTTCAAACCCCCTTTAAAAAAAATTTTTTTTACCTCTTTAATAATTAAAAACTTTTTTTTTGGAAACCCCATTTTATTTTTTTATTTTTTTTGGTTAAAAAAGGAAAAATTTTTTTTTTTCTGAACCGGGGTTAAATCCCCAAAAAGTTTTGTTTGATTTTTTCCCTGATCCTTTGGTTGGGGTGGGCCCAAGGGAAAAACCCTTATGCACTTTTCCCCTTTAAAACTTGGACCAATTTTATTGCCGAATTTTTCCAAAATTCCCCGGGGCCCCCGTTGAAAGGTTTACGTATTTGCTGTGTTACTATTCTGGCACGCGCAAAATGCTTTCTCTACAAAAATAAATTAGGAGTTTCAACCTTTTTTTTAAAAAAAAATTTTTGGGGAAAGAAAGGAAAGTTCCAAATTTAAAAAAATTAAAAATTTTTTTTGGGGTTTGGAATTTTTTTTTTGAAATTTTAAAATTTCCTTCGGGAGGAAGGAAAAGGGAATTTTCCCTTTAAAAAAAAAATCAAATTCAAGGTTTTCAAGATGAAAAAATTTGTCTTTTTGGTTTGGGGAAAATTATTTTTTTTTTATTAATTGATTTAAATCCCGTACTAACAACGTCCGGGTTTTGTTGTTGTAGTTTGGGTGTTAAGTTGAAGGTGTTTGTTGCAAAGGGCCCTGAGGAAAGGAAAAAAAAAGAAAAAAAAAAAAAAAAACGTCAAAAAAAATGGTTTCCCCTCAACACCTAATAAAGGTTTTTTTTAAAACAATTTTTTTTCAGGGGAATTGCGTAGAATGTTTTTGAAATTTGATTTTTTTTAAAATTTAAATTGAATTTTTTGGGTTTTGGTTTTTTTAAAAACTTTGCTTTCCTTTGGGGGAAATAAGGAATGGGGTTTTTTTGTAAAATCTTTTGCATTGGGGAAAAAAAAAAAAATTTGGAAATTGTTTTTTAAAAATTTTTTGGTTTATTTGGGGGGGGTTTTTTGGGGGTTTTAAAAATTTTTAAAATTTAAAACTTTTTTGGAAAAATTTTAATTTATTTTTTGGAAATTTTTTAAAATTAATTTTCTTTTTAAAAAAAGGGAAATTGCATTTTTTAAATATTTTTAAATTTAAGCTAAAGGTACAAAATTTGTTTTGGGGTTTTTTTATATTTTTAAATTTTAAAATTTTCCTTTTTTCGGGGTTTTAAATTTGGGATGTTTTTTAAAATTTTCAAAAACAAATTAAATATTTTCTTTTTGTGGTTTTGGGGGAAAAATTTTTTTTTATAAATTTGGGTTTGGAAAAGGGTCAAAAAACCCCCAAATTTTTTTTTAAAAAATTTCCCAATCAAACCAAATTAATAATTTAAAAAAATTTTTGGGGCTTTTGGGGGAAAAAACAAAAAAATAAAAGAAAAAAAAAAAAAAAGGGGGGGCCCCGTCAAAAAAAAAAAAAACTAATTAATTTTGAAAAAAATTGTATGGCAATAAAAATTTTAAAGTATTAAATTTTATTGTCAGGGGGTTTTCATCTTTTTTTAAAAATCAATAATTTAAAAAATTTTAAATTTTGGAAATTTTGAAATTTTAATTTTCCGTTTTACAAATAAAGGCCAATGTGGGTTTAAATAAACCCCCTTAGGTGAAAAATTTTTAAATTAAAAACAAAAATTAAAATTACCCCTTTAAATTTAAAACTTTTAAAAAACTTTTTTTTCAAAAAAATTTTGGTAATCTTTTTTAAAATTAAAAAATTTATTAAAGTAAATTTTGTTTTGTTTTCTAAACATTTACGGAATTGCTGTTAATTGAAAATTGAAATTTGAAAAAAAGAAATTCAATTTATTAAATGTTTTTTTTTTAAAAATTGACGCTAGCCAACACCTTTTCAAAAACCATGCTAAATGATAAATCAACATTAAAAAATCACCTATATGAAAATAGTTTGCCAGGGTTGTAGGTAATAGACAACCTATTCACCAAGTTATTATGGGCATAAAGTCACAAAGTTGATTTAGAGATAGAAAGGGACTACATGTATAGTAACTGGATTAAACTTTGGCTGCAAATTCAAAGGAGCAGGAAGTGTGGGTTAAATTGTTTGGGGAGTTGGGGTTACTATGAAGACACTGGAAGCATGGAAGACCATTATCATATTTCCCTTTCCTTTCCTTTAGCTAATTAGCTCTTTTCATTAGAAAACAAGTTTATAACTACTATATGATAAAGTTGAAGAAAGCTTGCATCCGTGCTTTCCATCTTCCCACTGCCCTGCAGAAAGAGTTTTTGTCAAAAAGTAAATAATTCCCAATTCAAACAAAAAAAATTAAATATAATTATATCCACTGGATCAAATCTGATAATTGGCTGCCCTTTTCACTTTTGTTTTTGGAAAAATCTTTTCAATTTTTAGATTTAAATGATGCCAACATTGGTATTTATCTCTTGGTATTAAGTCTTGTACAAAAATAAATTTAATCTTTATTTATAATATACTTCACTTTCGAGGTTAAGTTTGTAAACAAAAAATGGTATAATGATAAATCGACACATGATAGTGACACTGTAATCAAGCATCTCCTATATTGCTGACATGCTTATAAAGCTGTCTTTGTTTTCACCTATACTGCAAATAATTTGCAAAAATAATTTTATACAATTTGAAAACAAATTCTACATTGATTTTTACATTTTCAAAGGTTGCACCATGATTGGCAAAACGTCTCTGTAGCTGCATCCATACTACAGAATTACTAAACCCAAAGATCAGATGCCATATTTTGGTACATCAAATTTTAGTACGTTGATTGAATCAAAATCAAAGAAAAGTTTGTATGGGTGCTTGTAATTGCTAATAAAAGCAAATGAAATACATATCTATTTTCTTAATAACTGTCTGTTGGGTTCTCATACTGACTTGACTTGTAGGTTACATACTTCCCTCCCCACAATTGAAACCACTCTTGTTGGAACCTGTTTGGAACATACTTGTAAAACCAATCTAACGAAATGAGTGTACATGGTCTTACACATGTAACAAGTGAATTGACTTCAGTGTAAATGAACCCCAACCATGATCCTTGTTGACAAGAAAACAGAAATCAATCTGCATTTATAATAAATGTACTCTCTGTATGTACGATTTAGTGACAGTTCCAGTAATGGGTGACATTCAGGGGTTGTCAACTGGATTTGGTAATTTTGGAATAAAATGTCTGCCCCTCCCCCAAGTTCTTGGTGATAGCATACTGGCCACTGGTGATGAAACCAACACATTTGTTGTTTTTTTTCTTGTTTTTTAATTCTTTGGTCTATCGTGCAGAGAAATTTCAGAGAAGTTCTAATTTATGTGAATGAGGAAAATAATGTCACAGTGAACATGCTGTAAAAAAATAATAGGAAGTTGGTTTTATGCAAGTACATGGACCAAGAAATAAAGTTAGTTTGAAAAATTCAGATAAGTTCTAATTTATATGTCAATGGGGAAAATAGTGCTATAATTTTTGGGAGTAGCTGGACCATTAAAATTGAAAAAGGGCATTGGTTTTGTTTTCAAAATTGCACACAATTATTCTTGACAATGTGTAATAAAATTAAAGAAATATTCTCACGAAAACCCAACCTCACATCAAAAGAGAGAAGGATGAAGGAAATTCGAGTCTCTTATACTCCATATAGTTTCATGTGATTGTGAGAGATGTCTCAGAGAGGCCTCAGAGCAGGACCTACAAGTACATGCATTGTGTCATGAATATTGGTGCATTTTTCCTGTGAAATAATTGGTTTCATGTGTTGATTTGTATCTGGAGAAGGGTAACAAATTAAGGAAACGTGCAGTAAACAATCACTCACGACACTCACTGAGGCGCTACTTATTTAATTTGTGCAACAAACTGAAGATTTTGGAGAGAAGCAAAAATTACAAATATATGGCATAAAATTTCTCACTGAAAAAGATTGCCATAACCCTTTAACCAAACTGAATTTTTCCTATCCTTATTTATATCTCTACATACATTTTGGTGACATCTGTTCATATTTTGTTAGTTGTTTACTGTCCAAAGTATGTTCACGTAGGCCTAACTAACGTTAGTTAAACAGGCACAATGCAACGACGAATGGACAGCTTAAAAATGGTTTTTCTTGTATAAAAACACGAAGATAAATACAGGAAAGACTCTTAAAAAGATACTTACTCTTTATGACTGTGTGACTGTGTCGGCGACTATTTTACAGCCCTAAGTGGGACGATCGTGATGGGCATCACTCAAACAGCGTCGATATCGATTGTACATGCAGCTCCATTGTAACTTAAATATCGTGTACTACACGATATTTGGTTACAATCGATATCGACGCTGTTTGCGTAAGCGCCCATGGCCCAGACTAGCGTTTCATAATAGCCTTGCGGCGCTATACGAACTTTGATTCTTTCATGCAACGTATATGAAACGTTTTAAATATTAAACTTTTTAGCATAATTCGACACCTGATGACATAATCATGACCTCACAGCAAACGGTTTCGTCAGCTTGTTATGTTCTGTTCATGTGATAAGTTTGAAGGCTGTAAATGCTTTGCAAGGATGCCTTTGTTGCCGGACAGTCGCCACTGAGATGAAGAAGTAAAAAACAAAATGTTTTTAAAAACAGTACAAAAACAATAGGTGTTCGCGCTGCGCTCTCGAACACCTAAAAAACTAGAAATTCGAGTTTGTTTACACAAACTCTAGGTGTTCGGGAGGAAGTAAAGGTTAAATTGGGGTCACCTTTGTGTAAAATTGTTTTGACAAATAACGATCTGTACAGTGGTGCAAAGATTGTGAATTTACCTCTTGTGGAAGATTTTGTTTCAAATATTAAACTTTGACTTCCGGTTTAAACAGGAAGTAAAGGTCAAATTGGGGTCACCTTTGTGTAAAATTGTTTTGACAATTAACAATCTGTACAATGGTACAAAAATTGTGAATTTACCTCTTGTGGTTGTTGAAATATGATTTTTTTAAATATTAAACTTTGACTTCCGGTTTGGACAGGAAGTAAGGTCAAATTGGGGTCACCTTTTTGTAAATATTTTTTGACAATTAACGATCTGTACAATGGTACAAAAATTGTGAATTTACCTCTTGTGGTTGTTGAAATATGATTTTTTTTTAATATTAAACTTTGGCTTTCGGTTTGGACAGGAAGTAAGGTCAAATTGGGGTCATCTTTGTGTAAATATTTTTCGACAATTAACAATCTATACAATGGTGCAAAAAATGTCAATGAACATCTTGTGGTTGTTGGGATATGATTTTTTTAAATATTAAACTTTGACTTCCTGTTTGGACAGGAAGTAAGGTCAAATAAGGTCACCTTTTTGTAAATATTTTTTGACAATTAACGATCTGTACAATGGTACAAAAATTGTGAATTTACCTCTTGTGGTTGTTGAGATATGATTGTTTTCAATATTAAACTTTGACTTCCGGTTTGGACAAGAAGTAAGGTCAAATTGGGGTCACCTTTGTGTAAATATTTTTCGACAATTAATCTATACAATGGTGCAAAAATTGTAAATTTACCTCTTGTGGTTGTTGAGATATGATTTTTTAAATATTAAACTTTGACTTCCGGTTTGGACAGGAAGTAAGGTCAAATTAGGGTCACCTTTTTGTAAATATTTTTGACAATTAACAATCTGTACAATGGTACAAAAATTTTGAATTTACCTCTTGTGGTTGTTGAGATATAATTTTTTTTAAATATTAAACTTTGACTTCCGGTTTAGACAAGAAGTAAGGTCAAATTGGGGTCACCTTTTTGTAAATATTTTTCGACAATTAACAATCTATACAATGGTGCAAAAAATGTCAATTTACATCTTGTGGCTGTTGAGATATGATTTTTGTTAAATATTAAACTTTGACTTCCGGTTTGGACAGGAAGTAAAGTCAAATTGGGGTCACCTTTTTTGTAAATATTCTTTGACAATTAACGATCTGTACAATGGTACAAAAATTGTGAATTTACCTCTTGTGGTTGTTGAGATATGATTTTTTTTTAATATTAAACTTTGACTTCCGGTTTGGACAGGAAGTAAGGTCAAATTGGGGTCATCTATTTGTAAATATCTTTTGACAATTAATGGTCTGTACAATGGTACAAAAATTGTGAATTTACCTCTTGTGGTTGTTGAGATATGATTTTTTTCAATATTAAACTTTGACTTCCGGTTTGGACAAGAAGTAAGGTCAAATTGGGGTCACCTTTGTGTAAATATTTTTCGACAATTAACAATCTATACAATGGTGCAAAAAAATTCAATTTAAATCTTGTGGTTGTTGAGATATGATTTTTGTTAAATATTAAACTTTGACTTCCGGTTTGGACAGGAAGTAAAGTCAAATTGGGGTCACCTTTTTGTAAATATTCTTTGACAATTAACGATCTGTACAATGGTACAAAAATTTTGAATTTACCTCTTGTGGTTGTTGAGATATAATTTTTTTTAAATATTAAACTTTGACTTCCGGTTTAGACAAGAAGTAAGGTCAAATTGGGGTCACCTTTTTGTAAATATTTTTCGACAATTAAAAATCTATACAATGGTGCAAAAAATGTCAATTTACATCTTGTGGTTGTTGAGATATGATTTTTGTTAAATATTAAACTTTGACTTCCGGTTTGGACAGGAAGTAAGGTCAAATTGGGGTCACCTTTTTGTAAATATTCTTTGACAATTAACGATCTGTACAATGGTATAAAAATTGTAAATTTACCTCTTGTGGTTGTTGAGATATGATTTTTTTTAATATTAAACTTTGACATCCGGTTTGGACTGGAAGTAAGGTCAAATTGGGGTCATCTATTTGTAAATATCTTTTGACAATTAATGGTCTGTACAATGGTACAAAAATTGTGAATTTACCTCTTGTGGTTGTTGAGATATGATTTTTTTAAATGTTAAACTTTGACTTCCGGTTTGGACAGGAAGTAAGGTCAAATTGGGGTCAACTTTTTGTAAATATCTTTTGACAATTAACGATCTGTACAATGGTACAAAAATTGTAAATTTACCTCTTGTGGTTGTTGAGATATGATTTTTTTAAATATTAAACTTTGACTTCCGGTTTGGACAGGAAGTAAGGTCAAATTGGGGTCACTCACAACTCGTGTTTCATCTACTTGTTAAGTTCTAAGTACATGCCAAGTTTCAAGTTCATGTGAAGTTTGAAGTATGTGTTTGTTACCGGACAGTTATTGGGGAGAAGAAGAAGAAGAAGAAGAAGAAGAAGAAGAACTTGTCAATTTAGTTTGATTTTTGTAAGGCTGCCTACATTCAATTTATTAAAATAATAATTGTGTGTGAAAGAAACTAAGAAGTATTGAAAATGTATAACATTAGTTGTTCGGCATGGTATGTCTTATTGTATTGGTAATGAGGGAAATATTTTCAATAATTTTTAGTTTCTTAAATTTACACAAATAATTAATATAATGATGAAAGTTGCACACCAATAGCATCATGGACGTCTTTGCAAGGGATTAGATTAATATTTGTTTTTTAAATGAATGTTACTACACACAAGGTCAGTCACTAACAGTCATAAGAATCTGACTTCCTTCCTCAATTATTAATAATAATATTGAATTGAAGTACATCATTCACTATGTGTATGTGTGGTACTGCCTACTGGTGTTTACATTTGTACAAACTACGAAGTAAACTCGCCAAAAACTAACTAGCCCCATATCAAATTTCTCCAAATCAACATGTCAACAAACGCCGATTTGACTGTGAAGCAATGTCATCGGAAGGGTATACCGTCGCGTACATGTACGTAAGCTTGTTTACAAAAATCATCAACTTTGACCAATTTTTTAAAGTAATTTCCCGCTGTCTTCACCTTTTTACTTACACCATAGTAAGAAGCACTAATCAGGTGTCTGCAGATGACTTCAATGTTCTTGTGAAAACTTTGAATCAGTAGAAAAGTGGAATTTTCGTTACCTTTTACAGCGATGCTCCACAAACGCGTTATAAGTTTATAAATATATGTGATGATCAGCGCCACCAAGTGACCACTAAAAGTTTTGAAATTCAACAAACTCAAATAAAAATAATTATTAAAAGGCACACAAATCAGTAAAGCAGGTGCCCAGGTGGACATCTCTCTGTGAAGCCCCCTCTTCCATTCCATGTCCACTATTAAGCAATCCGAATAGCGTAACGGGAAACTTGACGCTGAACTTAGCTTAGGAGCCTTGCGCTTGAATGATAGAAATAAGACGAATTAATTTCTTCTGCACTGATGATTGTAAAGACCACTAAAGTTGTATAGCGCCCTCTATAGTTAGAATTTCTAACGCACAGTGAACATACATTGAATGTGGGTCATTACGTATGTGGGCTTGACGTCATCATGACGTCACTGTTGCGGTTTCCTGATCATCATGACGTCACTAGGTTTCATCTACAAGTTAAGGTCTAACTATGTGTGAAGTTTGAAGGTTTTTTAAACTTGGCAAGTATGTTTTTGTTTGCGGACAAGATGGGGGAGAAGAAGAAGTAAAAAAAAATAATAATAAAATAAAAAATAAAAAATAAAAAACGAACAAAAACAATAGGTGTTTCGGGTACATACCCGAACACCTAATAAACCGTACAAAAACAATAGGTGATTCGGGCACATACCCGAACACCTAAAAAAAAAAAACGTACAAAAACAATAGGTGTTTCGGGCACATACCCGAACACCTAATAAATAATAATAATAAAGATTTGTAGCGCGCACATATCCACCCTGCTGGGCGCTCAAGGCGCGGAAACAAAGAAAAACTAGAGCTTAAGTGTTTGTTAGAACAAACACACGGTGTTCGAGTCCACTTCCGGTTCAATCAAATTATCAACGATGATGTCAATATCATATTTTGCAAAAGTGTATCATCTTTTATTATAACAATATCAATTTCATATTCAAAAATATATCAATTTTGCATTAGAATGTGTTGACTTTGGACTTCCTGTTTGAACCGGAAGTAAAGGTCAGAACAGGTGATTTGAAGGTCATATATATGACACAATGAAACTTCCTCACGATCATGAAAAAATAACGTTAGTACTTGCTTTGGTTCAATTTCTGAGAAAATTTCTGGAAAATAATCCCTTTTTAAAAATGCCACTAGGGGGCGCTCTGAACTTTGATGATGTCATCAAACATATTTTTTGAGAATGAGATGTCACTATCACTTTATTCGCAGAAGTCATATTCAAATTTCCTATGATTTTTGAGATTATTATTTTTCTAAACCTGCCACAAGAGGGCACTGTGACAGGTGATGACGTCACCCTTCACATTTTTAAAAAGGTCACATGTCAATAGTAATTTCGTCCACTGAAGGCATATACCATATCCGGTTTCGACCGGAAAGAGAGGTCTGATTGTGGTCATGCCTGTGTACGAAATGTCACATAATTCAAGATCTGTAAGATGATGCAAAGGTTATGAAAATATCTTTTGTGGTTCATGAGATATGATTTTTGGAAATATTAAAATTTGATTTTAGTGCATTTCGCTATCTGATGACGTCAGCATGACGTCACAACTTTACCTGAAACTATATGTCATAAATGTATTGACAACTACATGTTATGGTATAAGTATCTGTCAAGTTTGAAGGCTCTGTGAACTTTGGAACTGTTTTGTTTTGTTCGATAAGTCTCATCGAGGAGAAACGAAAAAAATAGCAGAGATTGTCAAAATTGCAATTACACAATTTAAAATAAGTAATGCCAGTAATTAATTTGATTACAATATCAGAGATCTGTAAAAGCCTAAATGAATGTCACAACAATGGTTTCGTCTGCTAGTTTAAAAGAGGGCGCTATGCACATTTAGCGTCCTCTTTAGTTTGAATTATTGGCGCAGGAAACAGCATCGCCTAATCTGTTTATTAACCTTTAAAGTTGTATCGTAAACTACTTTTTTATTGTCATATATTAAGTTTTGGTCATGTGATTAAGATGAAACTTTCCAGTTGTCTTCATATTGACATAGATTGTTTATATTCTAAATTTGACAAAATTCTGATCTATAATTTTTGAGATAGAGAAATATTTTTTTTTCGACATGTTTTAATTTTCCGTAGTGACGTAGTAATGACGTCATTGATCATAGTTTGATATGTATATATTTCAAAGAATATTTCATAATAATAATAATAATAATAATGTGTGGACTTATATAGCGCACGTATCCACCAACTAAGTGGTGCTCAAGGCGCATTCTTTTACGTGCATTACACAACACACGGGACCTACGGCTTTACGTCCCATCCGAAGGACGAAGCAATTATGGTTAAGTACCTTGCTCAAGGACACAAGTGTCACGACCGGGGCTCGAACCCACACCCTGCTGCTGGCAACACCAGAACTTGCGTTCGGTGCGCTAGACCGCTCGGCCACGACACTTCATACACAGGAACCATGTCAAAATTCCCATTCACATTGCCTCCAAATCTCAACATGAGGCCTGATTTTCGTGAAATAAATATCTTGGAATAATAAGTATACATATGTCCATCATCATCCATTATTATGTTCTCCACCTTACTGAGTAGGTAAGATTACATTATATACTAGCTTTAACACCCTATTTTTATTTTCCCCCCAGATTTGTCAAGTTAAACATCAAATTGAAGCTATGAGATATGAGATATGAGCTTTTAAAATTTGCAAAATCGTTACTTCGTGTGCCACTAATTTGACCATCAAAGCCTTTATGGTAACTCATTTCACAAGAATTACAAGCTATTAATGTAAGGAATTCAATTGTGTTTTTTTGTTTTCTAATAGGTCATTTAGTTCTTGAGATATTGGCTGTTGAACTTGGAAAAGTTGTGAGATTTAAGCAATAAATTAACAAGTGTGACTTGGAACACTATGCTTTTTATTTTAAATATTGACACTATAGCCCAACACATGCTTTTCAAAAACCATGCTAGATGATAAATCAACATGTAAAATCACTCATATGAAAATAGTTTGCCAGGATTGGAGGTAGCCAGATCAACCTATTCAGCGTTATTATGGGCATAAAGTCACAAAGTTGATTTAGGATAGAAGGGGACTACATGTCTAGTAACTGGATTAAACCTGGCTGCAAATTCTAAGGGCAGGATGTGTGGGTTAAATTGTTTGGGGGAGCTGGGGGTTACTGAAGACACTGAAGCATGGAAGAGTATATAAATATTTCCCCTTTCCTTGTTTTTCCAACTTTACCAAGGCATAGTTTCCCTGTGAGGAGAAGAGTCTTTACACTCCTGAGATTTCCATTTCCATGTTGTGATTAATTTTTCCCTACATGGAACATAATAGAAAGTTAGCTAATAATTGTGCATTTCATCCTTGTTCATGTATCGGGTACCACATAGTCTACTCAAAGCACAGCCGTATAGTAGTTGGGTGAAGAAGAAACAATACAGCTTATGTCAAATAGCTGATGTCTGCAGTCTTCAAAGCTTGTATGGATATCAGCTAATAGCCTTTCATTAGAAAACGAGCTTATAACTACTACATGAAAAAGTTGGAAGAAAGCTTGCATCCGTGCTTTCCATCTTCCCCTGCCCCCCGCAGAAGAGTTGTCAAAAGTAAATAATTCCCAATTCAAACAAAATTAAATGTAATTATATCCACTGGATCAAATCTGATAATTGGTTGCCCTTTTCATTTTGTTTATGGAAAACCTTTCAATTTTAGATTTAAATGAAGCCAACATTGGTATTTATCTCTTGGTATTAAGTCTTGTACAAAAATAAATTTAACTGATGGACTGCATGTTTGTATACTGAGTGATCTTTATTTATAATATACTTCACTTTCAGGTCAAGTTTATAACAAAAATATAATGATAAATTGACAATGATAGTAATACTGTAATCAAGGATCTCCTTATTGTGACATGCTTATAAACTGTCTTTGTTTTCACCTATACTGCAAATAATTTAAAAATAATTTATAAAATTTGAAAACAAATTCTACATTGATTTTTACATTTTCAAGGTTGTACACATGATTGGCAAAATGTCTTTAGCTAATAATAATAATAATAATAATAAAGATTTTTAGCGCGCACATATCCACCCTGCTGGGCGCTCAAGGCGCGGAAACAAAGAAAAAACATTAATACAAACAATATACAATGATAGCATAGGGAAACAAATATTATGTACAGAGATACAATGTACATGTACCTACAATGCAATTACAAATAATTTTATACATCATCTTTAAAGAGTTGTGACATAAGATGAGTTTTAAGCATCGACTTGAATCTGGTTATACTATGACAAGATTTGAGTTTAGTTGGAAGACGATTCCAGAGTCTCGGAGCTGCGACAGAAAACGACCTATCACCCCAGTTCCTTTTTGAAGTTGGTTCCTTTAGGAGTGACATGTTGCTGGAGCGCAAATTGCGTGATGGAGTGTAGACTTTAAGCAGTTCAGAAATATAAATTGGAGCAATGTTATTAAAAGATTTGTGAACAATTAGCATAAGTTTAAAACAATTCTCTGTGAAACAGGAAGCCAGTGCAGTTCTTTCAAGATTGGCGTGATATGGCATGACTTTCTGGACAAAGTCACAACACGAGCTGCTGTGTTTTGTATGTGCTGAAGACGAGATATTTGATTCTGCGGGAGACCGTAAAGGAGAGCATTCCCGTTATCGAGCCGTGATGTGACAAACGCATGTATAATTTGTTCAGCAGCACTTTTATTCAAGTATTTCCTAATTCGGCTTATATTTCTGATATGAAATGATGATATGCGAACAATGTTGGAGATATGTGGTTTTAAAGTCATTGTCGAGTCAAATATAACACCCAAATTACGTGCATGTAATGAGGGGTTATCTGCGCAGTCACCAATTGTAATAAATGGAAGAGAAACTTTAGACAATTGCTGACGTGATCCAAATAGAACAAATTCTGTTTTTTCATCGTTCAATTTCAGGAAGTTTTGTCTCATCCAACTTCGAATCTCTTGAATACATTTCTCCAGTGTTTTAATGCAGGAATCGGCAGGTTCTTGAGAAGATTTAAAAGTAATGTAAAGCTGCGTGTCATCAGCGTAAATATGGTAATTTAAATTATACTTCAAAATGATATCAGAATTACAACCTTAAGATCAGATGCCATTTTGTACATACATTTTTAGACATTGAAATAATCAAAGAGTTGTATGGGTGCTTGTAAATTGATAATAAAACAATGAAATACATATTTATTTTAACTGTTTGTTGAGTTTCATGACTTGACTTTTGTGGTTACACACTTTCCTCCCCCACAATCAATTGAAACCACTTTGTTGACCTGTTTAACCTACTTGTAACCAATCTAGAAATGAGTGTGCATGGTCTTACACATGTAACAAGTGAAATGACTTCAGTGTAAATGAACCCAACCATGATCCTTTGTTGACAAGAAAACAGAATCAATCTGCATTTATAATAAATGTACGCTCTGTATGTACGATTTCGTGACAGTTCAGAATGGGTGACATTCAGGGGTTGTCATTGGAATCGGTAATTTTGGAATAAAATGCCTGCCCCCTCCCCCAAGTTCTTGGTGATGGCATGTACTGCCACACATTTGTTTTCTAAAATTCTTTGGTCTATCATTGCAGCACTATATAATCCAAGAACTAGGGAAGGGGAGGGGCAAACAAGCAATAAAAGTATAAGGGGCCCAAATTACCAATTCCATTGACTGACGACTAGTGCTTCATTATGTCGAAAATCACACCCATCATCAATTCTGCACAGCTGAAGTTGCAAGATGTTTCTGTCCTCTTTCTAAAAAAGATTTAAGATTGAAAATAGGAGTAAGGGCTTAGATTTAAATAAATGTTGTTTAACTGACATGGATTGGAAAGGTGGTTATCAGATACACCCCTTCTCTTGGACTGAAATGCCAGTACTGCGATAGCAAAAATAATAACAAATTATACTAAACCTTAATTTTTTGTAATAAACAACCATTAAAACTAAATGAAATGTTCATCATTGGTATGAAGACCCCCTTCTCAAACGATCTGTTAACGTAAGACGTTAAACCATACCATCGTGTAGCCTAGAAACTGAAGATTGTTGATGACTTGAACAGTTACGATACTGCATTTGGATCAGGGCCAGATTAGCCATTGGGCCGAGTGGGGCGGGGCCCAGGGGCCCTTGGCTCTCAGGGGCCCTTCGGGGAAACTGGACCGCGCGGCGCGGTACTGTGTTTGTGGCCCTGACAAGGGCTCCTGGGGCCCGGCCTTCAGGCCCCCCCCCCCCAGGCTGGAGGTCCCTGCTGGGGACCCCTTAAAGTGGGCCCCTTTGAGGACCACTGCCACCGTACTGTGAAGCAGTGGTCCTCAAAGGGCCCACTGAGAGGTCCCATTGAGGAGGGCCTCAGGGAAAAATGATCGGCCCAGGGCCCTAGTGGGGTTAATCCGTCCCTGATTTGGATGTGGTGTCAACGCCGTGTCGGGGTGCTGTAGGCTGGAACTCAGTCTGATCCATGATACATCAGAGTCAACATGCTGTAAAAATAATAAAGTTTTATAAGTACATTGAATAAAGTATTTGAAATTTCAGAGAAGTTCTAATTTATGTGAATGGGAAAATAGTGTATAATTTTGGAGTAGCTGGACCATTGAAATTGAAAAGGGCATTGGTTTGTTTTCAAAATTGCACACAATTATTCTTGAAATGTGTAATAAATTAAAGAAATGTTCTCGCACGAAACTCACATTAAAAGAGAAAGGTATTTAAGGAAATTGCCGAATCTCATAATAGTGATACTCATAGTTTCATGTGATTGTGAGAGATGTCTGAGAGAGGCCTCAGGGAGCAGGACCTACATGTACAAGTGCATGTATTGTGTCATGAATATTGTGCATTTTTCCTGTGAAATAATTGTCTATGTAAGTTGATTTGTATCTGAGAAGGGTAAAAAATTAAGGAAAAGTGCAGTAAACAATCACTAGGCTACTTATTTAATTTGTGCACAAACTGAAGATTTTGGAGAAACAAAATTACAAAATATGGCATAAAATTTCTACTGAAACATTGCCATAACATTAACAACTGAATTTTCCTATCCTTATTCTAAATACATTTTGGTGACATCATTCTGTTCATATTTTGTTAGAAAAGCACACTGAACGGCCGTCGCGTCATCTCAATTCGTACATTGGCGCAATCGACTATCCTGCAAACATGGACGAACAAGAAAACGTACTGAAAATGTTAATTAAGCTCACGACATTCGGAGAGTGTTCGAAGCCTCAGTCCTGGCTGCCCGCTGTTGTTTCCTTCTCAAGTTTTGTCAGCAACACTTCCACTGTAAAGAAAAATATCCGGAAAATAAACTTAATAAAAATAATCTTGGTATTAAACTCAAAACGCAATTATCTTAAGCGCAGCAGAGTGGTCTAGTGGATGAAACTCTTGACTTGTAAGTAGGAGGTCCTAAGTTCAAGCCCAGTTTTTAAATTTTTATTCTGACTGATGTCATTCTAAGGTTTATATTATCTAACGTTTAAATTAAACTCAAACACAAATGTCCCAAAGACAGTACGTGGTCTAGTGGATGCTACTCTTGACTTCAGTGGCGTAGCTAGGCGGGGGGGTGGGTGGGGGGGGCAGGTAGGTGGAGGGAGGGGGGGCAGGGGGTGGGGGACGCAGGGGGGTGGGGGGCAGGGGGCAGCTGCCCCTGGCTCCAGTTCCAGAATAAGTGGGCCCCCCCAACACATGCGAATTTTTTTCACATGCTTATGGGACTGACTGACGGCCCACCAGCAGGCAGGGCCGGATTTAGAGACCTTGAGGCCCGGGGCACTTCAGGTTCGGGGCCCTCGACATAGAAATTAAATTACATGACAAATAAAAATGAACTAAAATGAATGATAAACCGCATTTCTTCGAAAAAAATATAAAACTAATTTTATAATTAAGGAAGTCCTTAGTCTGGGGGCCCTCTGGCAGGGGGGCCCGGGGCAATTGCCCCCTTTGCCCCCTTATAAATCCGGCCTTGTATACAGGGCCGCTTTTACATGAGGGCAAACGGGTAGTTGCCCACGGCCCCAGGTAAAGAGGGGGCCCTAAAAATCTGTACAGTCATTTTTTTATAACCCGCGATTAATCAAAATCCAATGGCTTAATATGCATGTAGAAGGTACATAGAATGTATGTACTCTTTACAGACTATTCGTGACCATACCAGTAAGCTCTGCGCAAGCAGAACGAACATTCAGTCGATTAAAGCTCATCAAAATTATCTCAGGAGCACCATGTCTGAGGAGCGGTTGAATTGTTTGGCTATGATGTGTATAGAACGAGAAATAGCAGAAAACGTAGACTTTGGCATAGTGATTGATAAGTTTTCCAAAAAAAAAAAGCGCAGAATGGAACTCGATTGATCATATCATTGACATTTATGTTGATACTTTGAAGAATATGATATGCTTCGATATTACCTAAAGTCCGTGTCATTGATTGGTGGGCCCCTGGGATCCGATTAGCTAGCCTAGCCAGGCAAGCTGGCTAGCCAGGCAACTGGCTGGCCAGGCAAGCTAGCCGGGCACTGGCTAGCCAGGCAAGCTGGCTAGCCAGGCAATTCTGAGGGGGAAAAAAGTCAAAACTCTGGACTCTGTACCACGGTGAGTCTTGAACCCATCTGGGGAATCTTGAGTTTCTATCTCACAGTGGGTTAACCAGTTAAGCCACCCCGAAATTTCTAATATATAAACCCTCAAAGTCTATACTTGGGAAAATTTACACCCTCTATCTGGAAGTCAGCTCATGGGATATGGACTTAAAAGAAATAACAGTAATTATATGCTTACTTAATGATATAAACACTAGATTAAGAAAGAGTCTATAATTATGACACTAGTGTTAACACAGTAAATAAAAAAGAGGTATATAATTAAACTCAAATGCAACTATTTTAAGCACAGCAAGTGGTCTAGTGGATAAGACTCTTGACTAATAAAGTGAAGGTCCTGGGTTCAAGCCCATGTTTTTTTATTTTTATTCTGACTGATGTCATTCTAAGGTTTATATCTAAGGTTTATAATTAAACTCAAACGCATATGTCCCAACGACAGCAAGTGGTCTAGTGGATACTAATGTTGACTTGTAAGCAGGAGGTCCTAGGTTCAAACCCAGTGTAAGTCTTTTTTTTATTACTCGGACTGATGTCATTCTAATTAATTAAACTCAAACGCCATTATCTTAAGCGCAGCTAGTGGTATAGTGGATAAGACTCTTGACTTGTAAGTAGGAGGTCATAAGTTCGAGCCCAGGATGTCCTAGGTTCGAGTCTAGTGTTTTTTATTTTTATTCTGACTGATGTCATTCTAATGTTTATGTCTTAGGTTTATAAATAAACTCAAACACAAATGTCCATAGGACAGAAAGTGGTCTAGTGGATAACACTCTTGGCTTATAAGTAGAAGGTTCTGAGTTTAATCCCAGTGTTTTTAATTTTTATTCTGACTGATGTCATTCTAAGGTCCCAATTTCAAGCCCAGTGATTTTTATTTTTATTCTGACTTAGCAGCTCTATGAAATTAAGCCCAGACCCAATTGTAACCCGTATAATTATGTGAAAAATATGATTTAATACAAATACCATACTAATTTGTACTTGATGTGAGATACTAATTGCATACCTTATGAGATTCCAACTGTATAATCCATATTACTATTGCAACAAAGTACTTCAACTACACATGTGTAAAGGAGGTTGGTTATATAGATGGGAATTAATTGTCTTTTGTATGATACCCTGGTGGATATCGTCTGGTCTGAGGGTCCGGTTGGAACTACGATGCAGGGTGATATAACGTATTCTTATTTGTATTAAGGGAAACGTTTGATTAAAGATTATATAGTTTGTGAATTAGAGGGACAAACATCGTTATGATCAGAGCACATTTTCATCACGACATGGAGTCGGTGTTCTAGTTTTAAAGATGAACAAAATAACTAAAGATTACTGGTTCATTTATATGACCTTATCGTGTGGGAAGCTGGCAGGAAGTTAGTTTGGGAAGCTAGCTTGGGAAGCAGGAAGCTAGCTTGGGAAGCTAAGCCTTGGAAGCTAGCTTGGGAAACTACATTGGAAGCCAGCTTAACTTGGGAAGCTAGCTTGGGAAGGGTAACAACTTTGGGAAGCTTGACAGTGGGGTTAACCAGTTGAGCCACTGGGTCCCCAGAACTTAATCTCGTTTCTAATATATAAACCTCAAAAGTCTATACTTGGGAAATTTAGCACCTCTATCTGAAAGTCAGCTCATGGGATATGGACTTAAAATAAATAATAGTAATTATTTGCTTACTTAATGATAAAACACTACATTAAGAAAGTCTATAATGTGTTCAGGCTAGGAACATAATGATAGAAACATACTACTGTTAACACAGTAACATAAGCACAAGATAAAAGAGGTATATAATTAAACTCAAATGCAACTAATTTAAGCACAGCAAGTGGTTCAGTTAGATAACACAGCAAGTGGTCCTGATGAAGGCCTCTAAGTGACTTGTAGAAGTAGGAGGGGTCCTAGTACAAGCCTAGTGTTGTTTATTGTTTATTTCTGATTGGATGTCATTCTACAGTCATCTAAAGTTTATATCTAAGGTTTATAATTAAACAGCAAATGGTCTAGCGGATACCAATGTTGACATGTAGGGTTCAAACCCCGTGTAAGTCTTTTTTTTTCGGACTGTTGTTATTCTAATGTTTATAATTAATGTTGTGATTTTTAATTTTGTTTTGTCAAGATCTGAGAAACTTTGTCCGCAAGGGGCGCAAGGGAGTTCTTTTCAGCGCCCTCCGAATCATCGTTGATTTCTTCCTAAAATTTTTCCTTTCTAGAGGTTTCTCCGCTTTCTCGCCTACAACGTTTTAGGTCTGCTCCTCGTTGGCTCGTGCTCACGACGTTCGGAGATTACTTGTTCAAGCCTGTCCAGTCAGCCTTGTTCAACAGTGTATTACAGCCGCTGGCCGTGTTTCTTATTTACAACCTGGGAGTGGCGCTGAGGACAATTTTCAAACCTTTGATTGACATCTTAGGCGGATTGTTTTCACAGAGTTGCAATGCTCTTGAGAGATTCAGGCTGGATTAGAGGTAAACTGGAGGGCGAGGCCAATTAAAGAGGACAGCCACAGGAATCAATGGAGGAAGTTTAAAGAGGCACATTCAAAATAATTTTATTTAAAATTTTTATATAAAAGGCTGATTCAACATTTTATTTTAACATTCTTACACAGGAGCAATAATTTTTTATTTCCTTTGTATGTGTAAAAGTTGTCCTTAGTTTATTTTAAATTGATCTGCTCATTTCAGAGAAATTCCTTTTAGTTCCCTCTTTTGCCACATGTTTATAGAGGTTAGCATTCTCTCCATAAGGACACCTATTCCAAGTTTTAGTTTGATTGAATGTACATTTGTGTGAAAAATTTACTATTATTTAATTACATTTTTTTTTAAAAACGTTTTTTCCTCTGAATCTTAATTTTTTTTCCCCCTTCAAAAATACTTTTTTTCCCTGTTTTTCCCTGGCCTTATAAACCCCTGGTACATTTTTAACTTTTGCCCCAATGTTGATTTGGGCCCCTGTCTTTTTTCCAATACCAAGGAAAAGACGGGGTCCCGGTCCAAAAATTTAAGGGTTTCATTTGATACGTTGTGCTGAAGATCTGACGTCCCCTTCGGGGGGCGTGCATTAGCTACCAACCCAAAGGGAAAAGTTGAACATCCCCGGGAAAATATGGCAGCCACGAAGATAACCAAATTTTTTTGTTGTCATTTTTACCTTTGCTGTATTTTTGTCCTGAAATAAAAAACATCAAAAAATTTCAAAAAAATAGTCTTCCCCAAGTTCCTTTTGAAATTTTCCGTAATCCTAACAAAAAAGGAACAGAGATAGCATTTTGAAAATTTTGATTTGATTAGGGGTTCGTTTTCGGGTTTTTGGGAAACCCGGGTACCCGGGAAACGGAAAGTTCAAACCCGGATACCCTTTTATTTTTTGGGGCGGGCCCCCTTTTACAAAAAACATTAAAAGTTAACAAAATTGACCTTTATAATTTCAAGGGTACCCTAAATTTTTTCGATCTTTTTAAAGTTCATCTTTGACAAAATATTGTTTTACGGAAGTTATTTTGAAAAAAAACCGTTGCAAAAAGTTTTTTTTCAATTTACAAAAGCTTTTGATCACACCGCACCCGGTGCATACGAATGAAAAAATTTCACGGTGGCTGCGTGATCGAGCATCGTATCGTTATTTTAATGTTCTTTACAAAACTTTGAATAATGTCTTGGCCCAAACGATGGGCAAACCCAACTCTTGTGGAAAAACGTTCATTGGCGCCTTCCGCGCCCTCCTTTCAAAATGGATATCCCGTACCCATGGGGTTTTGGATGGGAATGTTTTTGCGTCAAAAAAATATTTGATATTAAAAACTAAAAAATAAAAAATTTACAATCTAAAATCAGAACTTGAATATTAATAATTATGTTCCTACCCTTGAACAGTTTTCAAAAACCTGTCAATACCTTTTTTCTTGTATGAATAATTTTAAATTTTGGGCCCTTTTTTCACTGGGAAAAAACACTATTCTAGAATCGAGATCTCCACGACACTCCACAGGAATGTTTCTTCATCAGCGACTTTGGGCCCTATCCCGACAAGGATCTTCTTTCAAAGCAACCCCCCCAGACTGGGGACCCCCTTCAAGTAAACCCACCCCCCTTTCCCCTTCCAACTATTCGTTAGTGGCACCTCCTCCCCAACCCCCTGGGCCCCTGTCCCCTTTCACAGTTTCCCGCCCCCCTAAACAATAATCCTCCAGCATCCATTCGGGGATGATCCCCCACAGTCTATTAACGCATTTTGGGGCCCGGCATTCTCCTGGGCATCCTCTGTCAAACGTCGGTACCCCCAGTTCTTTTAAAAAATTTCTATAATTGAAATTCCATGGTGTCCAATTATCTTATAGCTTTCCTAAACGTGGCATCGTGTTTATCGGTCATCAAGAATAGTCAAAATTTTGGGTGGCCCCTAAAAAATAACAACAAAACTTCTTTTAAGTTTGCTCTTTTTAAATTTGTATTTTAAATTTCCCCCTCCATCAATTTTTGGGTCCTAATTCTCACTCATCAAAAAAACCCATTTTTCCCCCTCTCATGTTAGGACTAGGAGATTGGTGATTGTAAAAAATCTGCCCATTTAAAAGGGTTCTTTGGTTTTAAAGACAATAGACTTAACACCTCCTTTTTTTTGTTTTTTTGAAAAAACTGTCACCTTTCGGGAGATGTAATACAAAGGCTCAAAACCGGGGGGAAAAAAAAAAATGTAAATGTTGGTGATATGCTGGGGTGGTCGGACATCAAAAAAATTACCAACAAACCAATTTCCACCCTTTTTTTTTAGGGCAAAATTAATGTGGGTCCCATAAAAAAATCCTCTTTTAACCCCATGGTACACTCCCGTGCAGACAAAAACCCAATTATTTCCCCCAATCCATACTTTAACAATAAACCCCTTCCATCCCGGCACTAGTTTGATCTTTTTTTTAGCATGCCCGGGGCTTTTGGTCTTTTGATTGGATATTTCAGTTGGACAAAGTGTTTGGGAAAAATCCGTAAAATACTACAAGGCGTTTCTTGAAAAAAATTCTCCCAAAGTTAAACAACATTGTACAATGTCAAAATTTCTTTCACCGCTGAAATGGTAATCCCAAATTTTTAAATCGTTTCGGGGCTCCCCAAAAAAAAGGGAACCGTTTCGGTCTTCCGGGTACGAAAACCACAACCCTTTTGATGTGATTTTTTAAAAAATATCATTCTCCCCTTTTTTAAAAAAATTTTTCTCAAATTGATTGATTGTTTTTACTGTTTGGTTAAACGCAAATCTGCAATAATTTCAGTTTAAAACCCTTAAAATCCATTGACTAACTAATTTATTTTAAAATTTGGCTTGCGTAAATTTTCTATTATAAAATGTAAAAATATTTCTCTTGGTGAAACCCAAAAAAAATTTGAGATAGAAATAAATTTTATTTTTAAATTTTTTCCGGTTTAGTTTGACGTCATTGATCATATTTTTTGATATACATATTTAAAAGAATATTTCATCCCCAGGAACCTTTCAAAATTTCCCCATTAAATTGCCTCAAATCTCAACAGGCCGTTTTCTAAAAAATATCTTTGGAATAATTTAAGTATACTTTTTGTCCATCATCACCCTTTTGTTCCCCACCTTCGGCAAAAGTTACATTTAAAGCTTTAACCCCCTATTTTTTTTTCCCCACTTTTAAAAATTTTCATAAAATTGGCATGAGTTTTCCCTTTTTAAAATCGTTTTCTTTTGAAAATTTGCCCATAAAAGCATTTTTAATATTTCCAAAAATTAAAAACTAAAATTTAAAAGTTAATTGTGTTTTTTTTCTAATGGTCATTTTTTCCCTGAGATTTTGGGCTTTAAACGAAAGTTGTGAGATTTAAAAACTTAAAATTAAAATTGGTTGGGGATATTTTTTTTTTTAAATTTGATTTTTTGTGGTCAGAATAAAAAAAAAAAATAAATAAAACAAATTTACCTCGGAGGTATATTTTTTCTTTTTAAAAATAACATAATTGCTATACAATACATTAACTGGTTCAGTCTCAATAAAATTTTTTCTTAAAACATAACCCGGTTAATCATGTGAAGTCAAAAATTTTCATAATATTGTGTATTTTTAATTTAAAATTCAATTTTTTTCTGAAGTAAAAAATATCATTTGAATGATTGAATTTTTTAAACAAACACTGGTTTGAAAGGGAGGTCAGATTGGGTCATGTCTGCAACGAAATGGGGCATAGTTCGGGGTCTTTAAGATGAAGGGTTGTAAAAATATCTTTTGGGTTCAGGTTTGATTTTCTGAAATATTAAATTTTTGTTTGTAATTCGATATCATGCCTTAACTAGCGCAAACCTAGGATAAACCATTTGGGTCTAACTATTTTAATTTTTAAGTTCTTAAAAATCAAAAAATAATGGATTGGGGGTATTTTACTATGTTTATTAATGCGGGGTTCCTTCAGCTATAACTTTCTAGATCAAAAAAGATATTTAATTTTTTGGTTTTTTGGGTCCAGTAAAAAAAAATAATAAAATTCCTCAAATTTTTGTTCTAACATTTTAAAAATTCCTAAAAAAGACCAATTGTCTTGGGCCCTAAAAAACAATTCCGAGGTAAGACCCCAAATGGATAATTCCATAAAAATAATTTGAATCATCAAAACCCCTTTGATAAATGGAAAAATTTAAATCGCCTTGGATCAAAAGTTACAATCGACATTAAAGGTCCCAAAAGGGAACCGTTGATCTAAAATTAAACAATCATAAAAACAATTTTAAAATGTTTTCAAGGGGACAAAAAAAGGGTATTCCAGAAATAACTTAGAATCCCCCCCCAATTTTTATCGGATGGGATTGTGTTTTAAAAAAATTATTTTTAAAGCCCCTTAAAACAATGCCTTTAATTAGGTTTCAAGGGAAATAGAAATTACATTATTTTCCTTTTCCCATATTGACTGTTTCATTTCCCCAATAAAATTTTAAATTTGTTTTGGTCTTTTTGGAAAAATTAAGTGCTATATCAAGAAAACTGAATGCAACCCCCCAAAAGACAAAGAACGACTAGTTTGAGAACTAAGACACTTTTGCTAAATTCGCTTCTCAACTAGTACTCCCCCGGATGTAAACCCCGTACCACCGAAAAATTTTCAAAAAAATTTTTTCGGTCAGTTGACCAAAATGTTATTGGTAAAATTTCCTTATCTAAGTTGACCCTTTCACTGGAAAGCCATTGTGGATAAAGTTTAAAAAATTCTTTTGAAAATAAAAAACACAATCTTCAATGTGGTTGGTGGTCCGGGGGGATCATGGGGGAGTCAGGCCATTCCCCACACAAACACCATTTTAATTTTAAAAGTTTTTAGTTACGGGCTGTTTTATATGCTCTAGGCTATTAATGATTCTCACTGAAAGGGGGAAAAGGCAACTTATTCCCAGTAAAAAGAATGCCCTCTATAATTAAAAAAAACCCCTTTATCCCCCCACCCCATTTGCATTTTTTATCCTAATTTTTGGGGTAAAAATTTTTCCACCAACACACCCCCATGTTTATTTTCAAAAAACTCTATTTCTCCCTCTGGCTTTTTTAATTATTTTTTTTTTTTCGGCTCTTCATCTTTGTTTTTTATGACCGCCTTTCTTTAAAAATCCTTTGGGGGACAGACTTTTTTGCTTAATAATAACAAAACAACAATTTGGCAGATTGGGAATCTCGAAAAAAAAGGATGCCCCCATGACAATTTTTTAGCTACTACTAGCAGACTAATCAATAAAACTCTCTTTAGGTTGAGTTGGGGAATTTTTCCTTTTACAAAAAAACATCAGAGTTGAAAAAGGGAAACACACAACATTTTATTTCATGGTTTTTCATATGTACTGTACATTTTTGTGGGGGAAAACAATGAAGCATTTTAAAGGATGCCACTTTTACTCTGGGACAGTTTTTAAAATTTTTTCCCGGACAATATAGCATCTATCCATATTCAGTCATTATCCTTAGTTAAAATGCAAACTTAAAATCGTAGGTACATAAATACAGGAAAAAGGAGACTCAATATATTTCACGAAATAGATGCAGTACTAATACATTTTCCTCACAACCTCTATTGGATTGTGCTCGATAATTATTTTGATGGGGCCCCTTTCAAAACATTTAGGTATCCTCTAAATAATGTCTCTTACCTCTTAATAATGCAATTATATTTTCCCCTTTCTCGGTAAACCATTTTAGTTTTTTATTTTGTTTGGGTTAAAAAAAAACGCAAAATTCCTCAGTATTTTATTAACCGAATTAAATGGCCCCCCCAAAACGCTAGTGATAAAATGTCACGTCCCGATGCAATTTATTGGAGTTTCCTCGGATTGCCTCAAAGTAAAACCCTTTTCTCATTGCCACTGGATTGGTGAAATGCCCACAGGGCAAACTCCAATCTCTTTACAACTTTTTGCCTGAAAATTGGAAAAAATTTCCCCCTGCGACAAGGCCTTTCGTTTGGAATTTTAAACTCCGTATATTGCTGTGTGTTTTATTCTGTACGCGCGATATGAGCTATTCTTTTCAGGGGAAAAGTAATTTAAATTTTCATAACCTTCCGGTTTCGACCGGAGTAAAGTCAATTGGGGGCACGTCTGAAAAAGAAATGTGACATGTTAAATCTTTTAAAATAATAAAAAAATTTTGAAAATATCTTCTGGTTCATGAGATATGATTTTTTTTAAATTTTTAAATGTTCAACTTCGGTTTCCCCGGGAAAGGAGATCAATTGAGTCCCTCTAAAAAAAGAAAAAACACATAATTCAAGATCTTTCAGTTGATGAAAAAATTTTGAAAATCTCTTTTGTGGTTCATGAGATTGAATTTTGAAATTTAAAATTTTATTTAGCGTAATTCGACACCTGTGACAATCATGACGTCACAACAAACGTTTCTCTGCTTGAAATTTTTGTTTATTTTTAATTTGAGGCTGTAAATGCTCCAAGGATGCCTTTTTTCCGGACAAGCGCCCCGAGAAGAAGTAAAAACAAAACAGTACAAAAAAAATAGGTGTTCCGCTGCTTCGAAAACCCCAAAAAGAACAAAAAAAAGGGCAGTGTTTGTGTTTAAACCCAAATTTTCAGTTTTTTCAGGGCGTTTTACGTCGAATGTTTTTAGAACTTTCATTATTTTTTTTTAAAACTTTGACTTCGGGTTTTGACGGAGTAAAGGTCAATGGGGTCACCTTTTTGGTTTTTTGTCGACAATTAACGATCAAATTAAAAATTGTAATTACCTCTTTTTTTGAGATATGTTTAAAAAAAAAAAAAACTTTGACTTCCGGTTTTTGGGCAGGAAGTAAAGGGCAATGGGGGCCCTTTTTGTAAAAATTTTTGACAATTAACAATCTATACAATGGGGAAAAATTCAATTACCTCTTGTGGTTGTTGAGATCCCATTTTTTTAAAAAATTAAAATTTTCTTCCGGTTTTTGGAAGAGTAAAAAATCAAATTAGGGTCCCCTTTTTTAATTTTTTTGACAATTAACGTCTGTACAATGGTACAAAATTGTTTTCCCCTTGTGGGTTTTTGAATTATTTTTTTATATTAAACTTTATTTGGTTTTTGGGCGGAAAGGTCAAATTAGGGCACCAAAAAAAATTTTTGAAAATTTAAAGTCTGACAATGGTGCAAAAAATTTTCGTCCATTTGTAAAGAAATACATAAACCTGTAGTGTAACGGGCGTCATTCATTGTACATGGGCTCCTTGAACCCAAAAGATCGTTGGCGATCTTTTCCCCGAATTCAGCCCTCCTAACAGCGTCGTTTAAACGGGACCCCATTGAAACCCAAAAAGATCGTGCAGCGCCGCGAAAATACTTGATTCATAAACGTAGGGTAAAACTTTTTATCTTTTTCCCTTTTGGGTTATGAAATTCGATATCTGACCTAATCATAACGTAACAACTCGTGTTTCATCACTTTTAGTTCAATCCCCCAATTTTAAAGTTCATGTAATTTTGCAAGTATGTTTTTGCGGACGACGTCGGGAGAAGAAAAAAAATAAAAAAAAACTACAAAAACAAAAGGTGTTTCCTGCGTAACAAAGAATTTCGCCTTTTCCGAACCCCCAAAAAACCGAACAAAAAAAAAGGGTTTCCCCTGTTGAACCCCCAACTAAAACAAGTTTGTCTCGACCAAAAATCTAGGTATTCGGGGGGATGTAAAAATCAAATTAAATAACTTTTTTCCCTTTTTGTGACAATTAACGATCTGTACTGGTGTAAATTGTTTAATTTACCTCTTTGCTGAATATGATTTTTTGGTGTTGGGTGTTGGAAACACCTCTTCTTCTTCTTCTTCTTTTTCTTCTTCTTCTGCTTCTTTTTGTCTTCTTCTTCTTCTTCTTCTTCTTCTTCTTCTTCTTCTTCTTCTTCTTCTTCTTCTTCTTCTTCTTCTTCTTCTTCTTCTTCTTCTTCTTCTTCTTCTTCTTCTTCTTCTTCTTTTCTTCTTTTTCTTCTTCTTTTCTTCTTTCTTTTCTTCTTCTTCTTCTTCTTCTTCTTCCTTCTTCTTCTTCTTCTTCTTCTTCTTCTTCCTTCTTCTTCTTCTTCTTCTTCTTCTTTTTCTTCTTCTTTTTTCTTCTTCTTCTTCTTCTTCTTCTTCTTCTTCTTCTTCTTCTTCTTCTTCTTCTTCTTCTTCTTCTTCTTCTTCTTCTTCTTCTTCTTCTTCTTCTTCTTCTTTGTCTTCTTTTACTTCTTCTTCTTCTTTTTCTTCTTCTTCTTCTTCTTCTTCTTCTTCTTCTTCTTTTCCCCTTTTCTTCTTCTTTTTCTTCTTCTTCTTCTTCTTCTTCTTCTTTTTTTTATTTTTTTTATTTTTCTTCTTCTTCTTTTTCTTCTTCTTCTTCTTCTTCTTCTTCTTCTTCTTCTTTTTTCTTTTTTTTTCCCCTTTTTTTCTTCTTCTTCTT